>VWZG01000765.1:21481-98584 GCA_013396735.1 Grallaria varia
TACCGCATCACCCGCGCCCCACGCAGACACCGCTCTCCTCCCTGCCCTCCCCCGAGTCTTGGCAGTGGGAGAAGGAAAGGTTATGGATGGGACGAAAAGAAAAAGGCGGGGGGGGAGAGGGTTGCTGTGGGGTGGCGTACCTGATCAGTGAGACCCTTAAAACAGCTGATGTCTTTGAGGAAAGGGCATCTCTGCCTCTTCCCTACTTGTAGTGCTGGCTGGAGGAGTCATCTGTCCCTCCCTGTGCCCTGCGAAGGGGCTTGGGGGGACATTTCTGCTGCCAGCCATTGCTTCCTGGCTTATTTTCAAGGCATATTTTCAGAGCCCGTGTGAGGGTGACCTTCATCCAGGCCCAGTATTTCAGGCCCTGTGCTTCGGCACCTCTCACACCCGGTGCTGGAGCTCCCCCCGACCTGGGGCTGCCTTTTGCCATTCCAGGCAGATACCAAAGCTGAATCCTGTTCTAACTTTTCCAGAGGAAGGTTTTGGCAGCTGAGCTGAACCACTGACATGCAAGCTCAGTGTTCCCCACCCAGGAGCACCCCTCCAGTTCTGCTGCACTGCCTGTCTCCAGTGCTGCTTTGCCCCTGCAGTGGGGACCTACACCTAAACCAAATCCAAATGTACCCTCCACTGAAACCAACTTACATCTGTTAAAGGCTGGATTTGCAAAACTGTTTACTCTGCCGATGCGTAGAACTTCCACCAACAAGTGGCTCCTCTGAGGCTTATCAGGCTCATCCTTTTATAAGCCTGCCTCAAGTCTAGATTTATGCTGGACTAACACCCTTGGCACCATGACCAGACAGAAATGGACCAATGCGTGGATCAAAGACAGCAAATATTCTTCTAAGCATGCTGTACTAAGGGTGGAAGTAAAAACATGCATGAACTTTCCCCTCTTTACATTACCAGGAGGGGAACTGATGAGTGATTAGTACAATAAACTCCAACTGGAATGTAAATGGACAATGAGTGGAGTGAGCAGAAGGCAGTGTATATGATCCATTATAGGGCACATAAAATTGAGTTAAACAGATGCTTAAGGTTTGTTTTTTCTTTCTCCTTAAAAATGATCTTGGTCTCCTCCTACTCAAGCTTTACGCTTTTTATACCTATAGTAAGTGCTCACATCCTTTCCACCGCTGAAGCTGAGAAACTCCATTGATGACACATAGCCTAAAACAACTTGTTTTTCTCAGTTCCCAGCACTCTAATACCATTTAATCTGTTTAGGATAAACTGCTGCTTGCCTATTTTATTGACAGCAAAGTAACATACATTGCTCATTATTTATGTAAATCTGGAAGAGTATTTGGTTTCAAGAATCTCAACAAAAAGTCATTTGTTTCTGAAGAACTCTGTCGTACTTACTCCTTTCCTAAATGGTTTTAAATACTGAAGTTTTTTAAATTGTTGTAGAATATATTTTCCCTTATTTATTCCCATCAATAACCATTGCTATTGCCAGTATTTTCCTATTGTGTTAGAATCATTTGCTGGCCATCACAGTTACTTCTGTGTCTTTCTAACTGAGTTCATACAAGGCATGGACACAACATACTGTGTAAATACTATTTTTTAACTCCATCCACATCATAGCAATGATGCAGCAAAGACTACAGCATTTATCTCTTGCTTTGCTGAGATCATTAACTGGTTAAGCTGATATTTTATCAATTACCAAGTGTACATTTATCAAAATAACAATGAATATTAGATTAGTCATAGCTTTCCATCTCAGACTTGAGAACTGATCTCTCTTTCCTCATCTGAAGATAAATTTAGAATGATTTCTGAAAGAGATGGGAGTGATCAGATCTCAGCCAGCAAAAAATTAATAGGATAGGTGGACCAGCAACACTTCATTTCAAAGCCTGTCCCCAGACAACTAATATCTAGCACGTCATCTGAGCGTCATAGGTAGTTTGACCTCCTGTTGTGGTCAAAAAGATGACAGACATTCTTTAGAAGGAGGAATGGTTTATATTTCTTTTTATGTCATAAAATGAATTGTCACAGCATTTTGAAAATATCATTGATTTTCATAATTGTATGAGACTGTATTGCATATTTGTGTTTCTTCACTCTTTTCCCTGATGACAGCTACAAGGCATGAGAGCACTAAAGTTCATGTTAGATATTGCCAGTCGCTACTGGGAGTAGATTCTCATGCTGCACAGCAAGTGATGCATCATCAGTGATGGTGGTAGGGTCCAAATGTCTTTGAGCTTACACTGCACAAAGAACACCTTCACACTTGGGATCATCTTCAAAGTAGGAAATGTGTTTTTCCTTGATTATTAGTACTGCATCACTGGACAAGGTCTTAGTTATTCCCTGGTTCTTTGGTCTAGGCTACTGACATCCTCTCTCAGAACTGGCTTTAAACCCTTGGTAATACAGCATCTACACACATAATGAATGAGTTCAAAGTGAGGGACAGCACGACTTAGTGAGTGCTCCCATAGTGCACCGTCATTGCTATGTCTGCATTATACAGGGCAAAACACTGTTTTAAAGCATGGCTAAGTCAGAGCCCTTCTAGAAGAAATTGCCTTTGCTTTTACAGACAATTTTATCACTACAGGAAGGTAAAGGGGTTGCTCTTCTCAGAGCAAGGTGCTCACTGTTTTACTACTAACATATAGCTGGCAAATTGAATGCAATTAACTTTTCCTCTGCTGCTCCAGTTTTAGCTGGCTTGAGTGACATAAAGAAAAGCCCAAGCCTAGGAGCAGGCCTTACAGCGTAGCTTTAAATGTATTTCTTTCCTGTGATTAGAGAGCTGGCATGAAGCAGTGGAATGTGTCCACACCTTGCAGGATGCAACTGCTGGATTGAATGGTGCTCATTCCCTCCATTAGCACACAACTGCTGTGATAGAAAATGTGTGCCTTGGCTTTACATTGGCAGTTTTTTAAACTGCTATGACTCTCAGTCATATAATCTATTGTGGCTTTCCCACCTTGCAAGTAACCACTTACATGGGGAAACAAGCAAATAAAAAAAGTGTAAAATAGTATTTTATTCACCTTTTTCAAAATAATAAGCCTGTTTCTGAATTTAAAGCAAGTGGGAGATGCTGAAATTCCAAGATAAATTTTTACAGAATATTAGATATCTGAGGAAAACTAATTAATCACTATATCATCACAAACTCTGCAAAGGTCATCCCAGTGCAAACTTAAGACATTTCTGCCGTTGCCCTCATCTAGGACTCATCAAGTCAAGTCAAACAACAAAATTCAAATACCGCACTGATTACCTCTTCAGCGAGCCTTGGATTTGGAGACCTATAAGCAATACAGAGCACTCTGATAATCTGAACCATTAACTTGGGCTTTGTGAAGAAGGGGTTGCTTTCTTTGAAAGATGGCACACCACTGTCCAGGTGAAATTCAAGAGAAAAAGACTCAGTAGTCTAGAAGGCATGTTGGCTTCTTCAGGTGGTGTTAAACTAACATTAAAAAGAAAGGTGGAAAGGAGATTAAAATCAAAGCATTGAGAACAAAATAAAATCTCCAGTAGGCACAAACAGAAGAGATGCTTTAATTGGCTATGTAGAAGGAGCATAGCTCATAAAAAAAGTGATGGAATTGGTGATTTATGAGCATAAATTCAATGGTTCTGAATATTACTATAAGCTAGTAATGTGTTTCACATGACTGGAATGTTGAAAACTGGTTATAGTCTGCTTAGAAAGGGAAAAGTGCACAAAAAAAGGGAAAAATTATCAAAATAGAGTGTTCTGTGTGTCAGCAATACTGACATCTCAGGAAAGGTTATTTAATGGTTATGGATTGTGTTTTAATGTTTAAAACATAAAATGACATATATAGTGCCTGCTGCAAACCTCACGTCATACTAAAGAACAAAATTACAAGATCCTTAAATAACTCTTAAAAAGAAAGAGAAAGCTGCTATCACTGAGGCTTCACCTTGAATGACATCATTCTGCCAATACTGTAACATCTTGCAAATGTCTAAAAATTACAGGTGACAATTCCAAAAGTTAACCTTGAGCAGGAGGATTCTAAATGAGATCTCATTTTAACACAAGGAGAGGCAAAGCTCACTCCAACTGGAATCTAAAATTTGAGTGTTTGCTGTGTCTAAGTTTTGGAAATCTGAGCCCAGAACAGATTCCAGAAACTAAAAATGAGTACAGCCTATGAATTTGAAACATTTATTTTAGAGAAGTCTTACAGTCTGTGTTATGCAAAAAGATCATACACTATCTCCCTGGAGTTGAAATACATAAGCTTTCTTATGAGGAAGAAAATGGTAACTTATTTGCTGTCAAGACAAGAAGGAGTGTGTATAGCTTTTAAAACACCAGAAAGGTACAAGACAGTTAAAACCATCAGACTAAAAATGAATGAAAATATTCAGAAAAGCTAAAAGCCCACTTCTGTTTCTCTCTTTCATTCATCTTCTCATGGGTACCAATAAGGAATGTGATGTAAATCCAGAAGAGATTTCTAACTGAAGCAATAAAGATACAGGAATCAAGAATTCTCAAAACCAGTTTCCCTAAGCAGGCATGATGACTAACATACTTTTAGAGGCATCAGCACTTCCAAGGAAAAATTCCACATTTTTTTCTGAACACAAGAGAAATGCTTGCTGCTGTGATCATACTGGCTGTAGTGGCAGGAGGCAGGGGAATTCATACTGTAATTGCCAGACGTGAAAGAGTTTGTTCCTTCACTGGCAGGAGTTATGCAGTGATCTGCAGTGCTGGGAAGTACACTACCTCATTCTGGAATTTAACTCTTTGCCCACAAATCACCACATGATGAAATTATTTTTTTCAGTGATTATTAAATCACTTTATTGCAGAATCTCTTCTCTTTTTTCCCCCTTTTCTTTCTTTTTTTTTTTTTAATTCCTTAATAATCCCTTGTTTGCAAACCGTACTGTTTAGGCACTTGCTCCTTTTCACTATACAAAAGGTTAATTTTGAAATTTTCTTATGCTGTTGACATCTTGTGTACAAAATTGGATGGCTAAATGCCCCCCTGTAGAGATGAAGCTGTACCACTGCCAAAATGGACCTGTGTATCGTAGAAGAAACTTGCCTGGAATTGAAATGATAGTGCACACAGTGGAGGTTATCCTCCCTGCCAAAGACCTACTATTGCTCCGAGAACTCACTGTGTGAACGCAGTGCTCTGTGCGGGCATTCAGCACATGAAACAGCTTCAAGAGGACCTTTACTCTGTAATTGTAGAAATAAAACCTCAAGGGAGGTTAATCTACTCATTGCCAAGAAGGATCAGTCTCACTAAGATGGCAACTACCTTAGCACTTGGATTGAAAGTCTATATGGAGGCTTGGCAATAAAATGTTTTTGTATTGAAACACTCCACACGGGAAAAATTCCCTTTCTAATGAAATTAAACTGCTTCAATAGGTTGTTAGTTCTGACACTGACACTGTAGAACCATAGCCCCAGTGAATTAGCTCCCGTGCTGCTGACACGGAACAGAAATTATTGTGCTGAGGAGTTAATTCCACCCTGGAAAACAAGCATTTGCTAGAATAAAGAAACAAATTGCTTGCTTGCAGGAAAGTGTGTGATGCACCTACCCACTGATACAATTCAACCTTTGCAATTTAACTTTATTTATACTCTCAAAGTTGAAAAATAATCCTTTGAAAAGAGGAGATTTCAGTGTGTGTGGTTGTATTCTATAAACTGAACTAATGTGATCAGGTTGCCAAGACTCACAGTTACCTCCCCAAAAGTAGGTAACTCACATGTAAGTATGTGGTTCAAGTTTATGGGAAACACAAGTTCTGATAAATGTTTTAATCAGGAAAAAAATAATTCAGTACAACAGGATTTGCAAAATCATAAGTTAAAAAGGCAAAATTATAATTCATGTGGCATTCTGTATGTGTGCAAAATGCACTTATTTACATGTAAATGAGGCAGACAGAGGCAAAGCAACGAGCAGGAGAGAGATAACCCTGCCCAGTCTTTCCTGTCAAGCTCAAGCATCTTTCAATGTACGATTGCACTGAAATCTTTAAGTCCGGGATTAGGGATTCTGCCTTTGCTGTACTGTTTAAAATCTGGATATCCATAAGATTATCTTTCATTAGAATTTTGCTCAGCATGTGTCTCAAGACTGAGATGTTGTACCTCATCACTTAGACTGTATGGGACTTTGGTCCCCAATGTGTCATTTGCCTACCTGTGTGGGAATTTAGTGGGAATGAAATTCAAAAAATGAATGTGAACTAGCTTTATTGCAAAAATAAAAAGAGTGTTTAGGCTCCCGAGTTTCATCAGCTCACAGTGAATGCTGGGGACCCTTTTGCCTTCTGTGCCTTGACAATTTCCTCTGAGGTTTCAAGACTGAGCATGAATATAAAACCAAAAGCTCTACAGAAGATCTACTGCAGCCAGAAATCTGTATGAATATAATGACTTTACAAAATATCTCAAGAGACTGAATAATCTTGCTGCAGGACAAAGACAGAAAAAAAAAAAAAGAAGAAAGTCGGTGGATTTGGAATGAGGAATATTTGTGTAATATTTGATCTGCATTATTTTAAAACAGCTACAAAATATTATTCATACAAACCTAGGACTGGATTACCAATCAGTCAGCCTAACCTATTCCAGATCCTGGAATATGTATTACACAGTCCTGTCAATAAAACGATCACTTTAACATCAGAATTTTTGCTCTATCTTTTTCTATTCAAATAATGTTGAATGTGTTAGCTTAAAACTATATAAATTCTGCATTATTTATGGCAAAATTAATTATGTCCTGATACTGGTGACTTTTTCTTAAGGGCTATCAAATAACACAGCAGCTACTAAGTAAGCACTACAATATCTTTCTGGGTCTGAAGATATTTGGGCCATTATTTCAATGTAAAACAAAGGTAAAGGAAAAATCAGTGACTTGGTAAGGACTACAGAACAGTTTGGAAACTGTAGCTGAGAAGGGGAACCCTGGAATACTGGTTTCTAGCCTCTTGCTCTTATTGAGGTGATCATCTGAGTAAATATATACATTTAATGAAATGAGTTTTAGAGGTCCCTGTGCCAAGATAAAGAAATTGCACTTGAAATGAACTGGTACTTTAAAAAATGACATTGTCAAAAAGGAATGCTTTTACAGCTGAGAGGACTGTATTTTGGTGAACTTTGTTTTACTCTGTACTGCATATACCACTGAGATACAACAGTAGTTATATAAAAATGCTTTACAATGCAAGTACTCTTTTAAATGTAATGTGTAGTTTGTTGATTGCAAAAAACATCAGCATGACATTCTGTCATGGAGGGGAAGCCATTCCAATTAGAAGTATAAATGAACCCACAGAAACATTTATTTTGAAAACAAGACTCTACTGGCAGATAACAAGAGGATAGTGGTTTTACTTCTGGAGGTAAAAGGTATCCCAAAGTATAAAAAAATCAGCATGTGCAGCATTTTTGGCTTCCGTTTAGCCTTTGAAAAGGCTTTTCAGACATGTGACCTCTTAAGGGAGAGTTGTTTTGCAGGAATCACTCTGGAAACAACCAGAACAGAGCATCACCGTAGAACAAAGCTGCTTCTTGTGCATGGCAGTGTGAAAGGATAACTCCCCTGCCTTTATTTGAGGCCCCTTAGGAAGACTACAGGATGCTGGTTGCTAGGCAACACCCAAAGCTATGGTGTATATAGCATTAGGTATTAATTATTGTCATGGGGCTTTCCATGGAAGATGAAAATATGCAATTAGACACGTCACAGAATAAGTCTTTTTGCATTCTGATCGACAAGCATTATTAATCTGCAGAAAATTCAGAGTTTGATAAATTGTTCAAAGGTGACTGACTGTGCCAAGTCTAATATTTTCTTTCTTATCTCAATGTTGTTTTGTAATTTCAGGAAAGGGATTTGAAAAAAAATATGGTTACAGTAAGCTGTTTAAAGTTTCTGAACTAGAATATAATATTATTTCATTTGTTTCCCTGCTTAAAGTGCCTAGCTCTAAACTGATCTTTACCAGCACTTTATTTTGTGTAGTTCAGGTCAGTAATTGAACAAAAAAAAAGCCTTAGAACGTGAAAGCTATAAAATAAAATATTGCATGTTGCAATACAGACATGGAAACAAACAAACCAACAAATTAAATCTTGTGAAAGAGGCAGAGTTTAGTCTAGTAGTGTCCACTTTGAGATAATTTTCTTAATTTCATTGATGACACTGGCTTGTATTTATGGAAAAGGAGAGCTGCTCTTCCTTCTCTAGCATTGCCTACCTAGCTAGTCATCACTAGTGTAACGACACATTCCATTTTTAAGGAGATATTTATCCATTGTAGAAGACTAGTTATGAAATTAAACAGGTTAGCCCAGAATAGACTCCAGATAGTACAAAGAAAATTGGAATTCAGATTAAAGCAAGTCATTACCAAAGGGGAAAATGTAATAGCACCATATTGGAAACTCCTATGAAGTGACAGTGACAAAATGTAACCAACACCAAAGCAAATAAATTACTGTCTCAGGACATGAACTGAATAATAAGAAAATTAGAGAAAGCAATTATTAGACTTTCATCAATTAGTGCAAGAGAAAAAGTGCTGATTATTTTCTGGTTGAAGAAAGAAAATGAGTCTCTGGATGGGAGAGGGTCAAAGAGACTCATATAAGAGATTGTGTGACTGCAAATATTCGTACAGACAAGGATGCCTTCTCCCACATCTTGAATCCACTAATATTTGTGCAGAGGGAGTGTGAAATGCAGCAAAGGGGTATTGGAAGCACTTTGGTTTGTGCCACCCGTAGATGAGGCCCATATTGAAGGGTGAAGTTCCTGCTCTGTTTCCTGAGTTGCGTGTCTTTAGATGGATATGTGACAGAAAACTGTCATGAATATTTATGTCTGAAAATTTGCCGTGGAATGCTTTGGAAATTGGAATACTAGTCAGACTGGTACTGTGCTGCTTCATATACTCATAGAGCATGCTAGCCAGCAAAATTATCTGGTAGGCAGTAAAAGATTATAAAACCAGAAAAAGACTGAACCTGTGTTCTTCCGGTGAAGAAGTTCAGACATTCCATTCTCATCAAATGAGTGCAGTGGCCTCCATAACACTCCTCAGCTCCAGTTGCTGAGGCCACTGACTGTTTTTCTTTTCACTGCTTCCAACTGGAAAAGTATGATGAGCAGTCATTTCATTTACAGTTTTGACAGACACATAACTGAGACAAAACTACTATCCTTTGGCCCTCCATAGGATAAATACTCTTCCGTGAAAGCTAGACATTTTCTGAATGCTGTTTTTCGAGCATTGCATCTTACCAATAGTATGTGTACTCTTTTAATGAAGTGGTATGTTAGGGAAATCAGTTATTTTAAAAATTTAAAGGTTGTTCCACAAAAACATGCGTAAGGCAGAGAAATGACGAAATTAGTCTTCTTAAAAAAGGAAACTAACATACTGTAATTTTATAATGAATGTGAATGCATATATTGATAACATCCTATGGCTCAGATATTTTTAGGAAGATCTTTCTTTCAGATAACAGAGATTTTCCTTTGGTAGTACTCCCAAAGCAGGTGGATTTGCTGTCATTGCTTAGTTCTGAGGACCCAAAATGTAGTAAGTGATTGCAACCACAAATTTCAGGCTGGCTCAGAATGTGTGTCTGTACTAGAGCCTGAAAATGCAATTTGTTTATGTAAAAGAACTCACACAGCAATGTACAAATAAGTGTGACATACATTCTTCTTTATCTGTAAAACTGAATTTTGACTACCTGCTGCAATCTTATGCATATTTGTAAAAACCTCCTCCACTTTACCTGATACTTATTTGATCAATGTGTTTGTCTTTTCTCTCACTGGTCTGATTTGAAAACATCAGATAAATGGACCTAATACTTATGTGTATTGATGTTCTCTATTTTTGTTACAGTGTGGAATATTACTTGGAGTTACTTTGCACCATTTCTAGTAATTCGACACAGTGAACCATGGGTCTCAAGTTATTTATTTACTGTTGTATGTCTTGTTTACTTCCTTCATTTTTCTCATTAAGAGTAAGTTATATTTGTTTTATGATTCTTTGATTAGTAGTTTTCCTTAGTCAGCTATTGTATTTAATTACAGACTCTAACTAAACCCGTCCTCTCATTTCCACTTCAGTGTCTGTCTGTGATATTGTTATGCTGAATTCAGTTGTCTTCAACTGTTTTCTTTCAGAACCAGATCCACACAGAAATCTGTTGCCTGATTGCCCAGCAAGATAGAAGGTAGCTTTGGAGGTGCCTGAATCCAGCATCACAAGCACCTTGGGTTAGGAATTTACACTTATGAAACTGGCTATTTTGTGAAAGAGACAACAGGGGGGCAGGGCTTTTTAAGATTCTGAAGCCTTGGTTCCACTTTGTTGACATGGAGTTCAGAGAACCTGGAAATGAGCTGTTCTAGGTGTAGAGAGATATCACCTTCTTTTGTGTCCTTGAACTTTGTCAGAGTTAATGTAATAAAATTTTATATTTAATGGAGGCCAGATTCTTGGCTGTTGTACAAAATAAGCAACCAAAAGAATAAAGCAATGCCAATGCACACCAGCTGCAGATCTGACCCCAACCTGCAATTTGCTTAAGCCAGAACAGTATTTTTCAGGGACTTACTAGGGGAAAAAAAAAAAAAGTACAGAAAAGCCTATGAAACATTTCAATTCAGTGTTCCATAGTGCTGAGAAATAAGTGCTTAAACCACTTGTCCCATCTAGTTAATTTTTACTTACAGAAGGTTATACTGTTGCTTAACAAGAAGAACTTTTCTTGCACAGTTTAGCCTGCAGGATTACAACAGGATTACAATAATTTTTTCCAAGAGCTGAGAGAAACACAAATACGAGTGATAACTGGTCCCTGCTCTGAAAATCCTGAAATAAACATCAGAAATGTTACTTCGGAACGAGGCTTTTTAAAGTCCTTAGGCCTATTTCTAATGGATGTATCTGTAATAAAACAGCTAGCAACACAGGTGACAGGGCTAGAGATGCACTCTAAAAATCAAGTAACTTTCTCTGAGGTTTCAAGTTTACTTCACAGGTTTGTATTAACTGAAGTAATAGAAACATGACATTCAGTAGATGTACCTCAATTTCTGTCCCTACAAGCTCATTCTCATTAGTCTTTCTTTTTCCCTACATGCGTGTTACTGAAAAGTAGAGCACAGTGACCACTAAGGAATTCACCTGCATTTGTATCTGCCCATCAGCACTAAAACCTTCACATTTTTCTAATTGTCTTCCATTGACATGGAAGCATTTACTACTTGCTTTAATTTCCTTTGCAAAGTCTTAAGATAATCTAGAATTCCAATGCTGTTATTGAAAACATAATCTAAAATTAGAGAAAGTCAAACATAATTAAATAAACTGAACAACATCCCTTTTTTCATAGCTATATCGGTACATTTTATATTATTTGTCCTGGAAGAACAATAAATCACTTCTGGGGAAAGTTTTTTTTTTATCTACTAGCTGTCCCGTTCAGTGACAAATTCTTGAATTCCCTCCTTGTTTGGGAACAGAGGCCTCTTTCATCATACACACTCTTAGTCCAAGAGAACAAAAAATCATTATAGTGTCTGCAGAAGGCTAAAAAGAGAGATTGGTGTAGACAATTGTGAAGAGTTTGCAGTACATAAAATTAGAAAAGCTCATTTGTCTGATTTACAGCTGCCTACTTAAAAGGTAGTTCAGAACATGAGATCTGCCCTGTGCTATATACATGTTATGGTAAATAGTAGCCAGGACTGCAACTAAGGAGAAACAGCAATAATGGATTTCCTGAAGTCTTTCTTAGCTTTTTTTTTTTTTTTTTCTTTTCCCCTTGTTAAGCCCCCAGTTTAGTTTCTAAGATCCTATAGTTGTGTTTCTGTAAAATTAGCATGCTCTGACCTTTTCACTTCTGTATCTTTCAGATTTTTGTTTCTGAGTACTGTACTGAAATTGTCTGGGTTTTCTACCTATTTTCCTAATTAGTGTTTATTTATGCACTGTTTTCCCAACATAATGACACATTAATAGGCAGGAACATAGTACAGTATGTCAGACTGTTCTAAATATTCTGGCCATTTTAGAAACTTGTTGCTGTCATTTGCTGCATGGAAGTATAATGACCTACATGATGCAGGAATGACAGAAACGTAGTTGAAAATAATGTGCTCACTGACGTAAGTAAACCATGACTGATAGGAAATGAGCCTACACTGGTGGTGCCAAGATCACTATAGAAACAGAATGATCTTGTGGCAAAATTCAAAATGCTAATCAAGTGAAGAGATGCACAAAGTCTGTGAGTGCAACAGAGGAGAAGGAAAGCAGCTACCAATGCCCCTACTGATAAGGCAGTAAGGAATTCTGCCACTTAAAATGCCATACCAGTGTTTGTGATTCCAGCTGCTACTCGTGGGTGGAACTGAAGATAAAGCTTTTCAGGTTAGAATTGCAGTTACTCACCCTTCTATGTTTGTTCCAGCTCTACTGTCACAAAGCAGGTATTGTAAACCTCATGTGATCGTCTGGAGAAGTTTGTGTGGCTCCTCTGTATATCTGTGTTAATTCATAGGTTCCATTTTGAACAGGGAACTACTCAGCCTCCTGTGTTTTCCTGTCACATGATGTAATGGGAGAAGTCCTGTACCCTGTATGGACATGAAAAATGTGCTCTCTGAACTTCTGTGGTGATCCATTCAAATGGGATATCATTGAGTGGAAAAAATGGTCACTTCTAAAGACAGATTTTTTAAATCTGAAAAGAGCAATGTATTTTATCCTGAGAGCTTTGATAATTTCATCTGGCTGAGCATAAAATTACCTGAAATACAAGGCAGATATTCAAGAGATTCCTTCAGAAGAAGCCTGATCAGAACAACACAGAAGAAAGGGAATGGACTGACTAGAGGTGAAGCCATATTTTACAAACAGAAGAAAAACCATGATCTAAGCTTAGAAAGTTCTTACTCTGAGGAAAAAACTGAAGAACAGAAAGACATGCTCCTATTTTGTTGTATTTTAAGTGATAATAAAGGTTAATTGTAAAACAGGTTTCCAACCAGAATAAACTTTTAGAGAGGGAAAGCAACTGGAGAGTCAGAGATAGTTGCCAATAGCTTTTGAGCCCTAGGGCATGTGAACTGGTGTCTTTATAAGAAGGTGTAACAGACACAAAGAAATCGTTTCAGAGAGGTTAAAGACAGACACTGTGCTAGACCATACTTGCTCTGAGTTGACCTGGATATTTTCCTCTTAAATTTCTGTTGTGTCTTCACTTCTTAAGTAATGTAATACTAGAAAATTAAGAATTAATGCTAGAAAACCATCATTAATTTCCATCGAAGTAATTTTCTTTGATATGTTGGGAGACACTAATCTTCACCATCTTCTAATAATAACTTTCAATGATGGATAAAATTACACATTAAAGTACAAAGCAAGAGCCTCCTTCAGCAAAGACCCTTAGACATGTTGGAGGCAGTGAAAGTACCATTACCAGTAACTACACAGCCTGTTGTACATACATTGGTGTAAGAAGTAGAACTTCTCTTACACTTTCATCTTGCTCTCCCCTCCTCTGCTCCTCTGGATTCCAAAGTTAATGAGAGTTAGATCCTTTCAAAGGGAGAGAACCCTGATATGCCTGTAACATTCATTTGTGGCTAGAGCTTGTCAGGTGGTCAGAAGAAGTTCACAGAGGTTTGCGCAAACAGCTGGAGATTCAACTGCTCCTTCTTCACTGCGCAATAATGGTTGATCTCAGGCAAGTTCTGGACAAATGTGGACTACTAGTAGAATAAAAAGTGTCCCTTTGTATAATCTAATTAGAAGCAGCAACAATACTATTGCCAGGGCATTGCATAGAATATTATAATTTTGGAGATAAAGGGTGATTATTTCATTATAGCCTGAGTTCTTTTCCAAGGGAGACGGGGTAATTGTTCATATAGGTAGTTTGTACAGTTAGCTGTCTTTTTATTCCTTGTGTAGAAAATTCATACCAGTGTATTTGCCTGATGATGATTAGCAAGGAATAGAAAGTCAGCAATGGCCATTGAACTGCTTTGTCATTTTATTGATCTAGTTACTTTTTAAGTGAATTGTTGGTGAACAAGGAGGGCTTGTTGAAAAGCAGATAGCAAAAATGCTTTCCAGCACTAAGATGTCATGTATGCACAGTGCTGAGAGAAAAATATTTCAATGTGGAAAAAAATACAGACAAATAGTAATATGACTTTATTTCAAATTACACAGCATGAAGCCCATCACTTGAACTGAATCAGAAAAGATGCTGGCTGCCCACATCATCCTGTGATACTATCAAATCTGATAAGAGTAATTGCAAGTCTAGGAATGCTTCCAAGTAATTTTGCTAATGATCTTAAACTCTAAGGAAGGGATGTCCACCTATTGCTTAATTATTTAATCTATTAAAGGACATGTGCATAATGCAGCAGTTTATCTGCCCATCTGTACAACTCAGCAGGAATGTAACTCTCTCTAATTGTTCTGCATTGCTTTCCCTTTTGGCTGATGAATCCAACCAAGGGCTGTTACAGCCTGCTGGGACATGGACCTGTTCAGAGAGTGAATTGCCATCACATTCTGTAATTCAGCTGCCCTTAGAAATTACCTTCACTGGCAAAACAAAATAGTACACAAACAGTAAAGCACCTTAACCACATGGGGCTAGACTTGTCCCAGGTCTGTGGCTTCACTGATGGCTGGTGAACAGATATCCCACCTCACTGCACTGCAAGCTGCATGCAGAAGCACTCATTTTGACTTAGCTGTTCTGTAATCATACCTGCAAACCTGACAACATTACCAGATTTTTGTATATGCACCTCTCTACACACACACAAACATGCAGGTAATACATGTAGGCATCAAAAATCTGAAAACTGAAAATGGTTCCTCCGGATGACAGGGCTGGGGGACACAGGTTGTGTGTTTTTCTGTATCGCACATTATACAGACAAGTGGTCCAGGCATATGTCTTTTTGTATTTTGTATGTTTATATACATGCTATATGTATTAAAGATTGAACATTCATAAATTGCTATAAGCTTGGATATGAATCCCTCCAAATTAACTCCTTTGGATGTTCAGCTGGCAATGCAGATCCTGTGTGAATCCCCACATCATGGGACTATTCCAGCAGGAAAGTACACATTTTGTCTTGTTTCCTCTTATGTTTTTGAAAAACATCAATTTCGGCCAGATAAGGTGTGGGTGAAGGCTGGGAATTCTGCAGGACTGAAAAATCACTTCCTGTTCTGCTCTTCCATGTTCTTGATTCAGATCCGTGGAAATTACAGAGAGATGTAGTTACATTAATTAAGATAGCAGAGAATCGAGCCATGAAATCAAAATGGAATGCAATGAGCCAGGTAAAATTTAGTCACACAACATAAAAGGTATGCAATCTAGTCCCAGATTGACTTGTCTGAACAGTATAAATAGAAAGCGATTGTTTCATTTGACCTTTCTGGGGTCCCTTTGAATTGGTATTGTTGTTCCCGAAGTTGTTACTGGGCTTTCTCTGACCCACCTGCTTAACAGCAGGAAGGCTCATATTGCACGCTCAGTGGTCTGAGTTCTGTCAGGATTTCCAAACCATGGACTCTTACATACTCTTGAAGATCTGGTGGGGCAACTGTGGTAAAGCAGTTAATCGACAGACAGTGGATTTAGGGAAGCTGGGTTTCTTATGGATGTGTAGTATATGTGAATCCAGTATATACTTTAAAATACTCTTGCCACAATACTCTCAGCTCATCTCTATGTCCCTTTGCCTTGCTGCTGTGATACCTGTCATCCTCCTAGCTTCCTCTGCAGTATATGCTGCCTTCTCCTGAAGCCCCATGCTCTTTTCTTGCACCACAGTAGTCCTCCAGCCTGCTGGTGCTAACCTAACTCTTCCCACATCAGCACACCAGCACACCAGCACTTAGTATAAGTCTAAGCCATTTTTTCTGCTTTTAGCTGTATAGCCTGGTAAAATGTGGATGCTAACTGGCCAGTCAGGGCCAGTCAGGGCTGATTGACCAGCTAGATGCTGCTAAAGAAATGGCTCTGAATTCTGTCTGCCTTTACTTCAGAGGAAGCACCAGTAGGCTCTCTCTTCTTTAATCAGCATCTAGATTTCAGTGTTAGAAACTTGTTGTATTTGAGATCTCTAACCATCTGCTATATGGGGCTGAAATTGGTCAAGGAGTATTAAAAAATAATGGGGTGGGTGGGGGAACTGCCTGCTGGTCTGCTAAAAGAAGAAACAAAGGGTGTTAATTTTGTAAACATCATGTCATCGGAAGGACAGGCTAGAAAACAAAGTGAATGTGCCTCAAAACATACAAAACTAAGTCTACTGTATCTTCAGAGTTGCTTAGGGATGATTCTTTGGCTGAAGTAGAAAACGCAAATTTAGGGAGCCAATAGCTTATATTTCCAAATGCAAGTGAGGGCTGAGAGCAGAACCCTTCTATATTTTTTATATTTATAGAAGGATAGTAAAGTGATAGCCTGCTGCCAACAGTGCTACTCACTACCATGTGATATTATTTCGAATTCCTTTGTAAAGTAACTGATTTTTTCTGTAAGTTTGAAAAGAGAAAGATTATTTGTCACAGGAGCCAAAAAGCCAAAGACTAGGTTGTGTCTTCAGGGGAAACTCAGGGCAAAATGTACTGGTAACCTACTCTGTCCAGGAGCATCCTTTGGAGGTAGTCTGGTTTCTGACACACTGTATTCTCCTTCCTCCCCTTGAATATGGGTCAGGAAAAATGATTGCGAACATCTGAATCTGCGGCTCTGGTCACTCCTGCATGGGAAGGGAATGAGGTAAAGAGACCTTGGTCTCGCATAGCAGCTGGAGCTCAAGCTGAGAAATGCCTCTAAGGTCAGCAAGAAGTCTTTTCCCGTTGGTGTGAATGACAGCTAGGACAAGTTATTACAAAAGAGTATAATATATGCTAATTAAAAATGTTCTACATAATTTCAAGTTACATTCATATTTTCACCTGCAACTAAATAATCTTATTTTCCATTATAAGTGACTCCCAAGAATAATTTCACAATTTGTACTGCTAAATAACTGCATCTCCATTTTTCTTTTGTTTTTCTTTTCCTTCCTTGTGTGCTTTGCTTCCCAGTGTCTGTTCATGATCTGAGCAGAACACTGCCACATGGATTTAAGGTATGATTTCTGTTCCTTTTCTTCTATATTCTTCTAGAGCTGAGAGACTGTATCAAATGATTTGCATTTAGAAACCAGAACATGCCTTTCAGTGTGAATGCATAGCATAAACCTAGCACTCCTGCTTTCATTTCTACTGTGACCGAAGAAAATTTCTGCACTTACTGTGAACCTCATGGATGTTAAGGAAACTCTCTAGCGCTCTTTTTTTAAATGTCTCCTGCAACAAGTGGAAGTCAAATGGTCAGCAAAATATTACTCTAAGATTTACTGCAATATACAGAAAGAAGAACACATTTCAAAAACAAAAATATCACTTGGCTTGCAGAGAAACAGATGGGCATGAATTACACAACTAACTAGAATGAAAAATAGACTGAGGTGAATTAAATGCTGGTGGGATGAAAATGAAGCAATTTTTTTTTTCTGCTGAAGTGAGAAACAGTCCTACTTATAATGGAAAATTATTCACTCTGTACTGTAGTGTAAGACAGAATCTATTGCACTGGAAGAAGATATTACTAGACTGTAAAAATACCTGATCCTGCCAGTAGAATGGACTGGCACACTGAAGGGAGAACTACAAATCAAATTTAAAATTCAGCAGCTCTGGACCAAATAGAAATTATTTCAGTGCTTACTTATTTAAAACTTTAATTGAACACATAGAACAGGTAAAACAAATTCTTTTATTATGTGCTAATGTTGCATATGTTTTTTTAATTGTAAACTTGCTATGAGATTTCATTACATTTTTGCCTCAATAGATGTCATTAATTACAGTTCTGTTTCCACAAGCATCAAATATTCCTATAGAATCTATCACTTCTCTTTGGCTTTCAAAGGGCAAGTGCTATAATAAAACTGAAATTGTTAAATATCAGTTAATTCCCACAGTAATTATTTAAGTATTATTTATATCACTGTAACCTAGAGATGTCTCAGATGAGGCTGAGGTAGATATTGTGCTAGATATTATCTAAGATTAATATTCTAAACCATATTAATGAGCTCAATAGAGAATGGCCACTTTACAAAGCATCAGCTGTACTGCAATAATCAGACTTTGTAAGAGTACAGAAAATTATCTAATTGTTCTACATACTTGGGACAGATGAGCTGTTCTAGATTCCCAGTGAACTGCAGGAAAACATCTTTATTCTTTCTGGGTGCTCGGTGTAGTGCTGACCGTGAATGTGTGGGAAAAGCACTGTGTGACTAACCACAGGACAGGACCACTTGCGTGGCACTGCATGACCATGTAAGCCCCTGGCAGATTGTTAGCTGTACTTTTCTACCCATTGGTGAACATGCTTGGATTTTTAGAAACCTACTGATGTTTGAGCTGTCACGTGATTTGGGGATGACATGAACTATTACTGACATTAATTTTAGAGAACAGCATAAATTAGCAAGAGTCTTTGTCCAAAAGGATTATATAGTCTAAATAAAGAAAAGATAAACAGATGTACTAGGAGAAATGAAATATCTTCTTTATTTACTCAATGAGAAACATGAAGATTAAGAATTAAAATCTCCTTCCATGCATGTCAGTGGGAATTTTGCCAGTAATAGCAACTGGATTAGACTTTTACCTACAAGGATGGTACTACAGTGGTGCAGTAGAGACAGGAACTGAGTGCAGGTTTTCTGAATTCTGTAACAGAAAAGGGAAAACTCTTGTCTTGATTGCAGTTTGGTAGGCATGTGAGCTCTGTATTGTACTGTACGCCACTAATAGAATTACATTTATACATCACTGTGGTCAGCTACAGCCATTTCCATCCCAGAACCAATATCTAGAACTCAGAAAAGTGCCTTAGGGAAGGTGTGTATGCTTCAGGAGGACCAGTCTACCATTTTAATGATCACTGCAGCAAGCTCATCAGGGTGCCAACTGCAGTGTATTTCTTACCATCTGGTTCTAATCAATCTTTGTGTGGCACCATGCCTACCATACACAGGTTCCCTGCTGTAAAATGACATGTTACCACACAGTGGCTACTCATTATTGCAGTCATCGTGTCCTCACAATGTCATGCAGTGCCTGGGGCAGTCTTATAAATGCATGTGCTTCAGTGAGGAGTGTGGTGCTCATAATGGTCTTCATTTCAGCTGGCTGCAGTGGGTTTAGACATGTTCCCCACTTTTTAACAACATTAGAGCATTACAAAGGCCGTTTCTTAGCAGAATAATGACCACTATCCTGCAGCACACAGTCAAGGATGTGGAATGAAGAGCAGCAGGACACAGTACTGATAGAGGGAGGGGTGATGTTAGTGAGTTACACTATTCACCTTCTCTGTTCAGACTTTTTGTTTTAACAGGGGACCATGTTGCTAATGCAAAAGGTTAAGGAAAAGAAGTTCCCTTATAAAGATGCGCAGCATACATTATGTTTAGTCATGAATGCTATAAGCTAAGCATGACAGAAGTTAGAATTTTATCTTGGAGCCCCTTAATTAAGATTCCAACAAAATCACCACCCACACTAAAATATGCAAAAACTAATCTTGGTTTAATGTCAGATACTGTAGACTGAGAAACAAAAAGAGAAAATCTCAAAACTGTAGATTTCCGACCCACATGTTGGACTAAACACAATGCATGCTCTGTGTGAAGGGGTAGCCATAAATAGGAACAATAGGTAATCTACAGGGCCCTTTTTGCTAGTAGAATTGTACATATAATCAATCTCTGAATAGTGAATCTCACAAATATTTGAAACTTTCAGCATGGTGATTTCAAACTTTCAGTTCCACAGAGGCTGTTTATGGCCCCTTATACACTTTGTATAAAAAGTATGGTCTGAATATTCCCAGTAAAAAAAATTTAACCCACAAGATGAAAGATCCCCTTTAAGAGCACAATACTTAAAATCTTTTGTAAAGGACCCACTTTGGCCTCATATGTCATGGTGTAAAATATCTGCTGAAATAAATGGGATTACATTAGTATGAAATAGAGGTAAGTGAAATGATATGTAAAGCAGCACTAGAGGTTTTGTTCATATGAGTGAATTTCAGATGCAGTAAATGCTAATGGATTTTTCTCTCTCCCCAGATAAAATTGTTTTAATAAGATAAATTAAGCAAGCACTGATTACACATAGACCTTGCAGGTCCATACACAATGCTGTTTATTGTATTCAGACAAGGGCGGGACTTTCTGCTTCAGCAGTCATGTTTGCTTTATTCCCCTTGGTGCTCTTTTCTCTGGAGCTCTCTCCTCTTGGTCTCACTGCCCTCTTTGCTCCTCTCAGCTGCCAGATGCTTCTTCCAGAGCCTGTTCTGGACCTGCGGAGCACCCTGAGGTGGTGACCCTCACATCTGTCACCATCTGGTGCCTCTCTTACCCCACTGTAGCCATGACTCTGACTGTAGCACGCATCATACGTGCTTTTAGCTGACAATTCATGTGAATATGGATCTTCTGGACAAAAAGTATCCTGCCTTCAAATCATGTTTATCTTAACCTTTCAGGATCCTTTGCTTTATCAAGATAATGTCACAGTGAAGATCAGGTTTAATCTTTGGTAAATACATAGAAAAGATTTTACAAAATCAGTTCTTGCTAATGGCCCTACAGAGGAGATGATTTCACAGTCATTGCACCTGTGTGTGAGACCCTGAATGTCACTAAGTCATCGCTGTGGGATATTTTATTCTCAGCAAAGTGGTCAGCTGCAAGGGAGATATTTTCCTTTGTCCTCTGGCCTGCTTTTCCAATAAGGACAAGAAATTCTGAGGTAACTATCAAATTCCAGGAGCAACCCTCATCCTGGAGTATTTAGGTCATTTGACTACATGATTCTGATGCTGTTACTACATGGGTTGGCACTTTTTATTCTGAAAAAAACCAAAACAACAGTGTTTGATCTGCTACAGGGCTTCTTGCAGAATAAAAGTGTCTAGAAATATATGATTGTCTGAATATATATCTTAAGATTATGAAATTATCTTGCAGATGTCAAGCACTATGTAAATATCGCAACAACAACAACAACAACAAAAGAATCTTCAAGATTTTGCCCGTGTAGAAGAAGGCAGTGACAGTTCATGGTGGGAGCAGTAAAATCCTTCCCATTTAGAAAACAGAGCTATTGGGAACATCTGAGCAGGGTATCTATGCAGACACTGAAACACAGCCCGTCTGATCGCTTATTTGAAATACACTGTTTTGTAATCTTGTGAAAATGAAACTCCAGGGAAACTAAGTACATAGCACCCACTTCACATGCTTCCTAAGTGTTTTCATATTGTATAACAAAGCTGCTTTTGTTCCTCTGGGTTCTTGACTTACATCAGCCTTTCCCCGAGCATCTGAAGTATAGCAGGAAGAGCAGAACTCAGGCAGAGATCATCTCCAATGGAGAAATGGAGGAGGAGGGAAAGTGTTGTTATGAAGGTAACTCTCAGAGTCTAGTCTATTAACAAGGGCCTGAAATTTAAATTTCTAGTTAACATTCCAGCAGAAACTGAATATGAAAGATAGCTGTTTATCAGCTGAGAAAATGACATTTCCAGCCTTTTTGCTTCCCAGTGTTAAACCTCAAATAGCCAGGTTAATTTAAACAAATGTGCTACCAGCCATTCAGTAGGTCTTGTAGAAAATTTAGTTAAATTTGCTGCTCGCTATATATATGCATACACAAACATATTTCCCACATTTTATGTGCCCAGTTCATTGATATACTTTGTTTTTCCATTATGTACTTAGGTCACAAAACATTCTAAATGTGTTAGAATGTGTAAAGGTATATGCCTATTACATTTGCAGTTCATATAGAAAGTTAAATTTCACAGCACCAGCCAGGAGAAAAACCCTTAACACCCACTGATAGCCATGGGAGTCGTGCAAATGCATGAAGGGAAAACCCTTTTCCTTCCCTCAAAAACTGTCCTAGGTAAAGATCTAGTTGCAATGTTCTAGTGTATGTACCCTTTCCCAGCATTTGACCAGGCAACTGCACTAGATTTGAGTGTGAAGGTGACTGGCAAAACCCACTAGCTTGCAGAACCAGGCAGCCGTTGTGGTCTGCATGTCCCACATGTGTCTGCAGTCAAGGATATTCCCCAAAGCTCACCATTCTCTTACTGGCTTCACATCCCCTATGAATGTCAAGTTTCCAGGAGGCTGAGCTGTGGCAACTTTGCAACTTTCCAGCAGACTTTGTCACCCACAGCTCACATGGGAGAACACCAAAAAGCCTGCACTCTTTGCAAGCTATGTCTCTTGTCTGCCACCAGCCCAGCACAGAAGTGGCTCTAGTGTTCACCAGTAATGTTTTCAAGGGAAAGAAACTCAAGATTCCTGACATGCTTTCTCTTATTCATGGAGGGGAAAAAAAAAACCCCAAAAACAGAACCCAACCAGCAAACGAAAGAAATAGAAACAACAGCAGTTCTTTAAATCAGACTACCATGAATGTTAATAAGGAGTTTTGTGCAGAAGTGGCACTAATTAAGTACATATATTTTGACTTCTTATTTTCTCTTCCGACCACAGAGCAGACAACCCCAAATATATTCTCTGCTGAAAATTGCAAATGCATAAGAAGGGTTTCACCATCTCTTCTGTCTTACAGAGCCTTCCACAGAAATACAGAATTAATTAAAACCCACAAAGTACAGTAAGATGTCATCCTCTGCCATTTCTCCTCAGCAGTCAGCAGGCAGTGTGTAGTACACCCAGCACTAAGCCACCAAGGCAGACGAACCCCAAACCGGTCCCCAGACCATAGGGTGCCACAGCAGCATTTCTCAGGTGTACCTGTACAAATCAAGAGTTACACAAGGAAGACCCCTGACCAACATACGTCTGAGTCCAGAGCAACAATAGGAATTTGTCCTTTAAAGCTGGTTTTTATCACGACAAATTTACACATCTTCATGTTTTGGGTCCCCCTCCTTCCTTCATGAGTGCCCAGGACAGCTCATGGTCTGTGTTCTGTCTCAGGGCAGGAGCACCTGCATTGTCCTACATCTACCCAGCCCATGGCAGCTGCATCCCTGTCTGTGGAGACTCATTAGCTGCCTTTTCTTGACTCTGATTTGTGGTGAATGTTGTTTATATTCTATTCAGGTTCTTATAACTTGTCTATCACATTGCTTTCTGTGAGCCCATTACAGCAAAACTCACTTTTTAGTCTGTCAGATGCTGGGGTTTTTTGCACGTTATAGAAAGTAATTTTTTGTTTGCTCAGTATGTACACGAATGATCCCATGTGCAATAAAAGGTTCCTGTTGCATGCTCTACTTGCAACCATATTAGAGAAACACATGTGTCTGCAGCAGTCAGGATGTGTGTTGTGGTTATTCTCTCTTCTGAGGTTTTTGCAGTTTGGGTTTCAGTGAATTCCTCAAGATTTTGCACTGGGTTTTGGGGGGATTTGTTGCTGTCAATTTTGAATATGAAAGGATTTTTTTAATTATTGAAACCTTTTGTCCATACAGACTTTTTGTCAATAAAATGGTATTGCACTGCCCCAAAATTTCCTTGGTGGATGCAAGAAGATGGATTAGATAGTTGAGACCCTTGCAGCATTTTGTTTCGGTAGCTCTGTATTTTTACTGCTGCTGGGGTGTGGGAGCCATACGGGAGGTGTTGATCTGTGCTGAATGCTCGCCTGTGAGTTATAGTTTGTATTTTGCCATCTGGCTGCCTGATAATTAGTCCATCTTTGTATCAAATGAATGGCACATGTCTTCCTTTCCTCAATACATATGCAAAACCATATATTTTGGAAAGGATTGTTTTCAACTTCAAAAAATAGCCAGAAAGCAGTGTCTTTCTGTAACCACATGTATGTCCTCAGTCAAACCTCGCCCATGTATGAACCTAGACTAGTCCCTGCAATGTGCTGTGGTATTGGATTTCTGGTAACGTGATGTTTTGAATTTCTTACATACATACAGTAGTTGAGGTCTGGATGATATACTATTTTACTATATAGCGGCAGTATGTAGCTGTATTTTCCCTCAATCAACAAATAAAAGAAATATTCAGTTTGACAGTGTGTTCATTCTTCTATATCCTCATCACTGCTCCAAGTACATTTCCATGAGATCCATTCCTGAATGGACTCAGTGGGTGGGGACCATCAGGCTGAGCATCAAGATAGCCTGAAAAGGACAAGGGAAGTGTGCAACTCCTGTGGTACTAATGCTAGAGAAATCTGTGGTTCATTACAGCATGTGAAATCAGGAAAACATGAATTCAATGAAAATCTACACCCAGTACCTGGGGGGAAAATTACATTTTGTGAAGCCTTTTTTCTTCTCCTTTATCAGGAAGCCCTGGGGATGTTCTCCAGAGGAGAAGGAAGGCATTTCTCACTTTGTGAGATGTTGGTTGTCCAATTTGGTGCCTAAGAACTATAATTCCCGAGTCACTAGCTATGTATTACATGCATAGGAAAAAGGTATTTTATTGATATATATATTTGGAGAAAGACTTTTTAATTTATAATATTGAATAAGCTGTATTTTTTTAGAAGATACAATTTTATTTTTTCTAGTTTTGCAACACATTCAAAATTAAAGGTGTGTGTCAGCTTGTGAATTATTGCAAATTATTTTTTCCTACCTGGAAAGAATTTTTACCACAAAATATATTCATTTATGCAACTTTCCACAGGTTGGCAATGGCCAAACTGCCTAAAAATACAACCTAAGGGACCATATCTGCTAAGTCATTGTGATTTTGGTAGCATGAAAATCATGTTAGAAATTGGTTTGATACAACAATATCTGCTATTAAAAGGAATTAAATAAAAAAGCACCACACAGTCAAAATTTCTTACACATCTTATGCACTGAATGGGACATTTAGCTATAAAAAATCTAAACAGTATTCATGTTGATGTTATTATATATGTATAAAGAAAATTACCATTTTCTTGATTTATCTAGTCCTACCTAGTGGAAATGAACATTTATTAATTTGCTAGTAAATCTGGCTGTACACCCTCTTTCTTTGAAATACCTTTGCTTTTCTACTGCCATTTGCATTATCATCTTTTGAAATCTAAAATATTATTTGTACAAGAGGACTTCATTTTTTTTAATTGTCATGATTCCATGGATCAGTGTAAGCCTTTCTCTTTGTAATATGTATATACTAAATTAGTAATAGTCTTCTTTTTGTCATTGAAATCACTGACAGCAAATGATGGCCAGAAAGGGGAATGACTTTTCTGAAGGGTTTTCCTTCTACACAGTGCAAAACAGGGGTGCATGAAGATAACAGAACGCTGTGTGCAAGCACTGTAAGGTCAGTCTTTGGCTCATTGCAGATTGATGCCTGTTATGCTGACTAAACTGTTCCTCCATTTCTTCATTCTGCTCTGGTGTATTGTATCCATTGTTATCTCCCATTAACTGTGCAGATGGTAAGGTTTTGGGATCGGGCACACTTTTTGTTAGAGATGTGTGTAGTGCATGCCAAGAAGGGGCCCTCATTTCCAGTTGGAATTGTAGCACTACTGCAACACAGACAATATTATTTGAAAGCAGTTTACCTCAAATAAAAATAATGGGTATTTTTCCTCCCTACTTGAGAGAAACAAAAACAATTTTTTATTTTCTTTCTGTCCCTAAATACACAAGCACACACACACACACACACAAACACAAATACTTAGTCTAGAAGAGGGTAATGTGTTCATCTTCCATAGGTTCTGTATATATTAACCTATGTAATTAAATAGGAAGAGATAACTTAATAAACCATAAAAGCAAAGTAATACAAAAATTACAAAATAATAAAAGAACTTTGGAGGCTAGAGAAATAAACTAAAACTCTTATGTCCCCCAGTATGTATAGAGCATATTTTCATACAATTCCCACTACCATCACCACAATTTTATTTCTTTCTACTAATGTAAAATGCCTCTGGTGACAGAATTTGAGTGTGTGCCTAGACCATGAAATGAGACTTCCTGGAAATACAGTCAAGTACTATGAGATGAGACTTCACAGAAATCCAGCCAAGCACCCAATCCTACTCATACGTCATCTTGTGCACTGGTCTTCTGAGTAATAACATGTCCAAGCAATGAATCTTAATATGTGATTTGGAAACAGAATGGCATGCACCTTTTGTTGAAAGCTCTTACAGGGCACTGCGCATGCTGCTGTGAAACCTTTGCTCACAGTTTCTTCACCTGCATATTTGCTCTCCTTCTCCATTTTCCAAATGACCAGCTACCACAAGGTACTTATTTCGCTGTCTTCAGGTTTGGAAAGTCTCTTTCGATCAGTACTTTTTCAACAGAGATAAAAGCTTATCTTTATTTCTCCAGAGTGAGAAGTTATGCTTGCAGAAAACTGGATTGGATGGCTATGCCTTCCATACCCAAAGCAATGTTGGACAGATATAAATCTTCGCGTCCAAGTCTCCCAAGAAGTTTTGAAAGGAAATTGGATCAATGTTTGCTTGTGACTTACATTAACTCTCTGCTTCACGGCATTCAGTGACTGCTATGGGCTAAGAAGGATATTTTTCTTTTTTTCTGTTGAGGTATAAATTGGCTCCTAGGGTTTAACTTTTGGTTTAACTTTTGTTCTGTTCCTCTAATGACCAGCCAACTAGAAATAGGCCACGTGTAGACTAGATGCAAAAGCACAGTGCTACAATGCTTCTGGTACCACTCAAAGTAAGCTTATAGTTAAACTGATAGCCAGATTTAGGATCAGGAAGAATTTTTCCCCTAATCCAGGTGGAATGGTTACAAGGATCTTTTGCTTGTTTTGTTTCATTTCTCCATATTGAAGGGAACAATCTTTGTCCTAGGTACTTTGTGATTATGCAAATAAAAAAAAATATATCCCACTATGCTGGAACGTAAAATGTTTGCAATATCTTTGATTTATCCTGTGTACTTTCTGTAGGTCATTATAGAATTTTTTTAAACTCTTTGTTGTCATTGTTGTTTGTACCAAATAAAACTCAGGCAGTATTATAGAAGGAATTATTAGGCCATTCAAGACTGCAGCTGCCTGCTAGCACAGGGAAATGGATTTATTGACCTAGGTTGCCATTTCAGACTAATGTTCATATAAAAGTTGAATCCCAATTGTATCACCGTCATCACGACTCTTAGATCCATTTGTTGCAGAAGTGTGCGGCAGAGCAGAATTTAGGCCCTCCATACAGAGATGCAAAGGTGCAATCAGTTTTTCCAGGCATGCAAATGTAACTCCCATAGGTGATCACCTTTCTGTCACCTTATTACTTAGAGTTATTGAAGGACATTTCTCTAAATGATAATTCAAATGCAGTCTGTCAGATAACACATTCAAGTAGCTAAGAAAGAAACGTTTGAAGGTATGTTCAGGTTTGTTGAGACCTTACATTTAATCAGGAAATTCAACTGAAGTGTGTTTCCTCGATTTTTAAAGATTTTTCTAGCAAATAGAATGGACTTTTATAATTTGCTCAGAAAAAAAAAAGTGTGAAATGTCCTATGCAAAACAAGCTATCTGGTTTGTAATCCTCTTGTGCATGTACTAACAGCTCTATGCTGTGTTTTTTCAACTTAAGGAAGATTTCTCCCTTGGAAATTTACTACAACGAAAATGCTCAAAAAGTATTTAGTACATGTGGATTTTTAACATGAGATCACTCCAATTTTGAATGCATAAGGTTAACAGGTAGAATCTGCCTGGAATTAAGATCTCTTACATTTTTTCTTCATAAACGTGTCTATTTTTCATTCACAAGCTTGTTCTGAATTTCTGTCAGGTCTGGAAATAAATTCAGCTAAACAAAGAAATAACTTCTATTTCAGATAAACAGAAATTTCTGTTGATATCAATCCCATGAAGTGTCTGGCTGGGACACTCCTCATTATGTCCATTTTCTGAAGCTAAGGCCCATACAAACTCCTGGCAATTGGATAAAGGTGTTGTATTTTAAAAGACTTGACAGAGAATTAGAATGACCATGCACTTCAAATTACAAATTTCCTGTTATGTCATTGGAGTTGCAGATTATGTCAAACATAAATCAGCACATGCAGAGATGTTTAGTAGAAGCTAGAAGTCCATGGCACTTTTGAACTTCATCAAAGTAGGCATTTTGTACCATCCAGATTGTAACTGCTTTAGGTGCTGTGACATTCCCATCCACAGCTTTGCTATTGCCACAACCTGTCACCTTCCCATAAACCATCACTACCTGCAATGCATCTCCTTTTGGTTCCTGATTTTTCTGAAATGGGTGGCAACCATGGATCTGCTTCTTCCATAGTGCGTAACAGAGTTTTTGGTGCTTCATGCTTTGCTAATACAAGGCTATAAATCTATATTTGCCCAGGAAATCCAAGCCTGACTGATAGTAGGTATCATGCACAATATTTTAGGATACCTCTTATCATTACTAGTTTCTGGCCTCATTATGGCTGCTAGGAATACTATTTATTAACCCTAAAAGCATTTATTAGAAGTGATTTATTGGAAATAATTTCCTACTAAGTAAACAAGCAGTTACATTGGCTTATGAACTGATTTCTAATGATTCACAGCTCCTGCTCATTCAGACACAAAGCCAGAGATCAGAATAATTTGGTGGTAACAACCTTTACATGTTTTGTGATGTTCTAAAATAGCCAGGACGTGCATCTTTCCTTACTTCCCTGCTCCTTCCTGAACCAGGTCACAAAGCTTCAGAAGCAGCACAGTGAGACTGAGAGCCAAATATCTCTGTGACCTGCTTCAGACTGTGAATCAAAGTACCACTTTTAGCACACGCAGTCTCGGGATGACCTGCTTTGCTCTTAGGCCAGGGTCAGAAAGTGGAGACCCATGAGCCTAGGTAGCCCTGTCAGAGACTGAAACAGTTAATAGCTTAAACATTCTAAGATTACCAAGATGTCTGTACACAACTGAAAAGAAACAGATGTCTGTAGCAAACTGAAAAGAAACAGCTGCTCACCCAGCAAAGCCCACCCCTCCCTGAATATGCCGACTGCAAAGCATCTTCAGATCAGATAAGTGGGTGTCATTGTCCAGCTATCCCAGGTGCAGAAGGGTGTGCATACCTTAAACTATAACGTGGATTTCCAGATAAGGGAAGAGGCAAATCCTGTGAGGTGGGATAATCCTTCTTATCATGCTGATGTCCTCCCTTACATGATGACTCTGCTGTAAAAATCCCTCTGGGGAACCTTGAAGACATTTCACATGCGCCTGGGCTATTCATCTCAAATGTCGGACCATGATGGACCTTGATCGATGCTGACATAACAGGCATCTGCAACTTCTTAGGAGATGTCAGAGACTCGTGACACTATCCATTGTACAATTCCCTGCCTGAGGGGAGGTAAAAGGCGTTCCCACCTGCAACAGATCAAGACCATTGCTTCAAGCAACAGACATCGAGCGCCAAGTTACATGGCTGGATCCAGTGGGTGGTGACCATGCACACACACACACACACACACACACACACACACACACACACACACACACACGTATATATATCGTTCCACCTTCTTTTTTCTTTCTTTAACTTTTCTTATACATTTCCTTAGGTGATATTTTTATGCCTTAATATTGCTGTATTCCTTATACAGTTCCTTAAATGTTATTTTTATGCTTTAATATTGCTGTATTACTATAGATGATAACACCCAAAATGGCAACATACCTGTTTGCCTTTGAAACAAAATTGTTCGAAAGTAAACCCTACATATTTATGTTTACAAACACTAATTAATCAGTGTCATTTCACTCCAATCCACACCAAGGGATTTATTAACATGAACCTGGGTTACCCTCCCCTTCTGGGGAGGGTTGTAACAAGCCCAGACAGAAACTTGGGCCTGATGCTCACCACCCTCTCTGTTGCTGCATCCTTTCACAGCTCCTTTTCCAGACTTGGATACATCAAGCTGTTTCCTGCCTGGAGACCATCCTAGTGACTTCATATTAGAGTTCAACCCTCCAATGGCCAAACTGTGAGTGACCAACCCTGGCCTTCCACTGTAAGTACTGTCCAGTATAAGGCTAATTTGTATTTAGTACCAGGGCATCCAGGGTTCACATATATAAAATACTTAATTTCTTTACCTTAAAAAACCTCAATATCCAGAATAGGGGCAAGGATGAACAAGGGCTAATACACTGTCCTATTTTTTGTTATGATTTTGCCTTTGTTTAAACTTGAAACACCTGAATTTGGATCATCAGGTTGCAACACTTTAGTCCCATAAAAATCGGAAATCTAGCTAAAGGAAATCAAAAACATCAACCTAAATTCTTTCTTTCTCTCTAAATTTTCTAAGCTGTCATTTAAAAACTGCCTAGGGCAAACCTCTTAGGAAAAGCAGACTTCAAATGACCAGGGTTTCTTTTAGTTCTGATTAAAGTCAAGTTTGAAATAAAATCCATTTGCTGTATTATGAGCAGGAGCTGGACATTAGAGTATGTATTCATCAGGAACCTCAATATATCAGAATTGCTGCACAGCCACATTAAAGGACATCTATTCTAATCCCTGTGATGTAACACTCGGGTTTTCCTGACACTGTATTTATGATGATCACATTATTCATCACATAAAGCAGCGAAAACAAAGAGTCATCCTGATTTCTCTTGCAGTGACATATATCCACAAAGGCTAATGGAATTATTGCAGATTTATGCTCTGGTGAGTGCAGGATTTTTCCTAGCAGTTCTGTAAATTCTCTGGTTTTCAGATAGCAACACAGCTATACACTGTGTAAGTCCTGAACCATCTGGTTTCTCTGAGAGTGCAGGAGCTTTTTAGGGAGTTCTTTCTTGCTCTGAATGCAGATAGTTATTTATTTCCCAATTTCTGCCATTGACTACAATCTTCTTAGAAATTTTAATTACTTCTTGAGCTGTACAGCACTTGACTGGATGTAATTTCATTAAACTGAAGAGATTGTGTAAAAGGTTGAACTGATTGCAGTTCATGGGAAGAGAAGAAAGCAAAGCTGTAGGATCATCATTCAGCAGAACAGTAGAAAGATTTGTGGCAGCCAGGGACTGCTGGCAAAGGAAGGTCTTTGGAAGTCAAGGCAAAACACAAGCTGAGATTGAAATTCTTCATTGTAAACTATCAGGGGAGCAATACAGTATAGCAATAACAATTGCTGATAATAGGCACTCCCTTTTAGGAAAAACATAGTTATAGAGAACATATATAACCTAAATTAAAAATGCTATTCCCTTTTGTACAAGTATATAACCAAGACTGCACAACTGTCAGGACTTGGAGGTGGGCAGAGAAAGATTTTTTTACAACTGAGGTTATTTCACAGGCACATTGAGACCATGTATCTTTCTGGAAGTTCCTTGGGAAAGCAAGGAGACTTTTTTCCAAGTAGTTTACTAGGCTTAGAAAGATTTTTGTCACCTTGAGGAAGTACCTAGGTTTAAAGGGCACTGAGCAGTATTTCAGAACTCTTTGCCCTGTTTTCATTTAGAACTGTAGCAGAGCTCCTGATGCATGTTATTCTTTGATGGCTGCAGTAATGCAGGGGAGGCTGAAGGGATTGACAAGTTCTGAAAAGTCAATTGAGTGCCGAAGCATGACAGCCAATGTCCAGTCAACCAAAATCTTTGACTAGGTCAGCCTACCAGTATTCTTTTTTCAGGAAAAATTATTTGATGACTCTGAACAGCTCTGACCTTACTTTACCTTTAGGGTAACTTTAACCTTCCATTGTTTATCTACTAAAAAAGAAATAATCTTTTCAGAAAGGAGACTTGCATTTTAAAATAATAGCCATGGAGTATCTGGCACAACTTTTCTTAGCATGCTCAGGAAGGTACATGATGTTTCACAAGAGACCAGTTTGGCTGACAAAACTAACACACAAAACACATCATCCTTCATTAAGGAAAATCCTTTGTATCAAGAGCAGTATTGATACGATGATTGTGATATTTGCAATATATGAAATAAACCATTAGTTTTCTAACAAGAGCATTTCACACAGCATGAAGCAGAGAAACTGTATGTTGATCTTGGTTTCCCTTGTGAAACATTACAATCTTATATGATATAAAAATAGGAGGACCAATTAGCCAAAGTCTTTGGCATATCTTGTGCAACAGTTATCCTTTATACAGCAACTTTTGTCAGTCTTTCATAGCATTCATACAATAGATGTACTATAGAATGGCAAAAAGATAAAGCATTGATGAATAACTCACCTTACTGAGGAGCAGCGTAGCATAAAGCAGACTTCAGAGTTTCCGTTTCTTCTCTTAATTGTTTGTCACCACATTATTCTAAATGTCATAAATACAAGCTTTCATTTTGAAAGCATACTTTGGTGAACTCCAACAGTGCTACTTGTCCCAGCCAGTGCCGGACTTTCCTTTCACGCCAGCCATACTGCTTGAGAGCCCAGCTGTTCAGACATCTGGAAACCAGCAACCCGAGTGTGAGACTCCCTCACTTCCTCACTGCTATGTGTCCTTCAAACAGCTCCCATCAGTCCACAGCACTGACATAATCCAGCTGTTTTCGGCTTTGTCCCCTCATTTTGTTTTGCAACAGAACTGCATTGGTAGCAAGTCACCGAAGATTTAGTATATTTTCTTAATTGAATGTGATTAGAGAGTTTGAAAGAAGTCCAGTGTTCCCATATATTGAATTAGGCCAGAGTAAATGTACATTTTTTCAGAGTGGAATACATTGGTAGTCTAGAAATGTTCAACAGAGATTATACTACATTGTATTAGGAAGTATGTTGATTAGATGGAAGTGTAACTTTATCTTTGAATTTAAACATGAAGTCACATTCTACTCACTACTGCTTAAAGCTTCATCTCTTGTCTTTGGAGATCTATTGTCACATTTTTCAAAGCAAGTACATATGTTGCTATAGATTCATTTGTGCTTCTACATTATCTATGCCTTTGCTGAATGAAGGTCGTCTCCTCTGCTGCTCCTTTACACTATTGATGCACAATTGATACATAACCAGTGCTCACTTGTAATGTGTGTTGATATCTCAGTGTACAGTATCTTCTTGGTGAGCCAATGGTGTAAAGAGAGACACCACAAGGAACCCCGTGGTCTTTCATCTGGAGACACTCTCCCTGGGCCCCCTCATCTCTGGGAAGCTGTAGCACAGATCAGCCATGACCTGTGGGAGATAGTAGCCTCTAGTTTCATGGTGGTACATTTTTATCCATTTGTTTTTGTGTAAATGTTGTAGGTTGAGCAATGCTAAAGAGGAGTGTTTTGAAAGCACTCCAAAAATGTGCTGACAAATGATGAGCTATGTTCTTTATTGCTTAGTTGTTTTGAAGTGTAATATTGCTTTATGTTAGTTGTCTTGGCTCTTCCAAAACATTTTCCTTCTTTATCTTACTTTTGCTAGGATTTAAAATTTCAAAGCTTTGCTTATATACTGTAAACCTTATTCTATCCTTCCCAAGACACTTTCAGATCAGATTTTATGCAAAACAGCTTTCATCCTCTGATTTACTTTGCAGATATGATAAGCACAGAAAAGTTAGAAATATTTTGGAAACAGAATAGAAGTATTTTCCTTTGCTAGAACTGTGGTAAGATGTGTTGCACTGACTGCAGCTGATCAGGGTAGCACCTCTTCCCTCAAAGACTCACAGATCCTCAGCTCTGATCTGTTGGCGTAACATAACAGACAATTGCCCCCTAACCTGTTTCTGTCACCAAGGACTCAATTCCTCTTTCTAGTTTACATAGATGGAGTTTGTCCAGCCAGCTGGTGAGGCAGCCAGCGAACTGATAGCAGCCAGGGGAAATTACTTATAATTTTTGAGAAGAACCCTTGTTGACCCTGTTAATTTGTGGTGGGTCCACCTTGGCTGAATGCCAGGTGCCCACCCAGCCGCTCTATCACTCCCCTTCCCAGCTGGACAGGGGAGAGAATAAGGGTGGACACAAAAAAAACCCCAGCACAAATCGTGGGTTGCGATAAGGCAGTTTATATTTATACAAATAGCAAAAGCAGGGTGGGCGCGCGCAGAGCAGAAGCAGCAATTAATCTCTGCTTCCCATGTGCAGCGATGGTTGGCCACGTCTCTGGGAAGCAGGACCCCTAATCATGTGTCAGATGTTAGAAGGCAGCCATCGGAAACAATGAGTGCCTGCCTTTCCTGCTTCTTGCCCCAGCTTTTATATCTGGGTTGACATCATATGGTATGGAATATCCCTGTGGTCAGTGCAGGTCAGCTGGCCTACTTGTGTCCCCTCCCAGGATCTTGCCCTTGACTGAACAGTGAGTGCTGCACTCAGTGGTAGCCAAAATATGGGTGTGTTATCGACATCAATGCAGAGCACAGCACTGTGAGGGCTCCTATGGGGAAACAAATTCTGGCTCAGCCAGACCCACCACATAATTCCTTACTTGGTTCTCCCCTCTATTAGAGATATGATAACGCCTTATTTGTTATAACTGTGGATGTTTTTATCATTCATTCACCATAAGATTAATCCTTTTCTTTTTTTTTTTTTTGTCTAGATTTTAATGATGACTGGTAGTGATGAGTTCCACTAGTGTTTGCGGTGTCAATGACCCCATTTTGAACCCTTCTTCTTCCTGTTTATAACTCTACTAAGGCAAGCTGAGCAGAACTGAACATAACATTCCAAGAAAGACTGATTTACACAATAGTAGATTATTTTCAGTTGTGTTTTCTGCTCTATTCCATCTATAGTCTTAGGATCTCACATTGGATTGCAATGACTACACTGACCTGTCCTCCATGACGCCAAATGCTTTTTTCCATGTTGATACAATTAATTTAATATTCAGCCACATGGTGTGAATAGTTAAGTACCTTTCTTTAAACATATATTGCATTTCACTTCTTAGCATTTAAAAAATACTATGGCTTCAAACTGTATGGGGTTTTTCCTAATATTACCTAATTTTACAGCACAGGTTTTGTATCTCATTTTGCTGTCTGAAAAAATGAAATTATTAACTGTTCCATCTTATACCTCTTACCCGATAACTGAATCAGAAAAATACTTTTTCTCTTGCTTTAAACCATTGTGTAATGACCATATGGCTTATTTAGCAGGGATTCCACTAGAGAATATGTGAATCCCCATGCTGATTATAAAGAACAGGATTTTTAGCCATTACTTCAGAGCCTGCATGCAGGAAATTCTACTGTATTAGAAAAGTACATGTTTTCTGTGCACCAGTTTTTCCTTTATAGGACATTTATAATGCCAGTGTGGAAACATATTACTGACATTCAATATTTTGCAGCTCGAAATGCTTTATTCAGCTCACCTGGCACTGAAGCAAAGCTTATCCACAGATAATCTATTATACTTTCTTTCAAATGTTTCCTACACCCCAGCCCTCCATATAAATAAAGTACCACAGTAGCTTATTCTACTGTAAAGTTCAACAATAATTTTAAATTCCTGGCACTACTCCCAGTGGAGCTATGCTAATTTGCAGCCGCTAAAAATATGGCCCAATAGTGCTGTTTTGCTGCATTCCCCCTCATCCCCAAAGAAAACAAAGCATTTAAATGCTTAGAGAACACATTTCTCGTATATACAATGCTATTTAATAACACACTGACAGAGAATAGTATGTTGTCTAGAATACTGTGATGATTGCCTTTAATCTGTATCAATAACAGCTTACAGTGCACGGAAATAGCTGCTTTATTTTGTATAAAGCATACTAATAACACTTTCTAAACTACATTTAATAGTGTTCCATTACTCCTGGCTGTTTTTCTCCTGTTTCAGAAGTAATAGTAGAAAGCCTCAGGCATCCCATCTTAGCATATACTAATTACCAGTTTTCCAAAGTCAAAAAAATGTTAGTAAACCAGAAGTTTTCATCTACTGGAAATCATCTTGTTAGGAATGGTTAATCATTGTGTTATGAGCCAAGCAGTATCCTAGTCTGTCATGAAGAAAGGAAACCTGGGACACAGAGCAAGACAAGACTTCATCTCTCCATTACCCATCTCTATATAGGTCAGTGCTCACCTCTGTGGAGATTCATTGTGTTGAACAGATGCTGCCCATGTGTGGGGCCTGCCTAGTCAAAGGGTACATTCTTAAGTACCTTTGAATCTACAGACAAGCATAAAACTCATGAGTAGAAATAAAAAATATTAATGAGAGCCAGGAGGATAATTAAGACAAAGAACTTCACAATGAAAAGAAATATATACACTTCTTGTTTTAAAAATAAATAAGAAGAGAAAGAAGTAGTTGAGTTATTTTGGGGAGTAATATATTCCTATTCATTAGTGGGACATTCTTATTCATTAGTTAAATCTATGTATATTCTTCCCATTGCTGGTCTTATGATTTAAACAGATTCCTGAGTTTATTCCTGAAAAAGACAGTCTTCTTGAACTGTGACTGAGTAAATGTCATGTCCAAAAGAAATGAGATCTTTCATGGACAAGATGAAGCAGTATTTAGCTTAAATATATTCAATATGTTGAACATATTGAAGTGGGATGACTGTTAAATATCAGAAAGTGCACTACTATAGAAAAATAGTACAAATATAAAAAAAATAGTCTCTGCTTGGATTGCTGGCACCTGACTCAAAATCATCCTGATTTTGGGTCTTGGTGGTAAAGTGCAGGAAATTCCCAAAGCTGAATGAAAAGCAGGAGGCCTGAATGCCTTTATGTAACAGTTTTGCAGTTGGAAACAGCGTCATGGAACAAAATGAATCATTCATCCTACAGGGAGAGAGAAGCAGAGGTAATTTCAGGTTTTCAGGCTAAGAACTTTAGGCATCTGTGTCATTAGAGGTAGAGGAGGAAAATGCGTCACAGACTTCTGTGTTGGTGATAAATCTATATTAAAGGGGAGAAAAAGCTAATTCCCACATTTCTGGCTGCAAAATCCCTGCCTCAAGGACAACATCATGTTTGAATCCTGCCCTCAGGTCAATCTGTGTGGCACAAAGTATTTGCAAGAGAGAAGAGGTTTAGCCTATGCAGTGCATATGAAGAATTGCCTAAACCACATGCTACTAAAATAGACTGAAGAGGTACTCTAACAACCATTCTATTCAAATTAGGTTTGATCCATGCCTACTTTTTTTTTTTTTTNCATTGTGCATCTATTTCCTCTGGCTGTTTGTTAAATCAGTGCACTTTCTCACAGCAGCCTCTGCAGTCTCCACCTCATGAAAGATTTTGCCTGATTATTGATAAGACCTGCAACATAGAGAACTGACATGCTAACAAATACATCATTACTCTAAATCGGATTGATCATTGCATAGCTATTTGTAAAACATGCATGTTGACTTAGTGGGGGTCTGAAGATCAACATCAGTATGCTCCATGTACTTTGCATGCTTTTTGTATCTTTTTGACTTTCCCACAGCATTGTGGGATAACTAGTTATTAACTGTTCTTGTAAGGCACAGTCTCTGTGCTCTGCTCACCCTCACTGCAGCTGCTAGCAAAACTTCCCAACAAACTAAATTCTTGGTTCTTTGAGTTTTCAGCTGCTCTCATAGTATCATCCCCTTCCTCCAGCATTGTGCACGATGGTTTGTTAAAGCATCTTGCCTGATTCTTACACCTCGTTATGCTATCACAGACAAACGAAATCCATCTGCATTTTGGTCACATTGTTTGACCACATATGGGATCTTTCATGTTCTGGAGAATTTTAACCACCAATTATTTTAAAGGGTCTCTCTTTTATTGTTTCAAAAACTTCTACAAATGCTGACAGGAGCAAAAGCAAGGTACAGTGGAAAGCAATGGAGAGGTGAAAAGCTAATCTCCACTCAGGAATGCCTATTCAGATATTAATGACATTAAGATATTCATGTGTTTCGCCTCATACTTAGTCCTAGATCCAGAACCCTCAGTGTCTCCTGAAACCTCCTGAAATCTGCCGAAGAATTTGTTCCAATGTTATTGGATGTTTTTATCAATGACCCATAGGAGACAGAGTTCAACTGTAGAATAACAATGTCACCATGATGGGTGAGGCAGTAAATGATGAGACCACAATCCAGCAAAACATACTCTAATTCAAGCAAGTGCTGTGTAGTGTGTTTGGGTACAAAGAACACCAGCTGTTCTCACAGGTGAGAGCTCTTTGAAGTATTCACTACAAAAACCCAAATGTCTGTCACTAACCTGTTTCAATGTTCTGGCCAGAGCATTTAGTTAGATGCTTGCATATACACCAAGGGTAACATGAGAATAAGCTGGGAAGGTACTTTGTTCTGAACACAGCAGTGCGAAAGCCATTACTAGAGTCCTGTTTCTGACTCTTGACAGTCCCATTTAAGTAATGGTGTGGAAAGTGGAGAGTGGACAAAGGGGCCCACAAATAATTCAGGTCACGAAAGACACAATTTACAATGTGGACACTTAGGACCACTGCTGGATTGTTTTTAAGATCTGATCCATGTACAAAACTTCTGTTCACGTACTGTCTTACAAAGGCAAAGGCATTGGAACAATCCAGTAGCTGGGACTGAAGATAAAGGGGGGGAAAAACAGACTTTTAACCCTAAAATGACAAGTGATTTCCTAGCTGTGATGGTAGGTATAAATTGGATCAGCCTATCAGGAGGCTGTAAATTCATCACAGCCTTAGGTCTTCAAGAAATTATTATGTGTTGTCCTATAAAATGTGCTTTAATGCAGCTTCTGAGCAAATGCCTGCAGAGAGAAGTCAGACCAACAGATTATATTGGTCCCTACTGGCCATCACCTCATGAAAGAAATCTGTGAGGAACAGAGCTGAGATTTAATTAATCACATTTTAAACTAAAAGTTTTTTATTAATTTTGAGGTTTGCTTCTTTCTTTTGTTCATGAAAGCGATTACCAATTCCATAGAGGAGAGTTTACAATAAATACGAATGAGGGCTCAGAAATCATAGTTTAAAGAAGAAGTATCATTTTACCATAAATACTTAGTGCGGAGCCTGTGGTGGAATTATGTCATTTGGAACAAGTAATGTCTATAATCCATTTACTCCCTTCATTTTTTGTTTCTTTTAGTATTAATTCAAATTTTAATAGTATTGGAAAAACACAGCTGCTTCTTGTTGAAAAGACAGTTATTTACAGGAATAATTGATTCAGTTGGATGTAATCTATACGTCTAGTTTTTAAAAATGAAATTATATAGTGAACTATGTTTGTCCATGTTGTTTCCAGGGAAGTTTGTCATTAACCCTTTTTTCTCATCCTGTGGATAGTTTTGTTTGAAATGTGATTATAAGACTACTATCAAGAGTTAGACATGAGTATTAATCTTCATACAAATTATTCATTTCCATTGTGAAAGTTTCCCACATTGTGTTCTGTGTGATCCGGAGCAGAACTTTAACTGATAGATGTTCGTGCAGTGACTATCAAAGATATTCGTGAACAAAATTAAAGACTAAAACAAGAGAGAAAACCCATGCATGTATATTTAAATGTCATAGTTATTTTTTTAAAAAAAGTTATTAAGGACTTTGCAGTTCAATATAAAATTATCTGATGACACACAAGAGTAATATCATCAGAATTTTGGATAGTTATCTACATGTAGGTGGCAAACCATGAATCAGTTAAATAACTGAGAGAAAACGTATGTACGCAAAATTCTCACACCCCCAGCAGAACATATGATGTTGGGAGATGTCACATATATTATGGGGTGGGAAAAGCACAATATTTAAGTGGATTTTTAGAAATGCTGCTGCACCTGCTTTCAGATCCTTCTCCTTGTATGTTTCCATTATTTATCTGTAACAGTACTCCATAAAATACCTGAAAACAACCTACATTATGCCTTCTGAGCACATTATTGTGAGACCTATGCAGACAATTAGTTCTGGGTTTCATTGTTGTTTTGTACTCAAAGGATAAAGCTGTTATTTCTGGGCCAATAGCATCATGAAATATTACACTTAAATAATGGAAAATCTCTTATAATTTTATGTACAGAAAATCTGCTACTAAGATTATGAAGTTTGGTGAATATCTTTTTTATGTGTATTTGTAGGGAAAAGCATTTGATCCAGAAACAGATGCTGGAAACAAATTAAAATATATGTGACTATATGATTCTCATATTTACTAAGACTGCAACATAAGCAGATATGATTTAGACTTACAGGTGTGCATCTTTGGAATGACACCATGAAAGACTCTTAAAATTATTCTCATACATAGACCCTACAGTTTGCTCTAAACAGAAAAAACTCAAATAAGATAAATCTGTTCTGTGGCACTTACTGGGGGTTTATAACTTAGTTCTACTACATAGTACAATTAACCTGAAACTGTTCAAAGAGATTCTTTAAAGTACAAATGAGTGAAAGTTCTTTAACAAAGATAATCTTGAAGAAATTAAAAGGTCTAGACTGGTGTTATAGTTTCAGATTTTGTTAGGATTTTTTTTTCTTTCCTCTCCTGTTAACACGACCTTTGGGGGGTTGACACTGCCTCCGCCTAGCTAACTATCCAAATTCCACCTTGATGGCCCTAAGGACAGTTCTTTTGTTTTTTGTTTGGGGAGTGGTTTTTTCCCTTCACTTCTTCGGCGGAGGCGGAGGAGACGGAACCCGCGCACGGGGCTGCTGCTCTTTCTGCTGCGAGTTCCAGCTTTCCTGCTTTCCTGCTCCGAGCCCATTGGGCCCAGGACTCCACTGGGATATACAATCTAATCTTCACTGCTTTGGACTTACTGCCATTTTTTTCGAGCTGAGACACCAAGGCAACAGCACCAAGGCAACCTGACCCCTCTGCTCACCACCTTCCCGCCTCGGGGCCAGCGCCAGCCGGCTGGGGAAAAAAGGGACCACGCGGTCTGCTACCTGCTGCCTGCGGGAGACGAGCCAACTGCCCACCCCGTATCTCCACGGACTCATTGTTCAAAGGTTTTCGGTTATATAGTTGTTATCTGTTCTGTTCTGGTGGTTCACATATACATATATGCATATATAACCGTATTTAGTAGTTAAGAACTGTTATCTCTCCTTCTACATTTTTTCCTTCAAATTAAAATTTTGTTCTAAATTTAAAAGAGGCGTGATCTTTTCTTGAGAAAGGTATTCCAAATTGTTTTGGCTTGCTCTAAACTAAGACAACTGGCCACCTCCCACTTCCCAGGGCCAGTACTTTACTGATTGTACCACTAAAATATTTCTCTTTCTCTCTCTTCTGTTTAAAATTTATATATCTTTCTGAAATATTTTCATTTGAAAAATTGCCATTTATGCAGGAATGTCCCAGGCATTTCTAATACAAACTTGCATCAGGGAAGGAAAGTAACACTTTCATTTCTTTTTTTTTTTTTTTTAAATTACATCCCAGCAATATTTTTAAAGTCTCTCATATATAAGATACCCAAATAATGATTGACAACTATTTATATTCCAGCTTTCCCATCATAATGGAATGCTATATAAAAACACAACAATCAATATTAATTAGTACAACCTCACTGCAGACAAAAACAAGCAAAGCACAAGAGTGTTACAAAAAATCCATTAAAAAAATCCTCTAGCAGCAAAATGAAAAACCTGTAAAATCTAAGCAACTTTTTCCAGTCTAATTCAGTAAGTGACTTTTCTCCTCTGCACAGGATTTGGTGGAAGGTTCCAGAATGTGAGCTCTTCTGCTGAGGGTACCTCCACCCCTCCATGTGTCCCTCGTGTCTCACTGTGCTCTCAGCACTCACAGCAGCAGTACTGGGAATGTGGGAAACTGGTACAAGCAAGCGCAGCCCTGAGGCCACTATATTGAAACTGGAAAGTAGATTACCATACAGCTCGTCTAGGACCAAGCAGAACTCATATGGCTTACAGCCACCACTGCAAAATGTTCCTCAATTATACTTTTGCCCTTCAGGCACTAGAAGAGGATTTATGCCAATAGTTCCTATTCTGAGATAATCAAGCTCCTCAATACATAAACTTCCCAGCGTCAAGCATCAGGATTCTTAAAAATATTGTTTTATAACTAAAGAGACAGTTGAAAGCAACAGTTTCTACACAAAGTACATTCATGATCCTCTTCCCTTCAGACATAAAAACCATTATTTTTAAGTACATCCTTTAAAGCCATGAAAACTATCTCTTAATAATATTAAATACTATCCAAAGAGCTATACTGCAGTAAATACAACTATTATAATATGGTAAGATCCCAGTTTAAGCAGCCTTCCCTGCATCTTTACGTTACTGTAGTACCCACCGTTTGTCTAATAGCAAGTGTATTAGATCTGGTTAAATGCCACAAAGAAGGCTTCTGTGGAAAAGACAGTATAATCTCACATTGCCTAAGAGACGAACAGTTTATGCAAGTGGAGCATCACTTTGCCCTTGAGTAAATCATTACATTCTTTCAGTGTCCTACATATGTATAGATGCATAGTTATTTCTGAAGAGTGTTGTAAAATAACCTCTTTTAAACTTCAAACACTGCAAAAGATACAACCACATCATCTTCCCCTTTGGGAGTCTGTTTGTTGTGCTGTGTGTGCTAATGTGTGGATCCCTGACCACCACTGTCTCCATTCCCTTTCAACTTGCATTTAACTTGAATATGAACGTGTTGCCAGGGCTCAGGACTTTATTATCCAATACCTATATGGAATCAATTTTGGCAGATTTTTAACTGAAAGCTCCTCAGGAAAAAAATAGGAGCTTTGCACTGTTGAACTAGTAGTTTTAGCATTCAATCCACTGTGACCCATGTATGGACTACAATAGACCAGAATTTGATGTAGTACTGTAGAAATGAATGATATCCCACTCACCTTAACCCATCTAAAAGTGGAGATCCAGTTGAAAATAATGGTGCAATCTCCCTAAGAAATCACTGCAGAGAGACAGGCAGCTGCAGAGGCAGATTCAGGGCACATTAAAACAGGTATCTGAGATAGATGAGAAGCACTGATCCGTGGAGGTATCCTTATGCCATAACTGCACATAGAGAGAGCTGAAACAATTAGGCAGGACCAAGCATCTATCTTCCACATGGTTTAATGTGGGTGAGATGAATCCAAGCCTTGCCTTCCAATTCAGATGTTGAAATTATTAAATGACAAACACATCAGTGCAACAGATAGAGGTACTTCAGATGGCATCTTTAGCTCGTTCTCCTAACTGTAGGGTGTTGAGGAACTTGCACGATGGAGTGATCCTGAAAGTTGTGCAGAAAGATGCCAAGGACTAACTGACAGGAAACTCCAGGGATAGGCTGTGTCCAAACAGGCTCTCTTCTGATCTCTTGGGGGAATAGGTGCCAAACTAGGAATAAATTATAGGATAGGAGGCAGCAATTACCCAGCCTGATAGGATAAATACTTGATTTCTCAACGTAAATGGCTTCTTATCCACCTCCTGACTGTGGGTGGTGGCTCTAAAGATATGATGGTGGTGGGGTTATTTTCCCGCTCCGTTTTTAAGCTGGGCCAATGTGCAAATAGGAATCCAAAATGTGAAGGTGTAAAAAGAGTCTAAATAAGAGAAGCGCTGACTTAAGTCTCTGTCCTAGTGGTTAAGACCCAATTCCATCCCTGCTCCCAGGAGTCTTGTGCTCTTACCAGTGAGGAGGTATGCAAAAGAAATGGGGAGGGAACACAGCTGGAACAGGTGACCTGAACTGAGCAAAGGGACATTTCACACCGTAGAACATCATGCCCAGGATATAAACTGGGTGGAGTTATCAGGAAGGGGGCAAGGCGAGTCTGGGTTCAGGAAGGAGGGTCAGGCATTGGTCAGCAGGTGGTGAGCAATTGCATCGTGCATCGATTGTTTATCCCTTTTTATTAGCATTATTATTATCATTTACCATTATGACTGTATTTTATTTTATTTTCAATTATTAAACTCTTCTTATCTCAACCTCCAAGTTTTACCTTGATGCTCCTTCCCATTCCACCAGAGTGGGCGGGAGAAAAAGAGGTTGAACGAACAGCTGCATGCTGCTTAATTTTCAGCTGGGCTTGAACCATGAGAACCATAAATCATCTTTACCATTCTTTTCCCACAGTGAACCTCACCCTCCCCTTAAAACGGGCTAGAATCACAGAATTATAGAATCACTGGAAGGGGCCCTCAAGGATCATCGAAGTCTGAATCTTGGCCCTATACAGGACAACCCCAAAAATCACACTATATGTCTGAGAGTTGTTCAAACACATCTTGAGCTCTGGCAGACTGGTGCCATGACTACTTCCTTGGGGAGCCTGTTCCAGTGCTCAGCCACCCTTTGGGGAAGAACCTTTTCCTAGTATCTAACCTAAACCTCCCCTGACACAATAGGGAGTCATACCCTTGGATTCTGTCACTGGTCACCACAGAAAAGAGATCAGTGCCTGCCCTTCCTCTTCCCCTCACGAGGAAGTTGTAGCTGCAGTAAGGTCTTCCCTCAGCCTCCTCCAGGCTGAACAGACCAAGTGACCTCAGCTGCTTCTCATAAGACTTCCCCTCAAGGCCCTTCACCATCTGTGTTGCCCTCCTTTGGACACTCTCTAAGGGCTTAATATCTTCCCAAAACTGCACACAATATTCAAGGTGAGGCCGCCCCAGTGCAGAGCAGAGCAGGACAATGCCCTCCCTCGACCAGCTGGCGATGCTGTGACTGATGCCCCACAGGACACGGTTGGCCCTCCTGGCTGCCAGGGCACTGCTGACTCATATTCAACTTGCCATCCACCAGGATCCCAAGATCACTTTCTATGGCATTGCTCTCCAGCTTCTTATTGTCCTGTCCCAGGTGCAGAATCGGGCACTTGTCTTTGCTAAATTTCATACAGCTGGTGGTTTCCCAGCTCTCTGATCTGTCAAGGTCTTTCTGCAAGGCCTCTCTGCCTTTGAGGGAGTCAACAGCTCCTCCCAATTTAGTGTCATCAGCAAACATACTTAGTATTCCTTCGAGTCCTGCATCCAAGTCTTGTGTGAAGGGCATTGGCCCTAAAATGGAGCCCTACAGGACCCTACTAGTGAACTGTATACCAACTTGATGTAATCCTATTTACTATAACACTATTATTATTGTTATTGTCATCATTACTATGTTGTAAAGTATCTAACCACTTCCAGCATATCTTCCTCTCTTGATGGATTTCAGAGCGTGCATGCAGAACAGGGTTCCACTTATGAACCAACTTATCCAATGCAATGTGACTATCGAACCCACCTTACTAAACATTACAGATCCAGCTGAAGAACCAGCTCAGGTGGAATTATATTCTCAAGACCTAAATTACCATTTCTTTTACTCTTCTGCCAGCAGAACCAACAGAGACTTGCTCTGATTCTATAGACCTTCGAAGAGCTAATTTGTGGAGTAAACTCAGATGACAACAATGTTTCTTTCAAACCTCATATCACCTTGCTCCAAACAAGAAGTATACTTTGGTCTGAAGGATAGAGAAGATTTTTAGGCACAGGGAAGAAACAACTGAAATGGAACAGTGGGCTTTAAAGGGTCATTGTGCTTGAGCAGGATTATAATTCTCCCAGGGCTGTGTCCTGAATCCCTTCTTCAAACACTTCAGTATAATCAGCTTTTTAGGTCTTTCAGCTCCATGCCAAATGGCAATAATGCCAATGCTGCCCACATGAGCCAAATCACCTCCAAATATGGCATAACAATATTGTCATCACACCACTCCAATAACGCTGTGTCAATAAGGAAATCTAGTTTCTTTATCCTGCATTGGCAGAGAGTTTATAATTCTTTTCCTGTTAGAGACAACACTACCTAAGCCACAAGGTGAAAAAAAAAAAAAAAAGAAAGAAAAATGGGAAAAAAAGCTTTTTGTATTACCAAAGAGCAACACGCCCTTCACAGGAGATCCTGATGTTTCTGGATACAGCAGTATTACCGGAAGTTTATCACATGGTATTATGACACTCTGGAACATACTGTTCTTGCTGGGCGGGTGCACTGGGAAAGGCTTTATCCTAAAGACCTCAGTACACAGGTAACCTAGAAAATTTTTCTGGAATTGCTTCCTGAGATGCAGTAATTGATTATGTCAAAACTTCCAGTTCCTCCAGGACAGTGTTTCACAGTTCAGTGAACACTATAGTGGTGTAAACTGAGCTGGTAGACTTTCCCCTGGAGTATTCACAGGTAGCTAAGAGGTGAAGAGATTAGAAATGGGTTTCTCAGTTATAACTGGGGAAAGTTCTGGTCTTAAATCTTCTCTACCAGCTCACTCTGTTGGATGCTGATCTTTTTTAGGAGGCAGCTGAAAAATCAGTGACTTCTGATGCTGCTAAGCTGAAGCTGGTGACCAGCATCCTACAATCCTCTGCTAGGCTGTGTCCAGTGGTGGCTTACACTTGCAGGCCATAGACAGCAATGCTTCAGGTAGTTAATTACCAGCTCTAAGCTGGCAATCAGCTACTGAAATGGAGTAGAGATCAGCAGCCTGAACCTTGTCTCAGCTGTCACTGGGACTTTAGCCATGAGCATTTCAGCTGCCAGCAGCCATGAATGATTACACATGTACTGTTAATTTAAACTGTCAAAGGCTCTTTAGAGACAAGAATGGACCACCGGGGCTATCACTGATATACTATCATACCATGGCTACTTCAGTAATTATCATGGATATTGACAATTCATTGTGAGATGGCAGTCCCCTTACAAGGTGTGTATTGGAGAGGTTTGGACGACAAAGCTTCATCTTTGCATCTTTCCAAGTGTGAGCATTTGGTTGCAACTATAAGAACAGACTTTCTGTACCTTCCTAGTTACGGATGAAAGACTGACATGTAAGCAGCACCTTCTGACCAAGCCTGAATTAGAGCTCAGCCTCATAAATTGTAGAATTATACACACTTATTCAGGAAATCAATACAGATCATTTCTCTCTTGTTTTTTGGTTTTTTGTTTTTTTGTTTTTTTGTTTTTTTTTAAATGTAGATAACTGTAAACTGACCAACATAGTTGTTTAGGCTACAGGTGTTTTTAGGGAAAAAAAGTCTTTGCAAAAATACCAGTTCACTAGAAATCCATCAACGAATGATGACAAATAGATTGTCAGACAAAGCTTAGTAAGCGTTTTTTTCCAAATCCAGAATGAAATTCCTTTTCAAAACAGGGTAAACCACAGAACTTTCTCACTACTGTAGCAGTATTATTTGGGGACAGGTTGGCAGCCTGCAGTGAAGTCCCCCTTCTGCACAAAGTATGAGTCTTCAGCATTTTTTCAACCATCTTTAGTGGGATGGTTAATTTTACTTCCACACAATAGTTTTCAAGAGATTTTGGCTTGTTTTGATACAGAATAAAAACATTTTTTAAACGTAGAATCAAGGAACAACTCTCAGGCAGATTTACTTCTGCAGTTCAGGTCAACAACTTGTTCACCAAACCACTACCACCTTAAAAAATACTAGAAAATAAAAAGAGGTAAGTGACCCTCTCAGAAGAGTTACTGACAATTTGAGCTGAATCTTAGCAGGATATCTTTATCACAATACCATCTTTCCTCTCTAAAACTGTCACTGTCACTATAGTAACTGCCATATTAAAAAAAATTCCTGTGCTATCTTGAAATATGAACATATACCTAAAATAACCATGCTTACTGTACCAGTAACATCACTCACAGATTTTACAGAGCCTTTAGGAGGTCATAAATATAAATGTTATATTGAAGTTATTTTGTATTTGATAGAATAAGTCTGGTAGCTGTTGTAGATGAAGTTACATTGCTTCATCTTCTTAAGATGTTGATACAGAATAAATAATGATGAGAGAGAGAAGATTAAAATTACTTTAGAAAGAAGACATGTCTAGATTGTGAAAGACAAGGTGGAAGTTATTTGCCACTTTGCGGTTGTTGCAAGAGCAAGTTGTATCATGGTGATATGCAATCTTTTTTCATAACGCTGGAAGATAACATAATTGCATTGCCATGAGCAGGCACAACTCACCATGTCCTGCTTGCCATTATTCTCCATGCTGAGCTGCTCCTGGATTCTGAAAATCACTGGGAAGTACTGTGAAAAATTGCATGTCACATAGAGACAGCCAAGGGATAAGGCATATCCCTACTGTACAATATATAAGGATCAGCATAAATTAGAGCTAGCACATGATCTGTCTTTCTGTGTGCAAAGAAGGATTTTCTCCCAAAGTAATTAGGGTTTAGTGAAAAAAGCTTTTTTTACAGTGCTTGTTTATAGATGCCTGATCAGATACTAATCGCTTTATCGTCTTCCTTAACCTAAATTTTGTGGCTGTTGTCTAGGATTTTTAGCATGGTAACAGATACATAACAGTTGACAGATGAATGTATCTCAAATCCATTACTTTTGTTTCTTCTTTTAATTTTTTCATTATAGGTTTTGATATAATAATTACAGTCAGTTATCCTTGTTCAGAATACAAACACTTAAAAATGGTTAAAACTTTGATATATGAACTGTATCAAGCTCTGTCTTAAATGTCACTGAACTTCGTTTTGTTGACTTATATGCCTATAAAAACTATCCTACAGGCAATGTTGGACATGAAATAAGATTTCTTAGCAATATAAAAAAGATACATGCAGACAAAGTACCAATTTTTCACATTGTTCCTCCAACTTATTCTGAACAACAAATGTACACTACGGAGGCAAGGAGGCAGGCAGAGACCCAGTCCATAAGGGTGAAATGGAAGTTGCTTATTATCTACCCAATATCTACCTACTCAGCTGAGGAGATCAAACAAAAAGAAATATCTGTGATAGCTTTACAGTCAAAATGAGTAGATTAAAGTGGAAATGGGGTAAAATCCCTTAACTGAGTGAATTCAGGAAATATTTATTAGATAATATTGGCCTTCAGACTGTAACTGTAGTGAAAATTAGCTAGAGTGAGCAACTCTTTGGGTCTGACCTGGATATGCAGAGCCATGCTTCAGACTTTCTAGGCAGACAGGAGTCTTTGCAGAATGTTCTACAAGTCTTTGTGTTGCCTTGGCCTGAGCTGTTTGGTGCTTCCTTCCTGCTGAATTACAGAAGTACCTGATTCTTCTTCTGGCTTATGAAGCAAATAATGGTAAGAAATGAGCTGCCCATCAGGTCATTGTGCACATCTGTCTTTTCTATGAAGGTCCAAGGAATTTCCAGCCAAAGGTTCATCCCATTCTCCAGCTGTGTCAGTTGGAAGGGCCACTGGCATGTCAAGCAGTAAGTTTTTGTGTGTGGATAGAAAGGGCATGAGCAAGATCCCTACCCCTATTGTGATATTCTTGGTCATGTGATGCCCCTCCTGTTTTCTGTACATGATCCGTCCCATTGTCTGCATATATCTGTAGTCCAGGCTGAGTCTGATTGGGCAGAGTCCACTGTAGAACTTCTACTGACCTAAATGATGATGGGAACAAAGATTCTGGAAAGTATTGTGAGAAGAATAAACTGTATCTCAAACACAGTGGGATGCTAAAAAGTGAAGAAATGAAAATACGAAGTGATCTTTGAAACAAGACAGAAATTCAATGTATGTGCGGAATTCATTCTCATTTTCAGATGTCTGCTCACAGTATCACCACAGAAGTAAAACTAATTAAAAAAAACAAACTTCATGCTTCTGCTACAGGCAATGGAATTTTAAAAACTTGAGAAGCAGAAAGATTTTGCAGGATTACGAAACCAAGAGGAGGAGAGAAGCTTCCAAAATTTGGTGCATTTGTTCAAGAGCAGAACTCTAAGGGGGCTTTGTCCATCTGTTTCAAAACTAAAATTTGAATTTGTCTCCTCCCCAAAGAAAGAATTCTGAAATTTATTCCATATCTTTACTGCACAATTTATTGAACACTATAACACCAGCACATATACTTCATTAAAAGTACTGAAATGTCAGAACTCTATCACAAAGCTGGGAGAAGTTGGCCTGTGTCCCAATTAGTTCTTTTATAAGCTACTCTTGTACAATAATTTTTAATGAACTGGGGATGGATTTGATCAGGAACTGATTTAAAAGAACAGGTCATAAACAGTATAATGTTGCAGGGTAGGAGATCAGGTTATGCCCCAATAGAATTAGCTGTGTTAGACTAAGACACTTTTATAACCTCGTTTGTGTTAGAAAGAATTTTGTTTCTTATTTTTCTGTGTATTTGCTTTAGAATAACAGAAGGATGCATTTTTAAGGATTTTAGATTTCTTGTGTATTTCTAGGTTTGCAAGGAAAGGAATCATGACTTGGAACAAAGATTGTATGTTGACATGAAAACTTTACAGATAAGGATGTTACACCCAAAGTCTTGGAAAATTTGGACTTAGGGAGAAAATTTCCTCAGCTTTAAAAAGAAAAAGACATTAATTGTCTCAGTATCTATTTCAATCAGACACTAGGATGGCATGGCAGTAAGATGCTGATAATGCAGATGGGATGATGGGCATGCTCTGCACCTGCAGGATTTGGTGGGAGGGGAGGGTGTTCCTGAATTCACCAGATCACTTCAGGACAGGCCCCCTTGCTTCTGCTCACTTTATTTTCTACAAAAACATTTCCTAAACTCCAAGAGTCGTGCTAACATACGTCACCATAATAGGCCAGGTACAACCTTCTGTTATTTTATGTGAAGACCTTACCTCAAAAGAACCAAAACCACACTTAAAATTAGATACAGGTTCAATTATTTTCTGTCAGAGGGGCCAAATTATCTTTGGTTTTATTAACTGTGAACCAAGTTCCATAAATCTGACCTGGGATCTGAAGTCCTATTAGGTTTCTCTCACAGAAAGAAGGAAACTAATGATTCTGCAGCTGAGTTTCTATTTGCAATTCATAAACCATGGACCAGGACAGTGACCCCTCCCAGAGACGTGTTTCTCTAGTGCTTACAGGTATGAAGAGAGAATGTGAAAAATTATTCCAGTTTTTTTAGCCCTTTTACTGACCACTTTAAATAAGATTACCACATTTAAACTGAGTGAACACTGCACTCATTCTGTCAAACTTCAGTGATCTACCATGCTTTGAAAATAGCTTTGAAACTTCTTTTGGTTTATGTAAAAACTCCCTTTTCAGAATATTCCTTGGAGATTTGCCATTTCTTTGACAGCTTGGAGAGAAATCAATCAGGCAGTATTGCTGGTAATGTATACTGAGACCAAATCCATATAAATCCCACCGTTTCTTCGTGTTTGAGATAGAGTTTATCTTATTGTTTAATATCATTACAGAAAACCCCTGGTTTTCACTTGTCTTAGATGATTTAATAATTTAATGTTGTGGTAAATAAGAGGGTTTCTTTGAAGGAAATTAGTCCAATCCTTAAAAAAACCAGTAGTGCAACTGAAATAACTCCTTTGCTCATTGAAATCAGAATAATTCTACTTTTTGGAAGGACAATCCTGTCAGTAATAAAGCCTAATTTGAGGCAAATACATTCAAATTTATTTTGTCCACCTTTTGGTGTAAGATTTATATATAAGGTTTTGGCCGGCAGAGTAACGCATGTGAGTCAGTCTTAGCTTAAATGGGTATTGTTCTACCTACATAATACAGCCTAGTAGGTTCCAATCTAAATCCCAAAAGGAATAATCAAATCATGCTTTTATAATGCCACGTGCAGATTTCAAACTAATCCTTATCTTCTCCGAGACTGAAATGGGATAAAATACTTGTTTTACTGAACTCAGTTTAATAGAGTCACGTTACAAGGGAAGCTGATGCTAATGTTCATTTCCATGGAAACAGAGCTTCAGAGGCATCTTGCATGCAGTGTTTTGGGTTAAGTGGAGCCAGTTTGGGTCCCACATTCCACGCAATCTAAACTGACTACATACTGCAAATATGCAGTGCCAATCTCCATGTTATGAGTCGCCTTCCTTTGGGGCCTGGGTACCCCCGTGAGAAGCACTCCCACAGACTCACACCTCCGCACTTCCCGCAGGCTCTGCTGCATCCATGCTCGCTGCAGCGCCAGCTGCCAGCTTCTGCCTCTCTGTTTATCAATGGATTTATTTTTAGTGGCTTTGAAATTGAGGAATGCTGAGCCACGTGCTGCCTCTTCTGCTCTGCCTCTGCACTGGCTGGGATATCAGGGAAAGGCAGGATGCAAAGAGAAGGTAGTGTTTCAACCTTTTCAGCTGCAATTCAGCACTGTGAGCTGGATCACAAAGTGCAGACCAGCCCAGCTACACCCGTGGCATTTTAGCATGATAGTTTTGGTGAACAAAGAATGCCTATCCTCTGCATTAGATGCACCTTATATTCTGATTTCTTCAGATGCCAATAGCTGAATAAGTGAAACCATCTCTGTAGGCAGCTGCTTAGGAATCTCCTGTTTGTTGTCATAGTGGTTACTTGAAGAGAGGAATAAAATAATCAGATTCTGGTATCTTAGTGTGTCTAAGTCAGCCAACAAGGATCTTCTGAAAATCCTGTTATTCTTCAAATAAAAAGCAGATTACATTATTTATCTTTAAAAAAAAAAAACAAAAACAAACAAAAAACCCCCAACAAACAAAAAAAAAACCACAAAACCCCCCACCAAACCAGGGTATTTTTCCTGAGTTTCTTTCTCTTTTGTCTGTCTAATGTAATTTAATTTAACTCCTTCAGACTTTACTGTTCATTTCTGATCCTGTTTAAATGCATTATTAATGAATTCACTTTTGATGTATCATTATTTAATTGCATTATCTTAATGCATAAGGAGCAACATTCTTTATCTGAAGAGCTGTACAGATGACCAAACAAAGCAAAACAAAAAAAAAATCCTGTGATAGAAGACTAGAAACAGCAGACTAATCTGGACGGGCCGATAAATCCTAAGGAAACTGCAGCAATATTTGTCAGGATGACAGGGAGGGGTCTTAGAGACCTGTCAGCCTAAACATTTAAGTTCTTGTTAAGCAGAATTGCAAAGGAGACTGTGACAGGCAATTTTTGCAGCAAAGACCTGTGTGACAGATTAACACTGGCAAATTTTTGAAATGGATTTACATTTGCAAAGGACCAACATCAGGACAGGCACAATTTCTGCCTCAAATGAGGTCTGTAAGTAAAGTGAGTGTGGGAAAAAGAGGAAAGCTAGACTACAGATGGCATCATTAGATGCTCAGGTAGGGATCTTTGCTTCTTGGTGGTAACACGCTATATAATGTACACACGCATGATTGCATACATGTACAAAGAAGATTGCATATATATAAAGATGCAAACAAATACAGTCCAGGGAATACGCTGTTAGCTAGAATAATCTGGATGGTCCAGCTCTTCATCTTTCTTCACTACTCAATAATATAAGAAATCTAGATTTATCTGAAAATGCCATCAGCATTGTTTTCCCAAATTGCATTACACTTCACCAAGGCAAATATTTGTAGGCTGAAAGCAAGCATGGTCTATTTATGCCCGCAGTAAATTGTTGGAGGGGAGAGTTTCCCGTTTCAGAGCTCTCAAGCATGTGCTATTGCAGAATACTAAGCATGAGTTCCCCCACCACTGTTTCCATGGGGCATCACACAGAGAGGGAAGGGGCACAGATTGACAGAAGAAATATGTTTACGAATGTCGAGGACAATTTATTCTGTCTTTACAAGCAGACCTAAGGAAAAATATGTCAAAAATATCTCAGCATGAGAAATTGCACTGTAGTTAGTTCCATGGCTTAATGTATCAGAAAAATATATGCATCTCATGCTGATCCCACCATGATCTCTCCCTCTGTGGCACATATTTATTTCAGAAGTGTATAAGCTACATTCATTAATACAATGTTCTCTCAGGTTCATTATAAATGTGTGTTGCAGGTATCAACCTAGGGCCATGTTTGAATTTAAATCTGGATTGCCAGAATACTATTCTACCTTCCATAAAATAGCACTTGACATGGGCATTTTTCAGATTGTCAGACTGGGACATGCATATAGGCTATACAACTTTGAATTTTCCATAGGGTTATGTTTCAACCAACATGCATTTATTATTTCTGATCCTTCTCACATCCAACTGTAAAATGAATATATATTTATAATATTTCTTATTTGTGTTGCAACATGTTCCCAGCTCCTGAGGGGGGCTTCTGTAGCAGTAGGCGAAATACTAAACTGAGCTAACACACAGAGGCTGCTTCAAATAATTGCAAAAGGTTTTAAATGTCTTTCTGAAGAAAATTGGATCATATCATGCTAACACTGATGACTTGCATCTGTGTTCCTTGAAGCCACCTGTGACAACTGACCACTTAGTTGCAAAACCCAAGAAAAATCTGTGATAGCCCCAGTAACCAGTCAGTCTTAATAGGACTGGGCTATGCATCCTCCTCTGCTTTGCAGTGGGGAAAGTGCATTTCACGTTGCGTACAAGCGGTCCGGGTGGCTGGTGCATCTACCACAGCTCCCAAAGCAAGAGCTGCTGCACTCAGCCCCCAGGACCTGCCTTCACTGACAAATCTGGCAGCAAGTGTTGAAGCTCTGTGCATGCTACCCCTCTCTCTCGCAGCATGCCATGATGAGGAAAGACTGTGAATGGGAGCAAACCAAGCTGATTTCGGCAGGGATATCCTGCAAAGGTGGGACCGCTGCTTGCAGAAGTCTCAGTATCCCCATGGGGCCCAGCCCTCCTCTCAGTCCACATCTGATTGAAGGCCTCCCCCTGCCAGGTGCTGGGGATAAGAAGAGAGGCATGAGGACAGTGAAAGGCAAGCCCCTTGGCATGTCCAGGCTGGTGGCTCGGTACATGTGTCTGTGCAGGGGACTCGCTGCACGTGCACTGGGATGCTGGACCCACTGCACCATAATGAGGAGTGCTCTGTGTGTCCACAAATCTCCTCTGTTCTTTTCTTCTCCTGCCTAACCCTTCGCTTCTCCTCACAGCCTTGTACATCCCTGTTTCCACAACCACACTTCTTTTCTTCCCTGCCCTTTTCTACCCAGTACAAGACTTTTTTGTTTCCATTTACTTGTTACTCTCCTCTTCAATCCGCTTGAAAGTGAGTGCTTAAAGAGAACTACATGACACCTTGTCAATTTTCACATCGTGTCTTTTCCCTCCATCTACTTCACTTTTAAAACCCTTCAATACAGATCCTGTGTATTCTTCTGTATCCAAATGGGCTCTCAAGTTAGTCCCTAGGTACAGCTGCACCAAAAATAACTAATAAATAAGTAACAGCATTTGTGAAGGACTGCAAACAGCTAAGGCTCCAGAATTTGTACAAAAAATATTCCACCAATGATTTTCAGACTGTTTGTATGTCATTTTATAAATCTTCTCAGGTCTGTGAAAGCTTTTGGCTAACCACTGCTTCTGGTTTTCCAAGCTTCATCCTGGAGTATCTAACACAACTGTTTGGTCTGGCATTGAACTACTGTAATGTTATAAATATTTCCACTTAGCCTCTCAAACAAATGACATCCATGATGGTGATAAATGATGTATTGCAAAGTTCTCAAGAGCTTTGAATGAATACTTTCTTGTTGTTTTATCTTACTTCCTACTTCATTATGCAAAATATTATTTTTTAAACAGATCTAAATAGAAAGCACCAATGTATGTGAAAAGAACAAGCATATGATAATTGAGAGCCAATGCTTTCACCTAATTCAAATCCCATTTGCATAATTCAAATCCCATACATGCCCGGTCACTGAGGATATGGAAAAGTGATTCTAATTTTTCAAAACAGTCAGAACTATTATTTACCCTGTTTTTAATGCAAGGAAATATTATGGGCCATGGAACCTCTGTCACAAATGCCAGAAGCCAGAGAACTTGAACTTGGCACTGCCCTCAGTCCAGGCTGGTTTTCCAGTCTTCAGGGACAGGCTGAAAACTGGCTGCCAATTTCAGCTGGTGATGACTGCATGCTGTGCAGTGGACATGCAAACAAAATCATACAAGAACAGATAACTTAACAGAGTCTTTCTTTTCTTCATCCACACATCCAGAAAGTCAAGCAATTTTCTTCATAATTCATAAGCTTAACCCACTCTAGCATGTGAACTGTGAGCTGTGCTCACAGGCAGCCTGCAGACGCATCCTTACTTTTAGAAAGAGGGTGATTCTGAGAAAAATAAAATATTTTTTCAAATGTTTTCTCCAGAAAACAGTCTTTATGTTCTCCATAGACCAGTGGGAAAATACTTTATCTTTCATAAATTAGGATGCTTAAAGTCTCTAAGAGAAGCTCTGGTTTCTAGAGTGACCAGGGCTTGAGTTTCAAACTGTGGACATTCTTCTGATAAAGAGTTCTCCTCCTTATTGCTTTTGCTACTCTCAACCAGTTACTGCCTTATTAAGCCCAAAGCCTGTTCTCAAACTACAGTGCCTATAAGAAATTATATTTAAGCATCACTTGCTGCAGGCAGTGAAGTTTATTATATTAACTGTGTCTAAAAATGAAACTTTGTCAAAATACTTTTTCTTATTAAGCATTCCAACTTTCTCCTTAGCCTATTCCATGAAGTTCAGTTCTCAAAAAGAAAAGAGAAGTACCCTCCAGAGTGACTTGCAAACCAAACATTTAATGTATAACATGTAGACTATGGTAATGTGTTGAGATCCTAACTAAATATGGGATCATCACTCAGGACTGAAAGATTTAGCAGCCTATAGTGTGGCCCTGTCCCTGCTCAAAGAAGTGTACAGTCCATATGAGCAAAATCATTAAAATCTTTCTTGCATTTCAAGATTTTCTCTAATTTTGAATTGACCCAAAGGAGAGCGGGGAACTGACCACTGCAAATGATCAGCGGTAGCAGATGAAAAACCAAAGAAGAGACCTGATTCATTCTGGCTTTAAGGCATTAGAAAATTGTGGGTTTAGACAATGTTATTGAATAAAGAGTGCTGGGCCAGAATACAGCAGTTTATTGACACAAAACACACTTTTTAGGCCTTCTAAATCTACATTTTTTTGGAGAGCAAAAAGCGCATTTCAAGTGACTCATATACTTCCTCCTCCTCACACTGATTGAAGGGGATACATGGGACTAGGAAAATGGCTCTGTTTCACATCAAGATTTGAATTGCATTAGTCGTATCTGGGGAAAAGTGTTTATACCCAGTATCAGTGGGTTTATATAAGTAGAGTTCATTATTCCTAAAAACATTTTCATACTAATATTCTTATGTTTAAGGCAGGAATTTTACAAAGGTAATTTTTTTCAGTATAAAAAAGATCCCTTGAAATACAAAGGCATTGTTTTTGTAATGAGTGGTTTGTTAAAGGTTTAGAGAAAACTTTGAGACACGTAAAATTTGGACACCCACAGAAAAGGTCTTTGGTTCCTTGGTCTCCTATGAAAAATACTCTAGTGGAAGCATACTTGTTCCATCCTGCCCTTTCCACTAAACTGAAACTAATTGCATCTTGAGCCTTAATCTTCCTCCAGAGATAATAACATAGGACTAAATTCTGCTCTAAGCTATAGCAGTGTTAATCTGAATAAGGGCTTTGAAGTGGGATTCATTTTTATGCAACATACTTTTCAATAGGTTCACTGTTTGCAGGTTTTATTGGGAAATCCCACTTTCATCGGGTTAAAGCGTCACACTAACAATTAAAATACTAAGTAATAATAACAATAGCTGGCAGTGCAACAACACACTGCAACCTGAGGATCTGACTGTGCCTTAAAAAGGTGAATGTTTTGCGACAATAGAAGGAAGCTGCAATGCACAGGATTGATATGAATTAAAGAGTAGAAACCACCTCTGTAAAAGCACTGCAAAATGTCCCCAGGGCACCATGGTGCAACTCCCACAGGGCTTGAGGGGGCAGCAGGCTTGTTCTGATGACGGCCAGTGGTTTTTCTGCTTCTAGCTTTCCCAAGGACAACACAGAAGCTGCTATCTCCTATCCCTGCCTCAAGCTACACGGTGCCTGTGTAGCCATGCTAGGACTTTTGGAAGCAGCAGACCCCATTTGTCTCCGGTAGAGGCTGGGGGAGAAGTGCAGGCAGCACATGGCTGCACATCTGGCCCCTGGGAAGCTGCAGTGCCTGCCCAGGCACAAGGGTGGGCAGCACTGACATCCATGTTGGTCATCTTTTCAAAAGCAGCTGCCCTAAGCACACTTTTACAGAAGCCCTGCTCCTGCTTTTGGGAGCTGACCTGAGAGAACAGGGAGGCAGCGTAATATGCTGTCAAGTGAGGTGGCTTATCATTATCGCTGGAGGAATTAAATGCTGGCAGATAAAAGTCAAAAGGGATTAATGTGGTGCAAGATCCTGCTCAAAGGAGTGCTGTGGGTAATTTAGTGTATTTTTTGCCTCTTTCTGAACCTGACATGTCTTTCATGTATTTGCTTCTTTGATTTGTTTATTAACCTGTGAATTTTCTGCTTTTACCCTTTCCTTCTTCTGTTCTAGCATTTGAGGTCTGAAGCAAGTAATAATTAATAAAAATCCTATCGCGGTAGATAACATCAGTTTTTTCACCTCTTAAGATAACCTTCGCATGTTTTTGACATTCTCAGTCTGTGCTGTGGATTGTGAAAGCAGCTGCAGTATCAAGCAAGACATCTGCTGCTGCTGACTGCCTTCTGAAACATCTTCAAGATGGTCAAGAACCACTTGCTGGCTCATTAACAAGCTACCATGTACACAGGCATCTGAGGTTTGTCCTTGAAGAGCAAGCTATCTTGAAGGGAAAAGGTATGATTACAGTGCCACTCTCCAATTGACAACTGGGACATAATAGACCTTGATCAGATGCTGAAAGCCCAAGCACATAGCCAAGATACTTGTGGTAGGAATAACCTTGGCCCATGTTTCCTCTTAGTTGTCCCAGAGGTGCCTGCTGTCCTTGAGTGCACATAGAGGGAAGGCAGGGAGGCAAGCCTCCCAGATGAGGCACCTCCGTTGAATGCTTTAAATCAGGTTCTGTGAGATTCCCACAAGCATGGTAACATTTTCTCCACTACTGTGCACACTTGGTCCCCTCCAGGTTCCACCACAGACAGAGCAGCCTGCTCTCAAGCCTGTGGTGGCAGCTTTGAGTGGCCTTGAACCCATACTGGTGACCACAGAGCTCACAGCCACAATTTCAGCCTGCCGTGGATTTGAAGCAGAGGGAATTGCTATCTGATGAGCACATGATTCTGGTTTAGAAACACACTGTCCAGTGTGCAGGAGTGGGTAGTGTTGGAAAGGAAATGGCACAATTCCAAAAAATTATCAAGATGTAGGTATACACAGAGTGGCTAGGTAGCTGGAAGACTTGAGACCTGCCAAGCAGGTTGTGATTAGAGTCAGAGAATAACTTAGGTTAGAAGGGACCCCAGCGGTCACCTAGTCAGGATCACTCCTTAAAGAAGAGCCACCTTCAAGCAGCTACATAGGGTCTTCCCCACCTACATAACGAAAATCTCTGAGAGCAGAATTTTCAGTCTTTTCAAGCAATGTTACCCAGTGCTTACCTTCTCAGTGTGAAGATGTTTTTCATCTGAACAGATAGTCAGAACAGCCCATCCTTCAACATGTTACTTTGACTTCCCTTCCTTTGCTATGCATCTTCCAGGCTCTGTCTTTTCTACAACCTCCTTTTAGCTGAAAAGAGCAGTAAGATCCTTCTCCTAAATCTTTCTCTCTCCAGGTCGAGCAAGCCCTTGTCCCTCAGTCTCTTCCCACCATGTCATGTTCCAGCCACTGAACTGATGAACATTTCTCCTGTATGGAGAGGACTGGAACTGGACTAAGTACTCCAAGTAATGACTAGAGGGGAATGATCAGTTTTGTCAGTTTTACTCTCAAAACCACTTATTTGCCAACCACTGTGCCACAACATTTAGCTTATTTATAAACAAGTTTGTCCTGTATTTTATCTCAGTATTCTTGAAAGTCCCAACAGAAGCCAGGGTTAAGAGGGATGTAGAGCTGATAATAGGTTTCATAGAATGGTCCTTTGTCCTGTTCGTGATTCCAGAATGAAGTTGCTAAAGCTGCAAAGAGTTTTGTCCACTCCCAGGGTAATTTTATAACTCACAGACTCATATTTTCTAGCCCTTCTGTAGCACAATTCCCTTTTCTATCAGGCTTGCTTGGCATTTCATATCCACTTTTCTGACATTTAATCTTTTGGCCAATTAGCCTTGTTCCATTCTGAGCTCATTTCAACTCAAAAGAGTTTAAAAATTAAATCTAGTGTTAGTTGTCTGAAGGCCCAACTGTTAGCTAAAGCCCCAGTTGGTTGCAGCTAAAAGCACTCTTTCAGAAGACATGACTTCAGAATCTCCCCACATAAACTGTCTCCAGAGGACTGGGAGAGCAGATGAATAGTCAAATGAATGCAGAGTGTGTTAAAAGGTACACACTGCCAGCACAAAGCAGGAGACATCAAAGCGGCTCAGGAATGGGCTGTGGAGTGATGCTGAGAGCTCTGTATACAGGTTAAACAAACAGCTAGCATGAGGGCAAGGGAGGAAAAGGATGACATGAAGAGGGTGACCATGGAGTGAGCAAACAGAGGTGATCTTCTGTTCCACCTCTGAGGTTGCTGTCCCAGGAGGACAACTTGTTTAGATGGCTGCTGATGAGGACTGCAGCCAGCACAGCCTGTGCATAGCCAAGCTTTGCCCTGTTTCCTACATGCAACCACCAGAGCTGGGGGCAGCAGTTGTGCAGTTTGCACGCTGTGTCAAGGCATATTGTTTTTGTACACTTCTTGACTCTGTCTATTTTGGTGAAAGCAAACTTTCCAACTCTTTATCTGTCTGGGCAGCTGGGATGACTACAGAAGTCTGTGCCCTCCAGTAAGCTTCAGGTGTGGTTTCACACTGCAGTGTGACCCACATCCACACCAACTCCTGCGTCCTTGTCCTGCCTGTGGCTCAGTTCCTGCTGTGATGTACTGCCTCCCTGCCACAGCCAACAGTTTGCATTAAGGACAATGAGCTTCAAAACATCCCCAAATGGTTCCAAAACAGCTGTATAATGACACCACAGCCTCATTCCCTCCTTCACGGCAGCAGCAGTCTCCAGTCTGTCACTTCTCATGCCACTGTGAGAGCCTCTTTCCAAACCTCTGTGGTTTTTGCTACCATGCTGTGATGTGAATGTGAAACCTTCCTGTAATATCTGGCAAGTTTCTTAAAAGTGACTTGTCAGTCCATCTGGGGGAACATAGCTGTGGTGGCTGTGTCATTGCTTGTTGATTAGATGTGCTCAACTGTAGTGGCTGTTAATCACATTGATGTGGATGGAGAGGATATCAGAGACTTTGCACCTCCCATATTGTACTTGAAATGGTCTCTTAAAGAATTTAATGCATATCAGGGGTCCAGACTTGGTGTTAAGTGTTAAACACCTCCTCATCTATCACTTGTGTTCTCCCTCCCCTAGTCTTAGATAGGTGGACACATGCTAGTAGGTAGAAACAGGAATATGGTCATTTGCCCTCAGGTGCCCCCTTTGCCCCCAAATTTCTGCTATATCAGTACCAATAAATGAGGTGAACCCAGAGACTTGGCTGATTGCTGACAATTATTTAGAGCAGTCTCTTGTGCAGGTTGGCATGTGTAAACTACAACTCACAAACAACTCAAGGGTTTCACAGTTCTCCCAGACGTGGTTCAGCAACCAGCACAGGCCAGGAACTACCTGCAGTAGACAACATGCATCTTGCTACCCTGTTTTGGAGAGTAAGAGTTTAAAAATATGGATGCAGACTCTACTGTGCCATTTGGCCTCAGAGGAAGGCCTTGAGGATCTTTAAATATTTGCAGTCTCTGTTTCTGTCACTGGGATCCAGTCCTGCTACTCCCTTCTAAAATCTGCCCTTCCCAATTTCCTGTGTCCCCAGTTTTGCTTCTGATGTTGTCTTTGTACTCATGCCTTCCTTTCTGTCACAAATAGAAGTGCTGCCTGCTACAGTTTTGTTGAGTTTCACAACTGTAGACACCTTTCTAAAAATATCAGATACTTAAACTGAGAAACTGCATACTGCTCTTATTTAAGAAGAAAAGATAAGAAGAAAAAAAAAAAAGAAGAAAAACAGGGAAGAAAAAACCCCATAGCAAAAAGAAAGCTAGATCTCAATGTTCCCTTCCAGCAAACTTTGAAAATATGAAATAGATGGCCCCTAACAACTGAGAAATTTGGAGGTATGAAAAAGGGCTCCTTAAAAGCCGATCATTATTTAACCCAAAGTTTGAAAGACATTACATTCCAATTTTAAAAACAGAGCTGAAACAACAATTCTGATCTACAAAACTCTTGCACAGACAGAGGTTTTCGTCTTTCCTCAGTTTTACCAGTTCTGTACTGAGGTAAATAAGTTGCATTGAGGAGAAGTAAAGAAAACCTGATCCATGCTAGTGTCACTGGAAGGAGAATGAGGGCCAAGTTGAGGGCCTGTATTTCAGTGAAAGTGATGGGTACATATATATGTTTGGTTTGGTTTTGATTAAAATTTTAGATGAGGATATTTCTTTAGGAAAGGCTACAGAATTGCTGTCTACTTTATGATGTTACTTTTGCTGAAACACAATCTCAGATTCTCACGAAGGAATAATGCCTTCTCATGCATATTTCTGCTTGAAAGAAGCCTCATACACTAAGCTTAACCCAAAGTTTGCAGAAGTCTGATAATCGAGGACTGAATACTGTGAATATTATAAAAAGGTTCTTCACCCAGAGGTGGCTGGGCACTGAACAAGCTCCCCAGGGAAGTGGTCACAGCACCAAGCCTGAGAGTTCAAGAAGCTTTTGGATGATACTCTCAGGCACATGGTGTGACTCTTGGGGGTGGTCCTGTGCAGGGCTGAGGGTTGGACTAAATGATCCTTGTGGGTCCCTTCCAACTCAGCATATTCTGTGATACTGTGACTATCCTCTTACTGTTACCTTTTGCCTTCTATGTAAAAGCAAATGACTACAAATAAGTAGGTCTGCTTGGCTTTCAGAAGGCTTAACGGAAGTGACAGACTGGTACTGCACTCACTGACAATGCATAGGAATCACAGAAGGTCAGTTAATTTTGCTACCAGATGCTGCGCAAATGGAGAGGAAAGTACACGTACTCTGTTTGTGCTAAGCCTATTAATGCAGTCATTAGTTGCAGCCTCCTGCTCAGATGCCATCCTGAATGTAAAATAAGTGAAATGTTATTGAAGAGATTGCTCTTAATCCAATGTGATTTTTGTATGAAAACTTACAGGGATCTAGTTTGTGCTTGATAATCATAGACATATATGTAGACAATGCCATTGTATGTATAGCATCTAGACAGAGACAAAATGAGGACCTGAAGCCTAATTATTTTCTGAAAACACCTATCTGAATTCTTTTCTTTACAGTGGCTGTAAATGCAAAACTCCAACTGAAAAGCTTCATCAGGCTTACATTTCAATATCCGCAGTGCCATTTGATAGCTCAGCTCAGGCAGGTACATTTTTCCTGGTTTAAAACAACATTGTTTTCTGTGGCTTAAAAACATTGGCTTGGATGTTGTGCTTTGCTATTCAGTCGTTGGCACAAAGAAATCAAACATACCTTTATCCTTGTGATTCTTAGGGGAATCTGGAATCTGCAAAGCAAGAGCTATGCACTGCTCAGGCTGCTGCACTTTATGGTCCATGGTGCTCTCATTCATGCCATCTTCTTCGTTAAGGTTATTGTTGCACCAACAGCCATGATAGGTTGCATGAAGATCTGCTTTATTGGATGTGGCTAAACAGGGAATTACTAAGAAGAATAACCCCTAGATAGCTAGTAAAGCAAAGTCATCCCAGCTATCTTCATTGTACAATATCAAGCAGCTACATCAGAAAGGGACTGTGTTGTGGATCCTATTCCATTTAGGTGCACATTTGCGCTTCACCATCTGAGATACCTGTTCTTGCAAGACTAGGAAGCCTGACACATGAAGAAAATTGAAATCCTGAAATTTTACTTTATTTCTGAATTAGAAACACATCCCTTCAAAAAGTTTGAAATCCTTCCTCGAGGAAAATTATGCAAAAACATTAATCATCTCAGTGGAACAGTGTTCTGCTTCAGTTTCAGCTTCTTAAAACTCATAGCTTGGTAAGCAGATACAACAGTCTGCAGGAACAGCTTGTTAATATTTGTATTTTTTGAAATGATAGAATCATAGAATCATTTAGGTTGGAAAAGACCTCTCAGATCATTGACTCCAACCATTAACCCAGCAATTCCAAGTCCACCACTAAACCATGTCCTTAAGTGCCACATCTACATGTCTTTTAAATACCCCCAGGGGCAGTGACTCCACCACTTCTCTGGGCAGCCTGTTCCAATGTTTGACAACCCTTTCTGTGAAGAAATTTTTCCTAATACCCAATCTAAACCTCCCCATGTGCAGCTTGAGGTGATTTCATCTTGTTCTATTGCTCGTTACTTGGGAGAAGAGACTGACCCCCACCTTGCCACTACCTCCTTTAAAGTAGTTGTAGAGAGTGATAAGGTCTTCCCTCAGTCTTCTCTTCTCCGGACCAAATAATCCCAGCCCCCTCAGTCAGTCCTCATAAGACCTGTGCTCCAGACACCTCACCAGCTTCATTGCCCTTCCCTGGACACATTTCAGCACCTCAATGTCTTTCTTGTAGTGAGGAGCCCAAAACTGAAGACTGGATTCAAGGTGCACCCTCACCAGTGCTGAGTACAGGGGGATGATCAGTGCCCTCGTCCTGCTGGCCACACTATTTCTGATGCAGGCCAGGATGTCATTGGCCCTCTTGGCTACCTGGGCACACAGCTGGCTCATGATCAGCCGGCTGTCACCCAACACCCTGAGTTCCTTTTCTGCTGGGACACTTTCCAGTCACTCATCTCCAAGCCTGTAGCAATTCATGGAGTTGTTGTGACCTGGCACTTTGCCTTATTGAACCTCATACAATTATCCTCAGCCCATATGATAATCAAGCGCTGAATACTGTGAATATCATCTGTGTGAATACCACCTGTCCAGATCCCTCTGCAGAGCCTTTGTACACACCAACAGATTAACACTCCATCTTGATGTCATCTGCAAACTGACTGAGGGCACCCTCAACCCCCTCGTTCAGATCATTGATAAAGATAGCAAGTCAGTTGGAGTTCCAGTTTAGTGGGAACCTGCTGCTTCCAGGTAACAAGGCAGGCAAATTACTGTAATTGTACAGACTATTTGCTTTAGTCAAAATGCTATGAAATGTCTACAGAAGAAGTCCAGTAAGAAGTAGTATCTGTCACAACTATCAGGTGAGTCATACTTCTTTATCCTCTTTTTTTTTTTCAAAAACAGGCCAATCCTTACTTAGCCCCAGTTCCAACAAATCTCTGTCCCATCTGGACATAAGCCTTTTCCAATATGACCTCCACAATACCAGGGAAGGAAGAGAAGGAGGGACTCGTTTCCATAATTGTTAGTGCAGGTTTAGCTTCATCACTCTCCGCAGTCTGGAAATACCACAGTGATACCCAGATGATCGTGGTTACAGCACATGCCCAGGACTGCCTCACTGGAGTTTCATGGCTGATAATGTACAGGGGAGTCACTCAGAGGTTTTCCCAGAAAGGCCTTATATTGTCTATCTCAACACACTCAGTCTCCTTTCCATTCTGCGTAGCAAGAAGAAACTATCTCATGTTGATGCAACATCACAGTGGTGCTAGTGCACAACTGGATTCAGGCTAGAGGTGACTTTTGACAGTCTTAAAAAAGAAAACTCAGGTAAATATCATATAGTCAAGCCACAGTACACACCTAGTGACTATCTAGAGGCAGATTGGTTGGTATGAACCTCAACATTTCCTACACTGACTTTGATGCTGTCACTTGGATGGATACTGATGTCATCTAATGCAGTGGTGGATGTGTAGGGTGCCCAAGGCACAAAAGTCCTCCTGACATGCTGAGACAGGTCAGGAAGCATGCCAGACTTTTCACTGTGCCTCAGTCCTGGCATGTAAAGACAAATTAGGATTGGTCTCTGGATATTCTGGAAATCAAATTGCAAGTGTCCATGCTGCCATGATAAGAATGCCCAGGACAGCACTGCAGTCCAGTCTACCCTGCAGGTGTTACAGATGAGACTCTGAATGTTGGTCTCATCAGAGCTTACCCCTCTCACCATCACACAACCTTCACGCAGTCACCTAATTAACTAACCCACAGAGCAGCACGAACAGTGATTACCTTGGCAGGGCTGAGTTATTTTCAGTGCCTGCATTGCTGTTCCCTCCAGGTGTAATTACAAGAGCAATTAAAACCAACCAACTGTCTCCAAGTATTATTTCTTGAGAAAACAGGTCTCAAATTAGGCTATATATACTCTGCTATCTCAACTGTAGCTCAGGATAGCCTCAAAGCACTCTTATACAGTCTCTCTGTATTTCTTTCCCTGAGCCAGCAAATCCTGGCCCCTCCCTTTTTATGTTTTTACTGGTTACCATCTGTAGACTGAAGTTTTCATTTCCAGGTCTACCAGCTCTCTGGCTTTAGGGAGGACCTCCAGTATGTATGATAAATTGCCTCTTCACTCTACTCCAAGGCTTGTTCTCAACTGCTTGTCTAGCGCTTCCCTAGTTTCCCTCAACCATAACTTCTGGCGAGGCCAGGACCAAACATTCATAAAGGAAAGCCTTACAGTATAAAACCTAGTTTTCACTGACTAGGTTATATACAATTTTCATGGGTTTGCTTCTCTGTACTCCTATTCTGCTACACAAAATTGTCAACAGAACACAGCAAACAGTCTGCTATGGACAAACAAAGAATTTAGCCAAAAGGAGGATAAAAAGAAAAACTAGATAAACTAGAGGTGATGAAGAGCTGATAATGTAAGTCAGTCAGAAGCTGAGTAGATTTTTTAGGCAGCTATAAGAAATACTTTCAAAGCCACACTGTTAATATGCTTTCTGCGGTATTATAGGTCCTCAGAAAAGTGAAAAAGTAGATTTCAGCTAACAGAGTAATTATTCAACTGTTAAAAAAGAAATATTAAAGGATAAACAATCTCTTGGTAATGAAGAAGATCCTGACTGACAAATTTGTGCCTTGGGAAGCAACATCTATTAACCTACAGAGTACAGACGAGATCCCAAATAAGCTAACACAAAAAGATCCAAACCTCCTTGCTTTTACCAGTGTAGTTGTGAACAGAAATGCAAATCCTAGATGTCTTTCATGTGTCATTTTGCAAAGAGAGATTGAGCAAAATGGTAATTTTTGTGTTTAATTTCTGTAACCACTGTGTTATTTACCTTTTCATTATTTGAAATTTTTGCCATAAAATGAAACTGAAATAGAAAGCATTGCAGAAAATGGAGGCAAGACAAAAAATTCAATGAAAATGTTTGTGAGAGAGTTGAAAGACAGCTGCATGCCAGTGATACTGCTCAAAACATCTAAGCTCTGACTGGCAAGAATGATGAAACTTCAGGAGCAAACGGATTAAAGAAAGAAAGTAGAGGACCTAACATAGCCAAAGAGTTGGGAGTTGTCTCAACAGCAGAATGCAGCAGTTCAAAAAGACAGGAAATGCAAGAAAACAGTGTCTTTCCGTGTACATGAAGAAAGAATCCAGCGACTGCTCGGGCTAGACAGAAGACTCAAGCTAAATAAAAGTGTTACCATACATGCCTCAAATATAGGCTGCTAATTTGTGCATTGCAACAAAATAACAGAAATAAACTCAGGTAAATTCTCTTCTGTTTCCGCTGTGCTGAGTGTGGTAATTTTTAAAGCACGCTGCTGGCTGGGTGAGGTCCTCCTGCTCTGTGTCCGATTCAAGGAGGTCTCATTTGTAAAAAGTGCAACATGAATGCATCAGGACAGTCTCAGTAGCTCCACATTTGTATAATACTACATTTTAGCCAGTGATTCCAGCTAGATTTGAGAAGGTCTGTGCAAAACTGATTTGGATATGTTAATATTATGCTGCTTTAGTTTACTTGTTAATTCTTCTATAGGGATTTTTTTAAAAATATTTTCTCTTTGTCTTATTAATTTCTGATTAATATCACAATAGGTAGGGAAATAGTAACGTCATTGTCATAAGAAAATCACTAATTCCAAAAATTTGCAGTAACTCCATTAGTAATTTCCTAAATTTTAAGCACACAGTTTTTGCTTTGCTTCCAACAACATGAAACTGAGGCATGACCTGGTTAAGAATATTTTTTTTGCTTTTCCCTAAAGGTTTTATGAATACACATTACTACATTATTGCCATGCAGTGGAAGTACTGTGTACTGTTGATCAGGCAGCTATTTTGAGTTTGACTTCCAGTGCAAAAGCAGCTAAATTGTGAGATTTTGTTATACATGCTCTCATCCAAGTCACCATGCTGCCTGTTTACTATTTTGGGCCTCAGATGTGCAAAGCAAAAATGATGCAGGTTACATAAGTATGAACACAATCTGTTGTCTGACAAAGATCTCAAGACAATATGTTTTCAGCTTTATTATCTAGGTGCTGATTTGGGTTAGGATCATAGAATGATAGAATGTCCTGAGCTGGAAGGCACTCTAAAGGATCATCAAATCCAACTCTGGGTCTGGCACAGGACATCCCAAATTCAATGTTTACTGAATATGCCCTGTCTGAAACCTGTGTGAGGAAAGCACACAGTTTATGGTGCAAATTTTATAACTTATATATCCTATAGTCATATCCTTATAAGTATTTTTCACCACTTCTCCACTGTTCAGCATGGTCTTGTTATACTTCTAGACTGACAATCTCTTTTTAACCCTGTCACTATCACCATAACAGAGATTGCTAACAGTATTTTGTCACAAATGAGTTTTTAATGGTCCCTGCTTTACAAAATTCGAATTAATCAGACTTTTTATGAATCAGACTTTCTTCTGTTCCAAATCACTTAATCTGTGTCAGGAAAGGCACAGATGTTGAGTGTCAACTAACTCTGTGTCAAGCTGCCTCTGCACCTTCTCAGGAAATGTGTATATGCAAACAGTCTCTGGGGTGGGAATGACTGCATGCCCTGTAAATGCACTTGTGTATCTTTATTTTTACCCTTTTGATGATGTATACAAGTACTGAATCCTTCTTACTTTTGTTTTTCATCTTTGGTGTTTACAGGATTGCTTAAAAATCAGTTTTCTGAGCTGTTTGTCATTGAGTATTTTTCTTCTTTTTCAGAGATATTATTTATAATGTATGCTGGCCAGTTCTCATTTTATTTTCAGGTCCTCACTTGTGAGTTTATTCACTCTTAGCAGCATTTTGTTTCCTTGCTGGAGTATAACTTCTAGGCAGACACTACTGTTTGGAATGATTTTCAGAGACATTGAGCCACAAAAGTGCAGACAGGGAATCAGTTTCTTTACTTTAGTAGTATTCAGGCTTCTAAGAATGATGACACAGCTAGGCTTAAGCTCCCCCCTCCTATTTTCCAACCTAAGATGGTAGTGTTATATATATTGTAGAAAAACAACTTCCTACCAAATTTGCATCTTATTTAGCTTTTTAGTACCCAGTGTTGCTGTAGCAAGGGAAAGTGCAGGGACACAGTGATTTCATCTTCCAGCGGAGGAGCAGAGACAGGAAATCCAGATGTCAGAGCTGGCAAGCAGCATGGCAGATGGCACCATGGCCTCAGGGGCAGTGGAAGTTGGGCAGAGAGCAAGTTGGAGGAGATCTTGAACAGCTATAAAGTCAGTAGTATGGATGGCTTGGAGAAGAGGAAAAAGCTTGACTGGAGAGGGACTAAGGTCAGAAGAAAGCATAAAAGCAGCTGAGATGTTTACTGGAAGGAGATCTTAACAGTAGTAAGGTCAGAGGGTGATGGCATGGTGAAGGCAAGACTAACTGTGGAGCTGCTTTAGAAGGAAAAAGAAATGGAAGTGTAAGGAAAAGTGAGCACTTCTCAGATTTTACAAAAATCAGGGACAGTTTTTTTGTGGATTCATATTGCAAGAGTTCTGGAAAAGCCAATTCTAAATCATATTGATTCTGTCTGCTTTATATTCTGTTAAATACCCACTGAAATAAGAAACATGGATTAATTTTTTAACCTGCCTCACCTTATTTCAATACTTTTGATGTTAAAAGTAGCTTTAATAACTCAAAATGCCACAAAGGCAGAACAAAGCTGAACACCGGTTTGTTTGGTTGACTTTCTCTCCTACCACACATCTGACGTTCAGGATCACAATGTACTCTGCAAGTCTTCGCGCTTACCATGCCAAGTTCTTCAAGTTAGCTGTGAGGGTTACTCTTCATGGTAGTCAGCCCTTCTGTTGTATTCTGGAGCTTAAAGATGCAATTTAATGGCTCCTCATGGACAGCAGATGTATATCAGAAAAAAATGTCATTGTTGAGAAGTGGGCAAATACCATATTGGGAATGTGAAACTGGCACGTAAACTGCAAAAAGCAAGGAGTCATCTGTCTCTTCTGCTTTGAAAGGTCCTTAGTTGGGGAGCTCAACTCTGTCTTGCAACAGGTCCCTCTGTTCAAGGAAGTAGTCTCACTCAAGGCAAGCAACAAGAATAATCAGGTGGAGAGAAACTTTGACATGTGAGGTAAAAGGAATAAAATTAACTTCAGCTGTTGAAGTACATAATAATGGAGATGTAAACTGCCCTGTGTGGTAGAAATTAGAAAGCTGCAATTGATGACTCAAGTTACACTTCAGGGCAAAAAGATACCTGAGGGGCTGTGGAACCTGGAAGAATACTGTCTGATAAATACTGTCTGAGCAGTCTCTCTCATTGAAACGGTTGAAAAATAGTTCAGACAGGATTTTTGTCCGAAATAAATACGTTTAATCTTCTTATGTTGCACAGATACGCAAAAGAAACCTATTTGTATATACTCTGGGACCAGGTTTCAGGAGTAATAAATAAAGCGTATTGTGCTGTACAAATTATTCACTGACATGACACACTATGAATAGAAAACCCGACATCTACTGCAGAGTATATACAGATAATTTATTCTCTCGTTTGACACTATCTATTAATGAAAAACAGAGAGAAAAAAGCAGAGGAGGTCAAACACAATCTTGGTACAAGGCAGCTCTTCCTCTTACAGTAATTGCAATTTGGGATTTTTCTGAGCTGTACAGGGTGGAATGGCACTTGCCAACACTGTTTGATGGGTGAGAACTCTGGATTATATTAGTAGATGATTTTGTACATGATTAACTCAAAGGATTGTCTGCCTGTTCCTGGGCGATTTTCACTCTTTATATATTCATCTCTTTTTCTCATGCCCAATAGATAATATTCTAAATTTTTGCACCAAGGTTTTTTAAAAGTATCTTCCTAAATTATCTGTTTCATCTGTAGGTCTATGCCACAGCTTTCAAGTTTTCTGCAAATGTGTTGCTATTTTGTAAGCTTTATATCAAGAGCAAAACAGAAAATCTGAAAAGCCTTAATCCCTTATACCAGCGATATATCATATGGGGTTTTTCCTGGTTGCTTGGCAATAAAAAAGTAGACATGTGACTCCCTCCTCCATCTCCCTGGCACCACTTGCAGATATTTTGCCTTGGCCTTTCTTCTTTTGTTCTTACCTCTCTGTGGGAGTGTTAGTTTCAAAAGGGTTTCCAGCCTGATTTCTTTTTCCTCTGAGTTTATATATCACTGCTTTCTTTAGAAGACCACTATATATAGGTAAAGGCATGACAAATGGCAGCTGGGGATTAGAAGGGACAGAGCAGTGGAAGATCAATATCATCTAAGTTTAGGCACCAACTGCAGCACCTAAGATACCTCCTCAGTGTCCTTGTGTCAGTGACTAGATGAAGACGTCACAAGAAGACAATTCAGTGCGCCTGGAACATGAGGCATTAACTGGAGATGTCTGCACATCAGCCACTGGCCTTTGGAGACCGGGAGAGGAGAGCATGACACTTCTCACCAAGAGACCTTGGCTAGGCATCAGGAGTCAGGTGGGCTCCCCTGCTCAGAAGGGCAATCACCAAAGGCACCCACCACAGACCCTTCTTCACAGACAGGAGGGATCTTTAGGCAGACAGTGGCAATGTACATGGGGATCTACACTGCATAGTCAAGAGGCCATCCAGTTCTGAGCTCTCAGGTTAAACCAAGTTCAATGGGATCATTTCTACCTCTCAGTCCCTGAGCCCTCTCCAAGAAGGCAGTTCTTGACAGCACTTGGACTGGCCTGCTCTTCTTTCTACAGCCTTAAAGAGAGTTTTTGTGCCATACCACTTTCCCAAGGAACTTGCCTGTCCTTCTGGGTACAAAGAGAGTTGTGGGAAGGCAGACAGGGAATAATCAGCATCTTTGTGACTTAGCCCACAACAGCAAGTTGGGTGAATCATCAGCCCAAATAAAAGCAATCCTTAGCCTCAAGGTTTTACATACATTTGTGCCATATAGTGAAACCACTTCATGGGTGGATGAGCGGAAGAGTAGGCGCAAGAGCTGAGAAAGCAAATGGCCCCAATTGTACTTGAGGCAGCAGGGTCAATTCAAAGTGCTTTGCCCTCATCTACCCCTCTCTCTCATGGCCATTGTTCCCCAGGCGGGAGCTTCTCATCTATTTCAGTTTTGAGCAAGGAAGGTAAACAAGTTCTCATTTTGGTTTATGCTCATAGATGGTTCTGGAAGCTTTATCAGTACAAGAGCTGATTCAGGAAGCAGATTACACATGCCTGCCTTAAGGACAGGAAAAACCATTTAAATTTAATCCACCATGCCTGTCAGAGCACAAAGTCAGCAGTGGAGACATACCTAAGACTTTACAGACATACACATCACCAGGCAAGTTAAATCCTGACACTTTCCTTTTTAAACCATCATGTATAAATGGTTGCCTCTCACTTTTTCCCCTGTTTGAGAAATGTGTGCAGGCAGATTATGACATCCTCAGATATGCTCCTTATTCAAAATTGTTTTCAAGCTGGTTTGCAGAACATTTCCCAAGTGCAGAGCCTGTGAGTATTTTGTAACAAAGTACTGGTTATCTGGACTTCATTGGTTGAGTAACTCATACATTGCTAGGCTTGCCTCAGGATTGGAGAACACAGTAAAAGGCAAATGGCAAGCTCTCATTGCCATCAACAAATACATGACTGAAAATTTATTGCCAAACATCCCTCTAGACTGAATGAGCAACTTTATAGCCTGTCTTCATTTGGATGTGAATATGAGTGTCATGAACTCTTAGCTTGGTTTTCAAATAATTATTTATAGAGATGTGTTTAGACTGTTCGCTCAGCTCTGGCAGTGCTTCTGTGCAATCGTTTTGTTAGGTGACAATGCATGTGGCAGCTCAGCAGTCTTAATTTATTCATCACAAGGTGCATTGATTTCTTGATCTAGTTTCTAGAGAAATATTTAAAACTCTAGCTGGTATGATGTTAAGTAACCTTCTAAAATAAGGTGACATTTGTGACTTTTCAGTACTTAAAGGGGGCCTTATAAGGAAGAGGGTGACAAACTTTTTACCCGAGCCTGTTGTGATACGACAAGAAGCAATGATTTTAAATGAAAAGAGGGCTGATCTAGACCAAATATAAGGATGAAGTTTTTTACAATAAGGGTCATAAAACACTGGAACAAGTTGCCCAGAGAAGTGGCAGATGCCCCATTCCTGGAAACTTTCAAGATCGGGCTGGATGGGGCTCTGAGAAACTAGTCTAGTTGAATACGTCCAGTTGCTCACAAGGGAGTTGGACTGGATGACTTTTAAAGGTCACTTCCAAAGAAACCTACTGTATGATTCTAAACAAAAAAGGAATGAGTGGTTTGTAGTGGAGCTGACTGCACAGAAAACCTTGGCATAATGCAGAATAAAAAATTTCTCAAATACTGTGTTCCTGAATCTGGGCAAGACACATGCAAGAGAATGGGAGTGATTGCCATGACATGATGTTTTAGTGCAAGTGCTGAATCTTTCTCACAAAGTGACCTTAAGTACTGGCACAAGAGTAGGTCAGACCTCCATTTTCCTCTCTGGTGACAGCCCTGAATTGCCATTTCCTACTTCAGTGTGTGCAAGCATGTGCTTGCAGTCCAGCATGGTGATTCTGATGTACCTACAGTGTCCCAGGATTGTCAGGAGCCTAGGCCAGCACAGCCTGAGCAAAAACTGTTGTGCAGGTTGTCAAAAGCAATTTCCTTCATAGCCAAAGGACACTCAGAGATCCACAAACACTGGCCATATACTTTTATAATGTCCCTTGGTCGAGAGGTGAGGTATTTTGTGAAAAATATACTTGAAATGGCTTACACATATTAAAGAGGTAGAGCCTACATAGTTTAAAACTAAGTTAAAATAGATGAAATAAATATTGTAATAAGTATATTAAAAAAGCCAATATAAATCATAGAATCTGAGCATGGTTTGAGTTGGAAGGGATGTTAAAGGTCATCTAGTTCAAACTCCCCTTCTGTGGGCAGGGACACCTTGTCCAAGATAAAAAGTTTATACTAAACCAATAATCTCAAAATATTAAATTCTGTAGTGCTTCTTAAGAAGAAAGCTCTCTCTCAGTCAAGTTGTTTAGTGTTTTAAGAACATTTTTTCTCAGCGTCTCTGACTTCTAATGAGTCAATAAAAGGACTCAGTTTTGAAATTATTGCCAAAGTATCTTTTGAAAATCCATTCTGATTTACAAGCTCCATTTCTGGTGTATTACCTGAGAAGAACACTGTCACTCCTGCCTGTCAAGTTTCTAACTAATAATTTCCTTTCATATCCCAGTATTCCACATTAGGATGGGAAAAAAAATCTGCCAGTGTGGTATTTTTCCATTAGCAAAAGTTTTTACCACAGGTTTGTAGAGACAAATTTAGTGGTGATACCCAAGTAGAAGGGATTTATTCAAGAATGCATGTAACTTCTGCGCAGGAAAGAAAGCAGCATTTTCCTTTCACCATCACTGTGCTTTCTTTCACCATCTCTGCTGTTTTCTAAGGGGAGCTTGGGATTTGACATCTTGCCAAGCACATCACAGTGGCATTACCTTCTATGGGATAGCTTTAAGCTACAGGAGGTGGACTCCAGCAGCACAGTTCTGTCTGTCCACCCCAAACCTTGTCTGCTTGGGCTCCTGGCCTGCCTCTCAGGAAGGTGACAGAGACCCTGGCTCCACCTCCAGGGTCTCCCATCAGCATGTGTAAAATGTGAGAGATGGTTAATAAATTCCTGAGCTAGCATTTAGAGAAGGGGAACAAACTGCTTTTATCAGTAAGACAACAGAAGGTATTTCATTGGCACAATATATTAATCTAATTTGGAATTTCGGGAGGGCATCTCTTTTAACCCAAGTTTGTCCCAGGTCCTGCTAGGACAATGGCATTGTTGTCGCATTACATGCACTGAGTCATTTTCACCCCATACTGTAGCTCCAGGGAATTATCAGGAGGATAAAATTACCAAGCAGTGTACTTGGGCATAATATCAAAATGAATTTAAAAAAAGAACAGCACTCTCAGGTTTTGCACATCTTCCTGCAGCACTGTGGGATTGCTATCATCTTCACATCCAGTTCTAAATCAGATGCTCCAGGCTTTTCTGGCACAGAGATGAGATGGTTGTTACTTGTGTGATTAAAGGCTAATCACCAGAATCACAAAGGCGTGGCAAAGAGCAGATGAACGATAGAGCAGAGGCACCCAAGAAACGCAGTTACCAGGAAAACGGGCGCACACTGAATTGGTTGTTCTGAAAACTATCCAAGGAAAAGCATTCACCCATCATGTGTGGTGTGAAAACCACCAAGATGAGTTAACCAAAGAAACTGTCTTTCCCAGAAGACCTTGCAGACTGCCAGTGGCTATTGCTTACAAGGGCACAGCACTCACTATGGGACACTGGGAAGGACATTTGGGGGTATGCAACTTAATATGTCAGATTTTAAGGAGACTGTGGGAATGTATGAGACATGGGATATTTAGGGGATGAAACAAAGGCAAAGAAAGGAAGGCTTCAAGGTAGATGGAGAGGAACAAGCAAGTGAAAATAGAGATAAATGGGGACAAAAGGAGCTGGCTATGTGAAAACACATTGTTAGTACACTTCCCAACTGAGCCCTGCGCTTCCTTACCACAGTCCAATCATTACTCTGGTTAAATCCTATTTATAATGGTCATCTGTTCTTAGTAGAAATGTGTGAATACTGGTGAGCTTCAAGATGGATTTGCAGGCAAGTAGGATAAGAGATGGCTGTATCAGCAACAAGAGCAGGAATGTGAAACTCCATACCTAGTTCATCTGGGTACCAGCACCTGGGGAGACCAGGAAATTTGTGACTTGCTACTGGAATGATCCAGAATGTGTTTTTATATATATATATATACACATATAAAAAAATATATACAAATACAAACACAAACGTATTTTCCACTGGTAGACGTCAATTCTAATCAGCCAGAGAGGAGAAACAGTACTGGGCAGCCTGTGCTCTTTGTGAGTGCTGTGTGTACATGTGGGTGCTGGTAAGGCACTGTTTCTATGTGTGAAGCTGGTTCGTATGTATGTGTGTGAGCATGAGTTCAGCCTCCCCATTGGCTGGACTTCAATATCAAAATGCCTTTCTGACTTCAAAAAAGAGTGAGATTTAGTAAACTTATACAGAAATATGAATATATGTGATGCATATATAAGGTTTGAGAGATCATGATAAAAGCAGACACCCCTGGTTGGCACATTACGCCAGTGTCCATCCTGCTTTATAGCAGCAATTTTTTCCTGGCCACCATTTTCTGTGCCATTTAATAACATTCTGGAAGGCTTTCTTGCTGGAAGGAAAACCTTTGGCGGAGTTGAGCTGAGGTCCTGGGAGTGCAGACAAGCAAACTGCAAGCAGAGGATGCCAAGAAGAAGCTCTTCAAAAATTTATCTTCATCCTGATGCAGAACTATGACAGCCACCTCAACTTCTCATATCCCTATACCTGAGCAATATTGTTCTATATGTTCAAAGAGAAACTGGTTTCTTTTGCAAAACCTCTTTTTTTTTTTTTTTTTTTTTTTTTTTTTTTTTTTTTTTTTTTTTTTTT
>VWZG01000766.1:0-11384 GCA_013396735.1 Grallaria varia
ATGTGTAAAATAAATCTAGAAGTAAAGTTCCATATTAAGAAATTTTGAAACTCTAGTCTAGTTTATAAGCAATTTTCAGATGCAGAAGTGTACTTAAATTACATTGATTTTAAATTACACTACCTCTTTTTAAAGTAAAAACTTTAATGGTACTGGGAAGAAAAATAACTTCTCCAGATAATATATGAGGCTCTTTGGAATTATAATAGTCAATATTACATGGTCANTGGAATTATAATAGTCAATATTACATGGTCATAAGAAATTTCAAATTGGATCACAATTTTCTGTTCAGTTCAGAATTCTGACTAAAGAATGGCCAGTGTTTAAAGTAACAATTTGAGGAAGACGGTGAGAAAAGTATGATCCTTTCTTTTTTTCTCTAAGCTTCTGAGAATCAGTATGCCCCATAATTCCAGAGGTGGTGTTGCATGTAGGTAATTACTTTTGACACTACCAGTTTTCTTCATTAATTTCTTAATGCCTTCTTTAACCTTTTTATACTTACTTACTCCTTGTTATAATGTTACAATTATTCACCCAAGTCCTTTTCATGTTGTGTTGAAAAATATTGCCTTTTCTTTTAAGCTTGCTACTTGGAAATTTCATATTGGGCTCACTGGGATTTTTTTTTCCCCCAGATTTTCCTTCCTATTCTTTATTATATAGCTTTCTACCTATAAAATACCTGTCACTGTCTCATTTAGTCTCTTCCCACAAAGAAGCTGTTCCATATCTGTGATCATCTCATTATTCCTCTTTTTAATTTCCTAGTTCTCTGATATACTTCTTGAAATAAAATATGCTAAACTCAGAGTTTAAGATACACTTTAAATTTCATTAATATCTACTGCTAGGAGTGGTGGTAAGCTTTTTTTAAAAACAAAAAACATGGTTATTTTCCTCCTTTATCTTGTTTCACAAAGATGCAACTGCAGTGAGAAACAACTGTTGTTCCGTGCTTACAGAACTTCTCCAGAAGAATCACAGCCACAAAACTTGCTTTAACAGTGCTTATTTGCAGTACCTTGCGCTTATTCTTCTTTAGAAGCCCATAAGTTTTCTGGTGAAAAGAGCAGCCATACATCCGTCAAAGCTGAGGAATGTTATAGGAAAAGCTGTGACATCTCTTCCATTGAAAATATCCATTACAATGGATCTTCATGGAGTCACACACTGAAGAATCAAAAGTGGTATTTAGGATTTTTACTAAAAAAGCCAAAACAATAGTCTATGGAATTTGTAGGTTAAAAGTTCCAGGGCCAAGTTCGTGGACTTCAAATGTGAAAAATAAAAAAGCTCTTAACTGAGTGTCTAACAAAAGAGCCTGGTGTCTATTGATATTTTGAGTATAGGCTGCTGTAATTTTAAAACTTTTTATTGTTTACAAAATCACATTAACGTGTTCAGAATTAAATTTGCTGAACAATTGCATTAGGATAAGATAATGAACTACAGTACAAGAGACCACCCTGGCTTAAAAATTACCATTTGGGTATGTTCAAAAGCAAAAAAGAAAGAAGCAGGATGGCTATGGAAAAGCATATCAAGGACTACAAGGATTTGCTTAAGCATGCAGAAAGACAGTAAGGAAAGCTAAGGCTCAGCTAGAAATGAAAGTGGCCAAATATGTGAAGTGCAGCAAGAAAGGGTTCTTCAGACCACTGAGCAGAAACACAGGGAAGACAAGGGCCTGTTACTAAACAGGGAAGGGAAACTAGTCATTAATAATACTGGCAAGGCAGAGGTTCCAAATGAAGCAGGTGATGGGGAAACGTCAACGTGGATTTACCAGGGTCAAGTCATGTCAGACTAACCAGATCGGTTTCTAGGACAAAATGACAATGTCAATATGGGGAGAGAAGTTGGTGTTGTTTACCTGACCTTCAGGAAACTGACACTGTTTTCCACAGCATTCTCCTCAACAAACTGGCAAAATACAGACTGGATCAGTGGTCCATGAGATGGGTAGAAAATTGGTTAACAACTAGTACTCAGAGTGGTGATCAATGCTTTTTGCTCAGGCCAGCAGTTTGTTACCAGTAGGGTCCCACAGGAGTTGACACTGGACCCCATGATGTTTCATAATCTTCATAAATGGTCTGGATGATGGGATCAAAAGCAAAGTTCAAGAAGTGTTTGGACAACGCTCTCAGGCACATGGCCGGATTCTTGGGGCTGGCCTGTGCAGAGCCAGAAGTTGGACTTCAGTGATCCTTGTGGGTCCTTTCCAACTCAGGATATTCTATAGTTCTATGATTATATTAAATTCTCAATCAAGTACTTATGGGCAAATATCAGGAATATTTATAGGTAATCTGAAGCTAGAGATCTTTTTCAGAATCTCACAAAAAACTCCAAACGAACCAACAAACAAACAAAAAAACACCTTCCTCTAATAATCTCATTTAGTACCAGTAGTCTTCTAAAATATTAGACCAGAAAAATTTACTGCTTTGAAGATTTAATTTTATTTATTTATTTTTAAAACAAAATCCCAAAAGATTTGTTGTAATATTTTGAAAATATTACCTAGTCTACTACAATTTTAACTCAGGTGTGATAAATACTGTAGTCAAAAACTTGGATTACCTGTACTGTATCTAATTCCCATTAAAGTCTTTGTGAGTATGAAACTGATAATTTACCTGCAAGTTTTTAGGATAACAGGTTAATGCTTATGGGATAACATAGAATCTTCATTGTAATTTTCCTCCTGATGGATAACCACAGTTTTTAATGATGGACATCTTTTTGAGAGTGGACAGCATGAGGGAATATTTACTTTATTATGTTGGGAGAGCTAACAGTGTTTACATTGTAGAGTACAGAGAGAGAACGTCTGAGCGGTAGGACTGAGGAGCAGAGCCCAGTGAATATGTGAACTTTCTAGGTTTTGCCTTTTTATTCTCAGATTGCTTAAGATATCTGCTAGGACATACTGTTATTAAACATACGGAGCATAACCCCAATCACATAATCACAATCAAATAACATCCCAAGCAGACAAAGGTCTACATTTCTCCATGATCTTCATCCCTTTGATTTATTTTACAGTCAGAATGCTCTTTTCTAATACTGTCTGGTTCTCAAACTGACAATTTAACTTAGCATAATTTACCTTGAGGTCTATCTGTGCTCACTTCTTTAAGGATACGGTCCTACATAATTTTCTCATTCCCATTTACTTTAAAATTCTGCTATAATTCTGGATATTCAAAGGAACAAAGGTCTTCTATTGTTATCCCTAACACAATACTTCTTTCAACAGATTAGACAGAACTCTCCAAACTTTACTGTGGTATAAATAATAATAAAAGAAAGCACTGAAAGCAAAACCCAAAGAACCAACTAATTAATCTTTAAATACTTGGTCATTACATATCTTAAATTAACTGATGATATCATAAATTTGTTTCACATTAAGAACTTTTTTTTGCAGGTTTTTATGTATAACTCAGCAACATGTTATTGGCAAATAAGACTCTAAGACTAAATTAACTTACTTGCAGAAATTCCCAGATGTTGTACAAATCCCAGAATCTTTGTACAAAGATTCTGGAATTTACAGCTAAAATCCATCTCTGATTAGAACACTGAGATCAGTCAGTATAGTTATTTGATATATTACTTCCTCTGTACACTTAAATTAAGTAACACTTGAGAACTGTAGCTCTAACTTTGTGGATGGTCTCTTTTAGAATGGCTTGTCAGTGTGCAGAAGTGCCAATATGCCAATGCTTTACCCTTAAAGCAAGTTATGGCAGCTGTTTTCTAGGTGTCCTTACTTCCTAAAGAGCAGCAAAGAGCTACTCAATATCCATATTTCACATAAACAAAGACAAGGGAGAAAACAAGCTATTGCACCTTACCTGTGATCTTTTTATCAAATTATGTGAGGAAGATATAAATAAGGATAGTAGTATGCATTTCAAAATAAATGTATACATTAATATTTCACTTTATTAAGGCTCCTTAAACTTAAGTATTTTCAAAATTTAAGCCAGAAAACCTCAAACTGTTTAAGATTTGCAGAACTTAGTAGTGTCCATTTTGTAGGACATATTCAAAGAATTTTGTTTCTATTGAAAGATTTGCATGCCGAATGTCGAATGTCAAATATCAAATATAAGGTATCTGTAAAATATGTTGTTTAGCGAACACTTGAAAAACTTTTCCTGGAAATAACATAACCAATGTTTCAGTGGTTTGCAAACCTCTCAATGTATGTGTAAAACAGTTGAAAATGGCTGATTTCCTCTCCAGTCTGGCATCAATGAAAGGACTGGGTTACTTTATTGAAAAATACAGTTTAGGTTAAAAATCTTGTGCTTTAAATATGTGTCTGCTGTTACACAGCAAACACCAATCAATAATAGTGCATCTGAATTTTCTGTAAAAATTAAATATTCATCTATTCTTGAGTCTACACATTCATGTTCTGTGTTTCATTAAAGAAAGTAATGAAATTTTTCCCCCAGAAATTGCTTCTGTGATATTACTAAATTACAGAATTTATTGTGTCAAAGCACAGTGGTGTACATACTAACATTTTATCTTTTACTCACATCTGAATGTCAACAATAAAATATTTTGTTGTGATTATTCATTGCATTTTCTAATTTATTTCAAGTGCCCTTCTGTTGCACTGCTGATGGTCAAACTTTGAAAAGAAAAAAATTGCATAAGAATGGAGCAACTTAAGATTTAAAAACTCTCTACCTAAACTTTGGTCATATCTTCTTAATAGGTAGAGCACATTTGCTCTTTACAAAGTCATGTTTCAACAATAATATCCCCAGGTAGGCACCTTTGTTCCCAATTTCTGCTGATTTTTTATCCTGTCAAAAACTGCACATGACAGTCATATTTGTGGATCACTATAAAATGCTGTGAAGCTGATGGCTTTGCTTATTTTTTACATTGTGGCTCCAATTGAATGAGTAATGAGAATGACTGGGCAAGAAAGTGAAAATAACAAAGACTGGATTTTTCAGAGTAGTTTTGCAGGAGGCCAGAGGCATAAAAGGGAGACTCAGAAAAGTGAGTCTGCATATACTTTGACTTAAAAAATTACCAAAGCAGCAGCTCTTCACCTTCAGTCTGTTCAGTTGTCCTCCAGATCTAAATCTTTCTGTTTTTCCTCTTGAAACTGTGTTATTATTTTTTAATTCTTCTCTGCCACATATTTCTGTTTCTTCAAATTTAATAGTTTTTTTTCTGTAAATCCCTTTCCTCAAAGTGCATCTCTTCTTCACAGGCTCCTCCAGAGTCTTCTGCTTAACTGCATTTTTTTCTCTTTTACCCTCTCATTTTCACTGTTGCCCTGGTGCTTTCTTGTCTTTCTCCACTCACTCCTTTCTCTGGTATTACATGCATTGACATTCTCTTTTGGTGTTGTCATTTCAGTTTCACCATTTGGTCTCTGTCCACTTATGATAAAGACTCAAAATACAGAGGAAACACCTCACTGATTATTCAAAAAACAAGGAAAACAATATCTTTTTGATGGCAGAGTAAAACATATAGCTGAAAAGTTCTCTGCTGCTTCAGTGAGCTGTTAGAAGAAGCACCCACTTTATAGCCCTTTCCAGCTTTGATTGCATCTTTTCTCCTCAATCTGTTCAACAGTAAGCTGCCTTTTAGAGGTAGCCGCAGTCACAGTAGTAGATGGTGTATGTTATGAACTGATTAGAAGTATATGTTTTTATTCAGGTCAGATTAAAGTGGTCAGCTAATTTACTGTGTTTATTTCATCAATGGTCCACTCTGGCCTCCAATCGGGAGGCATGGAGACATACCATCCATAACGCTGCTGCTTCCTTTGAGAACACACACAGAATCAGTCTCAAGAAGAAAAGACAACGCAGAAAGAACCGTGCCTCACCAACACCGCCTATGGAGACTTTCTGCTGTGCCTTTTGCAACCGGACTTGCCTGTCTCGCATCGGCCTTTGTAGTCATCAATGCGCTTGCAGCAAGCGTGGGTAGAGCCCTTCCCAAATTTTCATTTGTGAAGCTTAGCCATGACGATGATGATGACTCATCATATACCTGTCTTGCTGCATGGACATGCATTGTAAGCATAATCTTGGAGAGCACAGAGATTGCATTTGGTCTAATGGAACCAGACTGACACGGATAATGTTGTCATTTGGTAGCTGTTCTTCATGCTTCAAATTTTGGGACTCTAATATAGCTCTGAAAAGAAGACAGAAAATTTGTAGAAATTCATCTGCTATATATTATCAATATATTCATGATCTCCCTTGAATAAGTGCACTAGTGTCTGCTCTATCAGTTTATAATCCACTGAGATGGAAGTGTTTTAGGAAGTGTCTTCTGATGTTGAGAAGATAAATAGCTTGTAATGAATGGCTATCACATGTAGCAAGAAACTCCCAAACAAAAAACTAAACAAACCAAAAAGATTATAGACTACACATAGTTATAGCAACAATAAAAACAACTAATGATGCGGTGGTTGGTTAAACACAATCCTGCATTTCAAAAACTAGCTTTTCTTGAACATGTGAACATTTTCCTGAGTATGACAACAATGCCTGAACTTCCTGCATGCAAACATTATCTAATATACTTTCTTCCTCTTTTGAACGCACTAAACAAGGGCTTTATAACCAAAAATTAACACATAGAATTATTAATAGTTTAAAGTATATTAATTCTATTCTTTAAATTAAACATTCTTGCAATGTTACAGACAGTTTCTCCAACATTTTAAAACTGCAGTGATAATGCAGTTTATTACAATACACTGAAGAGCGAATCAAACCAGAAGTTTGTCCTTACACTGACTCCAATGTTGGCCAGCAGAGAATGACAACCCTCCATGCTTTCTGCTCTGCCTGGTTATGGTATGTCAGCTGCAGACAGGAGACTATATTTCTCAACTGCTTTCCCTTACCTCTGCATCCTTCCACCTAAGGAGTATGAAAAACAGAAATTCTCCCCAGCTGCTGTCTCTGCACCACCATCACCTCTCCATGATTTCTGCCACAGCAGGTACCACTGTCAGTACCAATCACATGAAAACAGAGTTGTCACGCACAGAGGGAAAAGCAGCTCAGGCAATGTGCCTGCTTGTGATATCCTGTGAGCCCTCACCACACCGTTTTCTGGTTGAGCAATAGTTACCAGTGGTAGTGATGATGGCTTCCTCTGTCTTACACATAACAACATCATAGTTAAGGGCCATGAATCTTGCTCAACGAGCTAAGGGCTAGTTGAGCATGTGTCAACCAAAACTGCAGCTGCTATGTCAATAAGGCTCCAAGTCAACCATCATACTTCATAAATAGTGGACAGTCCAATGCGTGCTGAGTTCCCCTGCACAGCAACAGGCTGCACACCAGGATCTCCCTTTGAGTAGGGACGCCTCTCAAGGCTACTCCTCAAGGCTGAGACAATCCTGGTGTCAGATACTTATTAGCGAATTGGGAATAAACACATTGAAACATTGAAATCTTAGCTAAGTGATATAAAGATTGTGCATATATAATCCTTTCGACATAAACCATTGACCAAATATAGAACTAAGTCTGAATCTAGCCACACCTAAACGCCCCTCAGAAAGTTTAGAAAGCAAGGAGGTCCTTTCTGAACCTCATGACTTACCAGAAAGGTTTCCCTGTCAGTTTTGTCTGACCCTGTTCTCTGAGCGGTAAATAATCAAGCGTACCTTGCCATCAAGTCATCTTAAACCACTGTCTTATGTACTATCATATTGACAGCAGCCTGTAAGAAGGACCCATGTTGGCAAAGCTCATAAAGGACTGTATCACACAGATGGAACTCCACAGTGGAGCAAGGGAAGAGCATGAGGATGAAGGAGTGCTAGAGGCAAAGACTTATGAATTAACTGTAACTCCCATTCCTCATTCCTTTGTGTTACTCATTAGGGAGGTAGAAGACTTGAGAGTGAATTACCTGGAAAGAAGGATGATGGGAAGGTGCTTTTAGTCTGTTTTTCCAGAGATAGTAATTGCTGAGTGATCTTACTTAGAAGCTTTTTGCTGTATTTTTTTCTACTGTCCTGTTGAGGAGGGGGAGTGATAGAGAGTCACCTGATGGCCAGCCAAGGTCAACACACTACATACTACATACATGGATATTAAACGATTTAAGAACATGTACCCATGATCTTATTGCAAAAATTCTTACCTCCATCCTAGTGTTTAAGGTGAGAGAAATGGTTTTAATACAATCTTAATTTTGTAAGACATTTCCCAGTTTGTGGACAGTATAGCTCCATCTGTCAAATAACTACATGCATGCATGGCGTCTGAAGAATATGGATAAAAACTTTCAATGCAGCCAAGCTTATAAACACGATCACTCCCAAAAGACAAATTTTTAGTTTCAGCTTCATGTGAGCTGGTAAAATTAAGATAAAAACCAGAAGGTGAGCTGAACAAAGAGATTTAAATTTTTATAATGAGACAGCTAATAAATCTGTTTTCCTCCCTCTTGCTTGTACAGTAAATCCACTGAGTACAACATTTTCTTTTAGGTACTTCCTGAAGAACAAAGTAAACAAGGTAGTACAAAGAGGTTTTAGACAGATTGTAGGAGAATAATTTACTGAAAAATTTAGTTGTGGTTTATCACATAAGAGGCAACTGCTGGTTTTCATACCTTGTTAAATCTAAAATCAAATACAGTATTCAGAATGCTGCCTTTTTATGATAACAACTTATTATTTGTTAAAGGAAAATTGCTCTGTTTCACTCTGTTATTTATTGTAAAAAAATTGCACACAGAAATGTATTATAAGAGTAGTAGTTGAGAAATCAAATCTTAAACTTAAATCTGACCCTTTAAATAAGCATTTTTTTCCCTTTCCAAGGTTCCATTTCAAAAGTTCAGATCAATCTAATTTCCATCCTTTAAAATAACAATTATTATACTTAGCCAATGTATAGAATTTTTCATCTTACATCACTAATTAATCCTACCAGTGTTCTGTGACAGAGTTTTAAGTATTATTACTGACATTTTATCAGTGAAGATAACAATTACATATACAGACAAGTCTGTATTTCTGAGCAATTTTTATTCTTTATTGTTGAATTTATATAGATTGAAGTACCATTCCTATGATCAAGACAGGCATGCAAAAATGTGGGGTGTGGGGGACAATAAATAGAGGCTTTTTAAATACATTATTGGCAGTAGACAGTGTAGAAATATCATTGGCCTGTTACAGGATGAGGATGGTCACCTCACAAACAGGGACATAGACAAGGCAGAGATGTTCAATTATTTTGCCTCTGTCTTCAGCATAGATTTCAGATCAGGGGGTTCTCAGTGCCTTGAGCTAAAGGACCATGACTGCAAGAATGATCAACTCCCAGTTGATCCTGAAATTGTGCCAGATCTGCTGCTCCACCTGGATGCCTACAAATCTATGGAGCCTGATGGGATTCATCACAGAATCCTCAAAGAGCTAGATGATGTCATCACAAAGCCTCTCACAATGATTCGTGAATGGTCTTAGGAATCAGGAGAGGTCCCAGCTGACTTCAAGCTGGTGAATGTTGCCCCAATTTTCAAGAACGGCAAGAAGCAGGACCCTGGAAACTATAGACCTGTCAGCCTCACATCAGGACCTGGTAAAGTTATGGAGAAGATTATTCTGGGAGGTATTGAAAAACACCTGAAAGACAATGCAGTCATTGGTCACAGCCAGCACAGCTTCATGAGAGGAAAGTCGTGCTTATAACACCTGATTTCCTTCCATAACAAGGTAAACCACCTAGGTGATCAAGGGAAGCCAGTTGATATCATCTTTTTGGATTTCAGTAAAGCTTTCAATACTGTCTCTCACAGGATCCTTCTGGACAAAATGTCCAGTACACAGAGGGATAAATACATCATGTGCTGGGTGAGCAATTGGCTCATGGGTCAAGCACAGAGGGTAATCATGAATGGGGGATGAGATTCTGGAAAGCAGTGCCGTGAAAAGGGAGCTGCAGGTTGTGTTTGATGACAGGTTGAATACGAGTCAGCAGTGCCCTGGCAGCCAGGAGGGCCAACCGTGTCCGAGGGGGCATCAGGCAAAGCATCGCCAGCTGGTTGAGGGAGGGGATTGTCTCACTCTGCTCTGCACTGGGGCAGCCTCACCTTGAATATTGTGTGCAGTTTTGGGCACTGCAATATAAGAAAGACATTAAGCTCTTAGAGAGTGTCCAAAGCAGGGCAACAGACATGGTGAAGGGCCTTGAAAAGATGCCATATAAGGAGTGGCTGAGGTCACTTGGCCTGTTCAGCCTAGAGAAGAGGAGACTGAGGAGAGATCTCATTGCAGTTACAACTTCCCAGTCAGAGCCAGAGGAGGGGCAGGCACTGATCCCTTCTCTGTGGTGACCAGTGACAGGAGCTGAGGAAATGGCCTGAAGTTGTGTCAGGGGAGGTTTAGGTTGGATGTTAGAAAAAGATTCTTCCCCCCGAGGGTGGTTGGGCATTGGAACAGGCTCCCCAGGGAAGTGGTCATAGCACCAAGCCTGCCAGAGTTCAAGAAGCGTCTGATGATATCCTCAGGCGCATGGTATCACTCTTGGAAGTGGTTCTGTGAAGGGCTAAGTGTGGTACTTGATGATCCTTGTGAGTCCCAACAATTACAATCATCAAATTATCTTGTGGTTGATGTGCTGTTGGAATTCATGGGACATGAAGTTTAAATGCTTTAGGTTAGAAGGGAATTGCAAACTTCTAAGCTATGAAGTGTTTCGTAAGAAATTTGAATGTTCTATGACATGTGCCCACTGCTGATGAAAATAATTAAATCTAATTGTTTTAAAATGAGATGTGATTTAGCCCAGGGGCCTTGGGCTATAAAGTCCTATAAGCATCCCCAGGATGAAAAATAAAGCCAACAAAAAACACCCAACCAAAAACTACTGAAAACAAACAACAAATGCCACACCAAAGCACAAACTACACAAACCCCACGTCTTTGCTATCTCAAATTGAATGTCTAAACTCTTAAACATTATTAGCTTTACTTCCATGCAACTGTCTTCATAAGTAAAACCATATTAATCATCATAATTTGTCTCATAAATATCTCAACTTGTTGTCAGAAAACTAACAGAATTTAGCTAAAATTACCAAAGCACTTTGATCTTAATATGAGGAGCACCCTATAAAATTCCAGAAGAAATAAATAATGGAAAGTGTGCTTACTTACAGCCACATCAAGAATTATTTTCCATTCAAAAGTCTCTTCTGAACAACTTAACTTTTTTTTTTTAATTAACTTTCAGGCCCAGAGCAGTATCACAAGCATATGTTTTGGTCATAACTACAATATATTTTATGAAGCCTATGAATTTTTTGTTCACGCAAGGTCAGTCCATGTCTTT
>VWZG01000767.1:0-12904 GCA_013396735.1 Grallaria varia
GGTGGGGGCCGGGGCCGGGGGCGGCTCCCCGGTGGGCAGGGCCGCGGCGCCGGGGGAAGCACCGGAAAGTCGCTTCTTGGCGGCTTGTTCAGCAAGATTTGGCTGTTTTCAGGGGTGTGGGAAAGAAAAGCCTCGGTTTGGCCTAAAGCGGAGGTAATCAGCACGAGGAGTGTGTGGGAATGCGCCTCTGAGGGGCACAGGTCCCAGGGGGGGTGAGCTCACAGAACCACAGCATCAGTTTGGTTGGAAAACAGCTCTGAGGCCGGGCCCGGCCTGTGGGCGAACACCAGCTTGTTCACCACTGAGTGCCACGTCCGATCTGCACTGAAACACCTGACTCCACCTTCAGTTAGGGCAGTGAAGATGGAGAGGGAGCCAGGCCATACAGAGACTTGTCCCTGCCACTCCTGTGAGAGTTGTCCTTGGGATGAGCTCGTCACAAAACCCTGCCCCGGCCTTGTGGAGAAGAGGAGAGAAGTGGCCAGGGCCAGCAGCAGCAGAGCTGGGAGGGGCGAATACAGTCTAGTGCTCCAGCACCATTATAAGCAACTGTCTCCGTGTACCTGACCTCGGCAGTAGTGCTTAAAATGAAGTCTTCCGATGGAGAAGGAAAATGCAGCAGAGGACTTTTTTCTCTCTGTATCAACAGGTGCATTTCTAATAAGAGGATTACTTCAGAGAATAAGCAAATGCCTTGCAGTTCTGTCAATCATTTCTACTCAATATGCTTTTCCTTCTTGTTGCAGAATGTTTTTTCTCCGATGTTAAAGACAGAGTACAGGGCTTTGGTCTCACAGTGAACCCTTTCTGACTAAATTGTAAGTCATGCTTCTGATGTGGTTAAGCAAAAGCTGTAATCAGCATGGTGCCATAAAGTCCAAGAGGTGAAAATGATATCACTGTATAGATTTTAAATAAATAAACCCTAGTGGAAAGATGACCTAGCCTGTTAAGAACCTTCGTTCTCTTGCTTCAAAGAGTGGCCCGTCATCATAATTCTCAGAGACCAATGAAGCTTTTACTTGGGGCAGAAAGAACAAAAACTATTCTCAGTGTCTAGGGCTTTGAGGGCTGCTTCCAGATGTCTAAAAATGTTTTGAAGTTTTGTGGGATTTTTTGTCTTCTTGCAGGAACAGATGTCGTCATTGTTAAAAATGGCAGAAGAATATGTGGCACAGGAGGCTGCTTAGCCAATGCACCTTTGCATCAGAACAAGAGCTATTTTGAGTTTAAAATCCAGTCCACAGGTTAGTCAGCAAAAAATATACAACTTTAAACTTGGAAGGTATGTCACATTGCCTGCTGGTGGTCCTATCTCAGAAGCTCAGCATGTACATCTTTCTAATTTTATCCTTGAACTTCTGGACATTGGAGAGTTTGTCACTGCATAAAAGAAAATGTCTCTTTTTCTAATTATGACTCTGAAATATTAAAAAGAATGGTAATTATATTACTGAAGGAGTGCAAATACTAAGCCCCCACATTGTTTTGTGTGCTGTATATGCGTGTTTTTCAGTTGGCATATTTTAAAAATGTTTTTCACTAGATAAGTGCTTGTCACCACATAAAGCATGAAGTATTTTTTTTTAAATAGTGCAGTTTATCCAGTGATATTTGTAGCTATTTGTCTATCTTCATTTGCTTTTAATATACACTGTTTGCCCAAGAAGGGTAACAGTCAAACAGATTCAGTATCACATAGATACAGTATCCATCTTCTTACACTTGAGAAACACAGTCAATAAACCCTCCTGGTCCCTGCGAGCCATGTCTCATCTATTCCTGTGCCCCCGGCAAGAAAATTGTAGATGACTTAATGTAAATCTTTGATTTCCAAAGGCGTCCCTGAACAATCTACTGGGGGTAATCTGTGGGGTCACCCTGACTACTGGAAAATTTTCTGAAGTTTGTAATCACACTCTTGTCCTTTTCATTCTGGGAATGTGTTAGAATAAGTTGTTCTGCCGGTTTTGTCTTTTGAAATTAATTTTCTTACATTTTTGCCCCATTTTAGTCTTCTGTAGATTAAACAGTTCCAGTTTGTTGGAGTTTTTTTCATTGTCTCCTTGTAGATGAAATTTTTACACTTTTGATTGATTTCATTGTTTCTTCTTCAATATCTCTAATTGCCCTAAATGTCTTGAGGTATGATGCTTTAAAAGGATGCTCTGCTCCAGCTGCAGCAGCAGTAGATGCCCTTGATCTGCTATAGATACAGTATGTCTGTTTTACACATGCCATGCATCCAGTTTTTCACAGTGGTAGGGCCCAGACTTGCTCTCAGCATGTGCTCTGTGATAACCCACAAACGATATTCTGTGAACTGGTTGCCAAGCCACTGCTGTTTTTGTGCCACTTACTATTCCTACTTACCTGCTCTTTTCCTTAATTCACAAAAAGCCAATGCACTTTCCTTGTTTCAGGCCTCTTAACCAGTTTGTTAGGATTGTTTTAAATGTGAGGGGCCTCTGAAGAGTTTGGAAGTCCTGTCAGCTTGGGATTGGCAGCAAGTTTCATAAGCACATTGTCACGTTATCCAAGTAATTGGTGTGAATACAGAACAATATCTGACCTTGTGCATTCAGTACAAAACCTCAAACCCCACTTGAGTCATCATTTTTGTTTTGACAGGGCGCTACTGATGAGTAATCCTGGAATAGTTTTCTAACCACTCGTGCCTTCATATTGCTGTAACTGTCTAGACCATGTTTGCATCATTTGACTATTTCAGTGTTGTCTGAGTTTCGAAAAGATTACCAACTTAAGATCTATCACACTTTCTAACACTTTCTTTTTCCATAAGACTAGTCTAACTATCTGAATATGGAAATTTTGTTGTCTACAGATGCATGCTAGTTGGGTTTATTTTTTTGTATCCTCCTACAATCTCAAAAGTTTCTTTTCAATATTTTTCTGGGAATAAAACTTAAGCTAAGTGGTTACAATTCTCTGGATCCTTCTTTTTCAGGATAGATGCTGTTTATCTTCAGACTGTTGTGTCTGTTTGTACCTGGTCTGTTCAGGATGGAGTTTTGTCCTCATAACAGCTGCTATGGTGCTGTGTTTTAGATTTGTGACCAAAACAATACTGATAACACACTAATGTGTTTGGGAGGGTACATAAACAGGAGGATGACCCACACTAACCAAAGAGATATTCCATACTACATACTGTCATTTTCAGAAAAAAAAATGGGAGAAGAGGGGATTTAGAGAGGTTAGCCATCTTTTGCTTGGAAATTGGCTGGGCATTGGTCTACCCATGGGAGGTGGTGAGTGATTGCCATAGCATCACTTTGTTTTGTTTTCTTTTTATTCTGCTTTACTTTTTAAACAATTTTTATCTTTAGCCTCAAGTTTTCTTGGTTTTACGCTTCCTTTGTTGCACCAGGAGTTGTAGGGGGAAGGGAATGGCTGGCTGCCTACCAGAGCTAACCCACAATAGTTCTGGTATTTCCAGGAGATATTTACTGGTAGTACCATCATGGTACTAGTTAAAAACGCATTCTTTATGCTGTCCGGCTTCAATCAGATAGTCTTCAAAATAATGTTGTTTGGTTTTTTTCTTACCATGTCAATATCACATTTTAGGAATTTGGGGTATCGGAGTTGCAACCCAGAAAGCAAACTTGAATCAAATTCCACTTGGTCGGGATGTCCACAGCCTGGTGATGAGAAATGATGGAGCTCTCTACTATAACAATGAGGAGAAAAGTAGGCTACCAGCAAACAGCCTTCCTCAGGAGGGCGATGTGGTGGTGAGTTTCTTAAGGCTTTACTTCATCAGCTGTTACTAAATGCCTCTTGTTTACAACTCTGTCATCAAAGTGATTGTTTCAGTCAAATTGTTTGGCTTGCATCTCCCAGTTTGGAAAGTGCTGGTATAAACTACTGTTGTGTTTGAATGGATCAGCTACCTGGGTATCAGTGGACATCATTCTTGGTATTGATACATTCTGAATAAGGGATGGACTTTACCAAAGTTTGAGAAGTGGTCTCTAATGCTCTGTTGCAGTATCTATCTGAGAGATAACTCCCATCACAAGAATCCTGCACTGTTTGAGATGGGACCTCCCTGAACAAATAATGTGCTGGAATGCATTACACATCTATGCACCATGCCCAGCTGAACTCAACACCCCATAGCTAACTGGTTAATGATTAGAAGGACAGAGTGGAGCAGAGATAGGTCCTGGGTAATAACTGAATTGTTTTTTTAGCCAAACTTTTGCAGGGAAGGAGAAATATTAAGTGGAGAGGGTGATAATGTTCATTGGGAAAATTATTAAGGTTGAGGGAAAATGGAGAATCTTTTTTTTTTTTTTTTGTACCTTACTGTTCCAAAACATCTTAAAGTGACTTTGTTCAAAGGGCTGTATTTTAGTGCTGTTATTTCCTCCATGTTCTCTTACAGATGTTTTCAAAACTACATGGGAGCAATGCAGTGAAATTTAGACCATTTATCACCACTACTTTTTTGTGCTGTGTAACCTTGCCTCTATATAGCAATGGCTAGAAATGTCATCTTTTGAAGCTCCAGCCTAAGGCTGATGTCTTTAACCTCAGATACTGTACTGTTCTTTTAATCCACTTCTGAAATTGTTTATTGGAGGGTTGCAGGCTGTTTCAGAGTTTCATTAACTTGTGTAGCTTCAACTAATGACAAAAAAACCCAGCTGATGTGTTACTGCTAACTCCCCAGTTTCCATAAATTTCAATTTATTTTGTTCTATCATGAAAATAGATTTCTGAAGCTCTGAACGACAACACAAATTGTCAGACTCAGACATACCAAAGCAGTGAGAAAAGTGCTTTAGCTAACAGATAAGTAAGTTATTACCTTGTTAGTGTTTGCTTGCTGCTCTGTAGTCAGCATATTTATAGTGTTGTGTATAAAACCATGATCTGTTGCTACCAGCAGAGTAAATGAGCTGAGAGAGGTTTCCATATGGAAGTATGGAAAGATAAACCTGATTAATAGCATCACTAGTTCTTGAAGTTATTTCCATGGGAAGGTATAAACAAGAAGACTGCAAACTGACCAGTATTCAAAATCATTGAAAATCTTGTGTTTCTCTAACATGGTGAAGAATATTTTGGAAATTTGTTTTGTAAACTTACTAACATGCAATGTGCAGAGTGCAGTACTGTGCTGCCTCCAGATTGAATGGGCACTAAGGAATTCTAAGTATTTGAAAATACAAATGTTACTGATCATTTATTAACTTGTAATCATTTGCAGAAATGAAGTGAGATTTTCTGAGTTACTGTGGTTTTCACAATGGTGTTATAATTTGCCGGTGGCTAAGAAAGCTAAATTAAGTAGGAGTCTTATGCATAAATACTTATTGATGCTTTTTTTTTTCTTCGTTTTCTGTATTCTGTAGGGCATTACATATGACCATGTAGAATTAAATGTATATTTAAATGGGAAGAACATGCATTGTCCAGCTTCAGGAATCAGGGGAACTGTCTATCCGGTGGTCTATGGTAAGTCAGAAATTCTCAAACTGTTTCACAGTATGGGCAGTATTCTGTCTTATGAGGTATGTATTCTTCTCACTTAAATAGAACACACACATAAATTGTTTATTCTTAGCAACTACAACAATTAATTACATGAAAATGCAAACCTAGGAAATTACAGAAGTATATTTTCACCTCATTTTTATTGCTGTCTATTAGGAAAAAAAACACTACTTACTGACTTCTTACAGTGTTCACATTTAGCTGGGGAGTTACTGCACTCAGTCTAAAAGTTGCCAGGTAAAAAAAAAATCCGTGAAGCAGATTCAAAAAACAAAGAAAAGACAACAAATTTGAGGTTATGCAGACTTGTGGGCTAGTCTGATTTATCTCTGAAGCTTGGTATTTGTGCCTTTTAATTTCACTTACTTCATAAATGCATTCACTGTTACAAAGGAATAGAATTTTTGTTTGTATTTTCTTACAACAGTAATGACTTTAATGCTAGTACAGCTGCTTGTGGTGGTGCAGCTCTTTGGTGCTACACCAAATTGATGCCCACTTTTGAAATTCAACAATTGGTGAGTGACTTGTGGTAGCTGTTTTGCAAGCAACCAAGAAGGTAACACAGCAGTTTTGAACAGGAAAAAATTACTGTGTCAAATTAATCACTGCCTAGGCACTTGAAAAAAATTATGAATTATGGAAGCTGGAATTTGGCCAAGATGTATTAAAATTTTACTTTTCCAGAAATTGGTGGTGATTTTGTGGTTCTCAAGCATCAGAATTTGACATCTGTTTAAGAAGGCAGCACTTCCCCTAGCTCAGTGCATAATCAATGCTACGCTCTGGGCTGACTTGTAAGTTACAGCAAATGATAATTGCTCACTGTATTCCCTCCCAGTGGAGGTCATCTGCTCCAACCTCCCTGCTCAGCAGGATCCCCTGGAGCATGTTATTCAGGATTGTGTCCAGACAGTTCTTGAGTGTCTCCAGTGAGGAACATTCCACAACCTCTCTGCACAATCTGTTCCATTTCTCAGTCACCCACGCAGTAAAGAAGTTCTTCCTCATGTTCAGGTGGAACTTTCTGTGCATCATTTTCTGCCCATTACCTCTTGTCCTATTGCTTGACACCATCAAACAGATCCTGGCTCCATCCTCGACAACCCCCTTCAGATACTTACGGACATTGATGAGGTTCCCTCTCAGTCATCTCTTCTCAAGCCTGAACAGGCCCAGCTCCCTCAGCCTTTCCTTGTAAGAGAAATGCTGCAGTCCCTTAATCATCTTCATAGCCCCCTGCTGGACCCACTCCAGGAAGTGCATCTTCGGTTTATCCCTATGTGAGCCTCAAAACAATTTTGCTCGAGATACAATTAGCTATGTGATGGGGATAAGTTTTTAATTTCATGGTGCTTCCTAATGAACTGTTGGCATGTTCCCATTTATACCTTGATACATTAATAATACTGAATTTTATGAACAGGAAGAAAATACTTCAGATGCGTTGTAGAGCCTTCGAAGTCTAAAAATGTAACTGATGAATTGTGTATTTCCAAGCCATTAGAGTGGAAATTGTTTGATATGGTCATGTCGTGATGTGTTCTTAAGCCACGTGATGGCGCTGCTAAAATGCTATGGCAGCTCCACGGGATCTCCTTGTGCAAAATCTTCATAAGCAGCAGAAGAGTTGCTGTGTGACAACTGGTTATTTCATCTTTCCTGTATTTTGTAGGAGGTGTTAGGTAGCATGAAGAATGAAGGTTGCCTTAAGAAAAAACCTGGTAGCATGTAGGTTTAGTCTACTGTAAACCTTTTTTTTTCTCAAACTAAGGAAGTTCTGTGCCTGGGGAATGCAGTGACCTTTTATTGCCTAGCTCTTGTTATCATCTTCCACAGTGGGCATCATTTTGTCAGAATTATCATGTCTCCTACATATAACTGTAACAATTGAAGCCTATGACTGCCTCTGTGTGGTACTTACTTGGTATAAACTTTGTGTCCTTAATTTAATGTGAACTTCTAGTCACGTGAAAGGATTTGGCCATGAAGAAACATTTACCCTAGTCAGACTAGAACTATAGACATCTTTTTAAAAGAAACATGATAGGTCGGGCAAACGCAGTGTCAAGCTTGAGAGTGTAAAACAGAAAAATGGCCTTAAAGGTTATTCCAAATGGCAGCTGTACCTCAGGCACTTTTGTGAAAGCAAGATGCAAACACTGCATAAGTACTACAGAACTGTACAAATATACTGATAGGAGTTTTAACTGAGCCTAGGAGGGGAAAATTCCGACCTTGGTTCGGAGATAGCTGATTTCCAAAGCATGCAAATGAAGCTTTTCTGGTTTGAACTAATGTTAGTGTGCCAGGTTCATATCAGAAGATGCCTATGAAAGGGATCCTCTGCTTTTCTGACTGGTCGGGTATTTCAGTTTGCTAGTGAATACAGCAAAGCTTTGGTCTGAAAATACTCAGCAGTTTCTTTTTTTATATTATACATTGAAAGTAGTATTGCAGATAGCTAGATTATGCAGGGGGTCTAAAACTGGGAGAAGTTTTGTAAAACAATCATTAATTTCCAACTTCAAGAAGCAGTCAAAGAAGCTCTCGTTGGACCACCTGTTAAAACAGATGGTCTGACACTACCCACTGCAGAAATCTTGTAAACCTCCAAAACCCTACTGTAGACAGCTGAAACTCCAGCAGAATCAGGAAGTGCACAGAAAAATACACACCTGATGAGATGACATCCCTGCATTGTGCATCTGGTAGTGTCCTTAATCTTTAGATTTCTGGAGGAATAGATGAGAAAATATGCATAAAGTAGCCTGAAGCCCTGCTAACACTCCCAGTGAAATCAGACATAGCATTGTCCTTGACTTCACCAAGGACCATTACTGACTGAAGTAAACAGAAAAAAAGAGATGATTTGCTCCCCTGGGATATGTGTAGGGCTTTAGCAAATTTGTTCAAGTGATTTCTTGCAATTGTATATATGGAACGGATATATTGAAGAAATTCTTTGTGATTTGAGCATAGGATACAGTCTAGTAAGATGGTGTAATACAGATCAGACCGTAAGTGTTCCTTCTCTAATTCCTTCTTTTTGGTTCTCTTCCACAGTTGATGACAGTGCCATTCTGGATTGTCAGTTCAGTGAATTTTATCATACACCTCCACCAGGGTTTGAAAAGATCCTCTTTGAGCAGCAGATCTTCTGAATGTCTTCATACTGAAAATTTGCACCCTGCACTGTTACAAAAGCTTTGTCATCTTAAAACTTTACTTTACTTTTAGGAAATATACCTGTATTTTTAGTAAGTACTTGTGACTGTTGTCTGCAGAATAAATATGTTAACTGCAACACCAGGTATGGTGTTGCAAATACGAGTTTTCTGGCAAAGTTTTGTGATTGCAAATGAGTGTTTCAGGGCAGGGGTTTTCTCCGATTTGTACTTGATGCATAAGGAGACTAAGGGATATTACTGTTGCCAGTATTACATTCAGTATTTTGAATGAACTGGAGCTCTGTAAGGCAAGTAGTTCTTATGCATATGATAGCTATGGAGATGTATAGTTGTCATGATTTTTTTTCCCCCCACCTTTTTCTCACAGAAATTATGTGATTTGTTTAAAGGATGCGCTGTGTTTCTAGTCTGTGATCTGGAGCATCCCAGTTGTGCATAATGACTAATAATACAATGGCATAACTAACAGCTAGATGCTTTTATTTTACAAGGCATATGTTCATCCATTCCCTCAGTCTCAGACCAGCAAATACAACTTAACTATTTCTCCTAGCTTTTCATTTGCTTTTATTGTGACAAAAATAAAAAAGGAATATTTTCTAGTAATACTTTTTTGTTGGACCTTAAAAAGTAAACCTGAACATGACCTATGTTTTTGAGGACCACCATGCTGTGGTTACCCTGGTAGGAGAGTAAGTACAGATCACTCAACTTGGGTATGCAAAGAGCCAGGTGAAGGGTATGAGATGTTATGGTGAAGCCTTACATCTAAACTGTAAATTAGATTATTCTTTTATGGAATAGCATATTTAATTTCTTCATGAATAATTTATAAATGGCTAAAACATTGTTCTAAAATGTGATGCACTTGAATATACATTGTGAGATGCTTTTCTTCCCCTCTTGTCATGTTTAATATACTTCCTAGAAGAATTTTTTTTGTAAAAAAAAATCTTCAGACTGAGTGTTTGTGTTTTGGTTTTGGCTCTTCATAGGTTAATACATTTACATAAATTATTGTATTTAAATATTTTTAGAAATTACCTTATTCTGATATTTTCAAATACAAATAGCTTTCTCAAAGCCTTTCACCTTAGGATTTACTCCATCTGTTTTTAATTCTGTGGTCCGTGTTTTCCTTCCTTTTAGCCTTGCTGTCGCATGACCATGTTGGGTAGAACTTTTCAGCCTGAAAGGAATGATGCCCTTGTCAGCATTATGATATAAAACTTGGGAGATTAGAGTGCAGTTTTGTCATTTCCCCTTGAAATCTACTCAAATCAGAGTCGGGTAATGAGAAGTAAAACCTAAATCCTAAAACACCTTCCCCTCACCTTTTCCTTCTTCCTGGACGTAAATGTATTCCCTGTTTGCTCTGCCTCCCCCACAGCAGTGCAGAGGAATGGAGTAGGGGGGCTGTGGTCAGGCACATTCTCTCTGCTGCTCATTCCTCCTCAGTGGGAGGAGGACTCACACACTTCCCATCCACCAGCGTGAGTACCTCCCATGGGAGACAGTTCTTTGTAAACTTCTCCAATGTAAGTCCTTCCCGCTGCTGCAGCTCTGCACGAACTGCTTCAGCGTGGGTCCCTTCCATGGGGTGTAGTCCCTCAGGAACAGACTGCACCAGCGTTGGGTCCATAGCTCCTGACAGGAGCCTGTTCTGGGTCACAGCCTGCTTTGGGCATCCCCCTTCTCCAGCATGAGCTCCTCCATGGGCTGCAGATGGATCTCTGCTCCCTTGTGGACCCTCATGGGCTGCAGGGGCACAGCTGCTTCATGGTAACCTGCACCATGGGCTGCAGGGAATTCTCTGCTCTGGTTCCTAGAGCACTCCTGCCCCTCCTTCTGCCCTGACCTTGGTGTTTGCAGAGCTGTTGCTCTCACATATCTCTCCTCTCTCACTCCTCTCTCCATCTGAAATGGTGCAGTTTTATCCCTCCCACCTTCTTAATCTGTTACCCCAGAGGCACTGCCAGTGTCACTGCTTGGCTCAGCCTTGGCTAGTGGTTGGTCTGTCTCAGAGCTGTCCAGCATTGGTTCTGTCAGACATTGGGGAAACTTCTGGCATTTTCCCACGGAAGTCACCCCTGTAACCCCCTGCTGCCAGAACCTCGCCATACACACTAAATATAGCTTCCACACAGCCTGAGCTTCAGATGTCTAATGCAGCCCACGAAGTCCCAGGTTACAGGGATTGCCTGGGACTTCTGTCTGAGACTGGAGAAAATGGCCCTCTGATCTTTCAGAGATGTGCTGTCTTGGAGAACCTGTACTGCCAACTGGAGGAGTTAGGACAGAGTGAGCAGGCTGCACATCAGAGAACATGAAAGGGAGACAGATAGGATCTTCTCTGAGACTTACAGCTTGAAGAGCCTCAGGCCCCATCTGCAACAGAGAAGACAGTAATGTCTATCTCATGCTGCCAAGGTAAGCAAAACCTCTGGAGAAGGGGATGGATGGAAGGTGGTGACTTCTGGCACCAAGAAGTGACTCACCTAATGGCTTACAGCTGCAAAAGAGGTTCACTGCCGCCTTAGTTGAAGAGGAGCTAGCTGAGCCCTCAAGCGAAGAACCTGGTCTAAACCATGCAAGACTTACCAGGAATAAAGAGCAAGTTGTAATGGGCGACTCCTTGCTGCAAGGCACAGAAGCACCCATCTTGTCAACCCAACCAGTCACCTAGAGAGGGTTGCTGCCTGCTGGGGCCCAGGATCTGGGATGTTATGGAGTAACCACTGACACTCATCTGGCCCTCTGACTACGGCATCCTGCTGTTACTGCACGTGGGCACAAATGATACTGCTGGGAGGGAACCTGGATGGTATCAGAAGTGACTACAGAGCTGTGAGGGCAGAAGTCACAGGCATGGGGGCCCAGGTGGTGGACTAAGTCTTGCTGGTGAGGGGAAAAGGAGTGAGAAGGAGAGGGCATTAATAGTACAAGTCAATAATTAACTGCAGAACGAGTGTTGACAACATAGCATAAGATCCTTACAGACAAGTGAGGTGGACTGAAAACTGGATGAATGGCCAAGAGGGTAGTCAGTGGCACAGACTTTAGTTGGAGTCCAGTAACTAGCAGTGTACCTCTGGGTCATTACAGAGTCCAGGCCTCTTTAACGTCCTGGTTAACATTCCAGAAGATGAGGCAGAGTGTACCCTTGGCAAGTTTGCAGATGACACAAATCTGGGAGGATTCGCTGATATTCCAGGGGGTTGTTCTGCCATCCAGAGGGACCACAACAGGCTGGAGAAATGGGCTGATGGGAACCTTGTGAAGGTTAACAAGAAGTGCAAAGTCCCGCAGTTGGGGAGAAACAACCCCACTCACCAGTACATGCTGGAAGCTATCCATCTGGGACACAACTTGGCAGAACAGCACCAGGGAGTCCTGGTGGACACCAAGTTGAATATAAGATAGCCCTTGCAGCAAAGAAAGCAAATGGTATCCTGGGCTGCATTAGCCAAAATATTGCCTGCAGGTCAATGAAGTTGATCCTTAGCCTCTCCTCAGCCCTGGTGCGGCCACACTTGGAGTGCTGTGTCCAGTCTTCGGCTTTTTGGTAAAAGAGAGGGATGGACATACTGTAGAGAGACTGAAGTGCCACAAAGATGATTAAGGGACTGGAGGAAGGGCTGGGAAAGGTAAAGGTGGGACTGTTTAGCTTGGAGAAGAGAAGGCTCAGAGTAATCTGATCAATGCATGTAGATACCTGAAAGGAGCATGAAAAGAATGCGGAGCCAGGCTTTCCAGTGGTGTGCAGTGACAGCTCTAGAGGCAATGGGTGCAAATCTCAAGTGCAGGAGACTCACAGGACTAGAGACAACGAGCAGAAACAAATGCAGGAGGTGTCCTCTGGACATCAGGAAACATTTTTGAGGGTCAGGGTGACTGAGCACTGACACAGCTTGGCCAGACTGGTTTTGGAGTCTCCATCCTTGTAGATATTCAAAAGCTAACTGGTCGTGTGCCTGGGCACACATTTAGCTCAATCACCCTGGATCTAGGTGGCCCTGTTTGATTGAGCAGGAGGGCTGCACCAGATGACATCTGGAGGTCCCTTCTCAACTCAACCATTCTGTGACTCCTCCTTGAGGTGACATCACTATGCTTGTTAACATGTACCATAATGTTTCTGCAATCAAGCATGTCAGCTCTTCAAACTTAATTATATATATATA
>VWZG01000767.1:12937-25169 GCA_013396735.1 Grallaria varia
TATATATATATGGAAAGGGAAGGCTTGTGTCCTTTTTCCTTTTGATCTTTCAATAATGCCTTCAATGGTAGTTCTTTGCCATGAAAGACTGCTAAGATGAAAGCACTTCTTGTGGAATTATATTTCTCATGTTCATGGGGAAAGGAGGAAGTATTTAAAGAAATTCTTATCACTTTATCTAACTGCATCCAGCAAACAACTTTTTTAGAAGACTGCTGTGATTAAGAATATTTAACAGTAAAAGCTGCTACCTTGAGCTTAATGTAGACTTGATTTAAAAGAGAGAGAAGGCTGTCTTTGCCAAAGCTTGTATTTGAAATAGAAAACACTTCGGTAAATATAAAATATTCAAAATAGCTGCTACATTCTCCAAAAATATAGAAAGAGCCTACTTTTATAGCTCAACGTTGCTTGTTTCTCATCTTAAACCAAAAAATATGCATTTGTAATACTATGCAATGTAACTACAGCTCTTCTGTAAAAATCAGAAAACTTCTTGTTCTATAGCAGGTGACACAGGAAAATACAAAATAAGGGAGGGGTGAATAAAAGATTATCATAATCTATTTATCAAAATGTCATGGTTTAGGAATGGTATTCTCCAATTTAGTAATCCCACTAAAACCATGTCACTGCTTGCTTCCCTCTGCCCCTCCAATTGGAAGCACAGAAGGCAAAGATCACAGGTTGAGATAAGAACAATTTACTGGAAACAGCAATGAGATAAGAAAACAAATGATACCAGCAATATTATTAACAAAAAGTATGAAACAAAACTAAATGTATAACACAAAAAATCAATTTACACAGAAGTCTGCAACAATACCAATCAGGATCGGCTCTTCCCCACCACATTTTCTCCCCACCAGANGCTTGGCCAGACTGGTTTTGGAGTCTCCATCCTTGTAGATATTCAAAAGCTAACTGGTCGTGTGCCTGGGCACACATTTAGCTCAATCACCCTGGATCTAGGTGGCCCTGTTTGATTGAGCAGGAGGGCTGCACCAGATGACATCTGGAGGTCCCTTCTCAACTCAACCATTCTGTGACTCCTCCTTGAGGTGACATCACTATGCTTGTTAACATGTACCATAATGTTTCTGCAATCAAGCATGTCAGCTCTTCAAACTTAATTATATATATATATATATATATATATATATATATGGAAAGGGAAGGCTTGTGTCCTTTTTCTTTTTGATCTTTCAATAATGCCTTCAATGGTAGTTCTTTGCCATGAAAGACTGCTAAGATGAAAGCACTTCTTGTGGAATTATATTTCTCATGTTCATGGGGAAAGGAGGAAGTATTTAAAGAAATTCTTATCACTTTATCTAACTGCATCCAGCAAACAACTTTTTTAGAAGACTGCTGTGATTAAGAATATTTAACAGTAAAAGCTGCTACCTTGAGCTTAATGTAGACTTGATTTAAAAGAGAGAGAAGGCTGTCTTTGCCAAAGCTTGTATTTGAAATAGAAAACACTTCGGTAAATATAAAATATTCAAAATAGCTGCTACATTCTCCAAAAATATAGAAAGAGCCTACTTTTATAGCTCAACGTTGCTTGTTTCTCATCTTAAACCAAAAAATATGCATTTGTAATACTATGCAATGTAACTACAGCTCTTCTGTAAAAATCAGAAAACTTCTTGTTCTATAGCAGGTGACACAGGAAAATACAAAATAAGGGAGGGGTGAATAAAAGATTATCATAATCTATTTATCAAAATGTCATGGTTTAGGAATGGTATTCTCCAATTTAGTAATCCCACTAAAACCATGTCACTGCTTGCTTCCCTCTGCCCCTCCAATTGGAAGCACAGAAGGCAAAGATCACAGGTTGAGATAAGAACAATTTACTGGAAACAGCAATGAGATAAGAAAACAAATGATACCAGCAATATTATTAACAAAAAGTATGAAACAAAACTAAATGTATAACACAAAAAATCAATTTACACAGAAGTCTGCAACAATACCAATCAGGATCGGCTCTTCCCCACCACATTTTCTCCCCACCAGAAGGAACGGCCTTCTCAGAGTTGAGAAGGTCCCTTACTCCCATCCCTGGCAATGACCTGGGGTGGCAGAGAATAATCTCTTAGCCATGCCCACATGGCTGCAGGCTCCGCTCCCTCACAGCTACTGTAAAAAATTAACTCTATCCTGGCCAGAACGAGAACACAAAATGGAAAGAGTGAAATGAAAATAAGTTTTGTGGTCATAGTTCATAAGAGAAGCAAGGGTACAGTTAACTCCATTGGCCACATAACCAGGATGTGAGTTAACCTGTGTCTCAGCACTTCATTTCAGCATCTGACAATAAATCCAGATGTTTTCCTAGATGTGATCCCAGTCCCAACTTTGCCGAAAGAAATGAGATGCAATACCCTTTTCCAAAAATTGCATTAGAAAGTAATTTTCAGTTAAGATTTATCAATATAAGTAGCAAATTCATTTATTAATAATGAATCATACTACCCAGTGAAACGGTTGAGGTATTTCTACTAATTGTTTGTACCCAAATGTTTTCTTAGTCTTTGAATGTTACAATTTTGACACCCTGTCTCCTTGAGTGCAAAACTTTTTATTGAATGACCATGGATGTTATCTGAGTCCTTTTGACATTACACTGTGGCAGTAAGACATGGAGTCTGAATCAGACTTCATTTTTGCATCCACGGATTGATAGGAGTAATGACACATAATACAGGCTGCACATAGATCAGTAGAGTTGTTATTTTTATAATAGTGTTACAGTTAATGGTGCATTTGGGATAGATGAAATCAGGTAGTACTATTCCAACAAGACTAAAATCCTAATTAGATACTAGAAGGCTAGAAACACCTGTCAAGAGTTGCCTGAAAAGGTGCTCTTCCACAAAAGAATCAGGATACTGTACCATGGACGCTCTGCAAAGAGAAACTTCATGGTGTGCATGAGATGCCTTAGATGCTATTCAGCTAGTTCTAGTCCCAGGTTGCTAAGAGCATTCAGAGATGGCAGGACACGCTATTCAGGTGCAAATGTTCACGAGAATACAGACTTCCAAGAGCATTCATGCTGTTTTTCCTTTCTGCAGACTGTCTTGGGATGCACTTCCATGCATACAGCCGTGTGGAAAAACAAAATAAGGAACCGGGTTCTAGTAATTGATGGGAATTTCTTAACTTTATCTGAGTTACTATTGTATACTCACTCATCTTTATTGTCAGTTTGTGTTGATGCTGACAATCAATCTAGGCTGAGATAAGGTTTCACAAAAGTCCGCAAGTGAATCAGCAACACATTTTTTCTTACCTGTCTCTCTGAATCCAGGTTTTAAGGCCCAAGGATCCAGCTCCCCAAGATACCTAAGGTATTCAGAGCCACTGTTGCTTCTGGAAATGGGGTTAACTATTACCTCTTGCTGCAGCGAGGAACTGCTTGCATAAATGTGTCCAAAACTATGGTACTAAGGTATTTGCAGGAAGCTTGTGACAGAAAATTTGGAACAAATTTAAGTGCATCTTCACTTCTCCTCTCTGTTCCTTCCCTTGCCTAGTTCCACAACAAAATACTTCTCAGGTTATAGACATCTTGGATATCACAGAATTACATAAAAGAAACTCAAGGAAAAGAATTCTTAAGATCATCAAGTCCAATCATTAACCCAGCATTGCCAAGTCCACCTCTAAACCATGTCCCCACATGCCACATCTACACATCTTTTAAATACCTCCAGGCATGAGGACTCCACCACTTCCTTAGACAGCCTGTTCCAGTGCTTGGCAACACTTTCAGTGTAGAAATTTTTCTTAACATCCAATCTAAACCTTTCCTGGCACAACCGGAGGCCATTTCCTCTTGTCCTATTACTTGTTTTGTAGGAGAAGAAGCCAACCCCCACCTTGCTACATCCTTTCAGGTGACTGTAGACAGGGATAAGGTCTCCCAGGACACTTCTTTTCTCCAGGCTAAACAACCCCAGATCCTTTGGGTGCTCCTCATAAGACTTATGCTCCAGACCCTTCACCACCTCCATGGCCCTTCTCTGGACATGCTCCAGGACCTCAGTTAAACAGGTTTCTAGATGAAAGTGCAAAGGATTAGGGAGAACTCTCAGATGTACAGTGGCAGGCCTTTGCTTTCCTTGAGTATTTTATGTAAGCTTTCTTTTGAGGCAAATCTCAGTGGCTTGAATGTTGATTTTTTGTGCATTGAATATTTGTGAGAACCAAGAGTTGGATCCTACCTCATCTGGTTTGTGTGAGAGCCCTTTATTTATTTTCTTTCTTTTTAGTTTCCCCATCTGGACATTTTAGCTTTTCCTAGCTTCTTTTCTAGCCCTGCATTGGACCTAGGAAAGTTCACCTGATCTGGCTGCCAAGATGAGTCAGCATAACTCTTTATCCCTCCACATAGTCTGAACATCTGACACTTTCTGGGAAGAGGAATAATTTTTTAGACACTGGAATTTCCTTTGCTGCAGTCAGGAGAGGCGGGCTGGGGATTAAATGAGATTGAAAGAACATTCTTGTGGGGAGCCATTGCTAAAAAGCCAGAAGTTCAGCATAAAGTATGTAAATAAAACTAAGGCCACTATTCCTTAATTCCAGAACTGTCAAGAAAAAAGTTTATATATATGTATTTAAGTTGCATTGTGCCTGCAATTTAATTCAAGATAATATAGGGAGAGCAAAAATAGAAGCCAAATCACATCCATGGAAAACTGGCACGTTTAGCAGACAAGACACTTCCTAGCTTCAGGAAACATGAAGACTTGAGTCATTTTTCTTGGATGTGCTCATTATATTGGCAAGCAGTACATGTTAAAATCCCCATTGTTGAGAAATCTCAATTCCCTTTTGCCTTAAAATATCTGTACTCAGTATTAAAGGACTCATGACCTTTTCATAAGTGAACAAGTGTTATACTGAATAATGATTGCAGTAGTCCAGCGAGGATTTTGTGTGGAAGAGGTGCTGCTCCTGGCCAAAGTAAACACTGGCAAAATTGAGATAATCTGGTGGAAGAGGCATTTTTCATGCAAGTTGGTAGCTTGGTATCTTGCTCCAGACAAAGTCATCTTTTCCTGTGTGTAGGATGGAAATAGTGTTTTCTGCTATGAAGGGATGTCAGGAGAACACATCGAAGGAATGCGAGGCAGCCAAGACCGTGTGTCAGACTGCATGTGCCCTAATGCCTGTCGCAACTCCATCTCTCCATTGTCTGAGGAATCAAGTCTGAGCAGTCTGAATCACTCATGACTAATTTGAGTGTAGTAGTTATAACTCCTAAATTAAACTCCCTGAGTAGGGAGTGTGAACACACCTTCAGATGTTACAGTAAAGGGAGGGCCATCTAATTATCTTAAGAGTCTGTATGTTCCCAGAGATTTCTTTAGGAGAGGATTGGGCTACTTATAACCTGTTTCTTTGCTTCTCTCCCAATTCATAATCTTTTTTTCATCTGCTCTAAATGTCCATCTTCCCACTAGTGTTAAAACAAAGGATACACCAGCCATTTATCTGTTGCAGGCTGACAATCCACAAATTTGGGGAAACTTTGTCATTACTTGAAAAGTGATGGTCAACATAATCCTAAAGCCCCTGCAGGAGTTGCATGTCACACAGCAAAAGATCTCTGCTGATGCTGCTTGAATTATTTCCTCAGACAGAGTGAGCAGTAGTGACAGATGGCCTTTTTTCCTTTTCTCCACATATTGCTTGAGGATTTCCTTGCAGAGCCATGCTGGTTGGGATAAGGAAACAAACAGAGCTTTCTGGAGGCTTCTCAACAGCTCAGCACACTGAAAGTCGGGGCTCCAGGGAGAGGAGCCAGGGCAGGACCAAACAGTGAGGCCAAAACCAAAATCCTCTGTGTTTGCTGCTGCTGCTGTCACAGTGGGGTGGGAAAGAGTCAGTGACTGTAACTGGTGGGAAAGCACACTTCTCCCACTCCATCCGGACTCTTGTGGAGCTCTACCCTAAATATTTTTTCACAGGCCACACAGAAAGTCTGAATCGGGTAAAGCAGGCCAGCTCTGTCTGTGAGGAGAAGGAAGGGCTGATATTCCCAGCTAACACAACTGTGCAAGTGGGATGGAGCTTCTGGGCTAGTGAGTGTTAAACTGTCAAAAATGTTGCTTGTAGCTGCATTGCTGCTCGCTGCATTCAGGAGGGTGTTACACTGCTGAAAAAAAAAAATCCCTGCTTTACTGAAATAGCTCTGTCCTCACTAGATGTGCTTTGCAGGAGAGCACATTGCTATTCCAGTGCTGATAAAGCCGCCCTGTCGTGCAGATAGCCCCAATGCTGCTGCTACTCGTTCTCCTCTGTAGAATGGCAATCATAATATTTCTGCTCCCTCACCCTTTGTCTTCGTCCTAAGAGCCAGGGATGTCAGATCCATCCTGGGTAAACAGCCAGATCCCCCAGGTTTGGCTGTCAATTCAGCTCTACATCCGTCGCTCGACAACGAGCCTCCCACTGCGGGCGGTTATGGGGGAAGGTAGACTGTGACCTTGTGAAGCAATGAACTGCTTAGCTGTGCCTTATTGTTAGTGCCTTATCGTTGCTTTCAAGATTGGTCTGTAAGAAAGTAAGTTCCCTTTTAGAGACATCTCTGTTTCTGCCCTTTGTTTCTCTTCCTTCCTTATTTTCCTGTCTCTGAATGTAGCCACGCACATGATTTATGCCATTGCAAACCCTGTTGCATTGACGTAGAAGGATCTGCAGCTGCTGGTGTTAGCTTGACTGGTGAATTGCTCAGTGGCTTGGACTTCTCCGAAAGCCTGGAGTCATTCTGCAACTGGAGTGTTGCACTGCAGTGGTCTCTGCCCAGTCGCTCTCTCCAGCTGCACAATCTTGTCCCCGTGTGGAGTTGTGCTGGCCTGCAGCACGCTGGGGAAAAAGTATGATCAGTAGTTCTGTTGGCTCTGAGGGGAATGAGGAAAGAAAAAAAAGTCTTCTTTTTCTAAACAGAAGCCTACAGTCCAATCTGTGCATTCCTTTTCTATTGAATATTCAAGAATTCAAGAAAAAGGAGGCAGTGTTTGGGAAGAGGGTGGAGTTTTCCTCTGAAACACACACAGAGGTGCAATTCAGGGTGGCATATCCAGGTACTTGGGCATAATAATGCATTTCTCCTATATTCATGGACATAAGTTACTTTACTAATACTTTTTTGGATGAAACATCTGCTTCCGCATTTCACAAGGAGAAAAAGAGGCATGGGGATTACACAGTACTGGAAGAATGAAAGTGAAACTACTTTTTTTCTTGGACAAGGCCTGAGTGTCTGTCAGGAGCAGCAGTACAGTCTGGGAATGGTTTTGCTGAGCCACATGTTTCAGACTAATTCTAGGCTGTCAATCTGTGGCAGAGGTGGCTTTTGTTATTTTTGGTAACTCCTTCTCTAATGCATTTTGAGGAAGCAAGGTCCTACAATTGAAGTAACTTTGCTTTTCAATCTACTGAGAAAGTAAAATGTTTTTAATTCCAGTTCTAAGAAGCCTAGCTGTATGGCCACATCTTTCATTTCGAAAGAGAGCAGGGGAAAGCTGCCTGCCTTGCAGACTTGCAGAGCAACTGTGGTAGGACACGTAATGCACCCATCTGTCTTGCAATCCACATAAACCCATCTCTTCTTCATTGATAAATACCTTCTTTTTTTCCATGCATAAGTGGAAACAAACCAAAAACCATGCAAAAGACAGAGATAAACATAGCCACAATTGCATCCTTTTGAGCACATTCATCCCATAATCCTCAAAGAGCTAGCTGATGTCATCTCAAAACTCCTCTTGATTTTTGAATGGTCTTGGGAATCTGGAGAGGATCCAGCTGACTGGAAGCTGGCTAACGTTGTCCTGATTTTCAAGAAGGGCAAGAAAGGGCTGGAAAATACAGGCCTGTCAATCTCACTTCAGTGCCTGGTAAAATTATGGAGAAGATTATTCTGGGAGGTATTGAATAACTTTGTGAGAAGCTGTTGACTTCCTCAAGAGCAGGGAGGTCCTGCAGAGAGATCTTGACAAATTAGAGAGATGGGCAATCACCAACCATTTGAAGTTTAACAAGGGAAAGTCCTGGATTCTGCACCTGAGATGGGGCAAGCATTGTTGTGTGTACAGGCTGGGAACAAGAGGCTGGAGAACAGACCTGGGTGTCCTGGTCGATGGCAAGTTGAATGTGAGTCAGCAGTGCCCTGGCAGCCAGGAGGGCCAACTGTGTCCTGGGGGGCATCAGGCAAAGCATCGTCAGCCGGTCGAGGAAGGGGATTGCCCTGCTCTGCTTTGCACTGGGGCAGCCTCACCTTGGATATTGTGTGCAGGTTTGGGTGCCACAATTTAGGAAAGATGTTAAGCTCTTAGAGAGTGTCCAAAGGGAGGCAATGAAGATGGTGAAGGGCCTTGAGGTGAAGCCGTAGGAGGAGAGGCTGAGGGCACTTGGTGTGTTCAGCCTGGAGAAGAGGAGACTGAGGGGAGACCTCATTGCAGTTGCAACTTCCTCATGAGGGGAAGAGGAAGGTACCAGTCTCTTCACTCTCATGACCCATGACAGGACTTGAGGGAATGGCCTGAAGTTGTATCCGGTGAGGTTTAGGCTGGATATCAAGAAAAGAGTTTTTCAGCCAGAGGGTGGTTGGGCACTGGAACAGGCTCCCCAGGGTAATGATCACAGCACCAAGCCTGCCAGAGCTCAAGAAGTGTTTGCACAATGCTCACACATGATGTGGTTGTTGGGGTGTCCCACTCAAGGTCCAGAGTTGGACTCGATCCTTATAGGTCTCTTCCAACTTTGCATATGCTGGGATTCTATGACTAGTTGTAGCTAAAAGCTTGTTAAGAGTTGGAACCAAAACTGATTATAATTTTTTCAGTACAGTCTGGACACGGGCTGGGCAAGACAAGCAATGATCCAGCTCTGTGGAACACCTTCAGTACTGTACCTAGGAAGGAGGTGATCTTGGTAAGGAGTTTCTAGACCCAAGGGAGTCACCAGTACAATGACAGTGTGCCTTCCTCCTGTGGTACAGGCAGAGGCCAGCTTGGGAGTTAGCTGTAAGAACAAGTCCTCCTGCCAGCTTCACAAGGGAATGATGAGTGACAGCAGCGGGCAGGGACTCGCTTCTTCTTGGTTTTACTACTACAGGAGGCTGCAGCAGCCAAATCATGTAATGCCCCAGGTTCATCATTCCTCAGGCACTGCTCCTCCCATGCACTCCTCTGTTGTATCTCCTTGTGGGGCTACAGCCCTACCTGGCATAAAGGCATTATCCTAAATAATATTTAATAGTCATAAATGTTATTTCATATAGATACATTTTGCCATTTGGATATGTTGCTGTTGAAATCTGATTTCTAATAGCCTTGATGAAGTTAATGAAGAAAAAAATCTTTTCAAATTGCAGCTTTCAGATAGGTTGTAAGACCTAGCAAAACCAGCTACTATCAACACTATTAGCATTTGCAAGATGCATTCCTGCATTCTTCCAGTTTATTTGAATGAATTTTTCTTTTCATGGTAACCCTTTCCTAAATATCCCACAATGTGGCAGTGGCATTTTAGTCAGCAAGCTTTGGTGGAAGACGTTTTGGGGAATAGGCTGCTTTGGGACAGGGTGACCTTCACAACCACATTTTTAGATGACCCTCATAAAAAGCTTTTTAAAAACCTCTCTAAATTAAATGAGCTAATGTAACAGCTGACAATGTCTGCAGGTGACCATGAACAAATGAATGGGAACAAAGGCCACATGAAAGGAAACACAGCTTAGAGGATCCTAATTCACACCAATAAACTACTGTACACAAAAGCAGCTGGGTTTGAATTCCCTGGTCATTTTTGGCCCATGAAGACACAACAAAAAATTTGCACCAGTAATGGCTTAATCATCCTTCAAGAGAGGCTCTTGAGAGGAACTGAACAGGGGCAAGAAGAGAAGAGGAGTGCCAGGATTTAAGTCTAGCAGCAGCACCAAGAAATCTGGCTACAGATGCCCAGAAAGGTGCTACTGCCTCTGCTTCTGATCCTACCAGTACTGTGGTAGTGCAGCTGCATGCCAGAGTCTGCTTTGCTTCAGCAATGAAATGGCACATAATCAGTGAGGAATCTTGCTAAAATGCCATTCAGTTATTACTATTGTTGTTGTTGTTATTGTGGTTGCTCTCTGATAAACCATAAGCATGCTAGCCTCTTCAGTGTTCATGCCCAGTGAACAGAGTTGATGTTAATCTTAAGTGATACATTCCTGGGTGTGCTACGAGTCTTCACACCAGTTTTTTGCTTGGAAAGGAGCAGGACACTTGAGAGAGTCAAGCTGCAGCCTGCTCCGACCCTCAACAAAGTTCAGAGGACTTGTGGTACTGAGGTTCTCACCTGCAATCTGTAAGCTGGCTCAACAACTCCTCTTCCCTCCTGAAATCTGACCCATCTTAGGCAACAATCAGTCCATTCCATTTTTCCTTGAGAGATTCCCTGTAACAGTTTTGGAGCTTCCATGCAAACACCTTTGTTTGAAATGCCAAACAACAGCAGCAGATGCCTTCATAGAGAGCAAAAGGCTTGAAGAAGGGCAGAGTAAATAAACAGCAAAAATTAAATATATAATATTGCCACACAGAGAGGAGCTTTCTCTTCAAAATGAAGCAATTAGCATGTACGGGCTCATTCTGCTGGGCTGGGAGGAAGCAGGAGGCACATTATTTAAACAAATTGCCATGTAGCCCGTGATTATCATTAGGATTCATTCAAACCCAGGCATTCAGTAAAGCTTCTGCTCTGCGGCTGGCTCTGCACTGCCTCTCTATCAGTACCTATTGTTTCATAATCTCACCATACTCGACGCTTTTTTTATCCCAACCAAGTCTGCCTTGTTTATTACCCTCCCCACTGACTAAGCCGAAGTACATTAACAATGCAGGGTTTCATTCAGCTCTTTTTCTCGTGTTAGCTGAAAGAGGGATGTCTTCTCCCCTAATTGCAGAGAATCTCTGCAGCTTTGCAATTTCTGTATTGAAAGCTTGTTTAGGGGAAGGCGCGAGGATATACATAAACCTGAGAACTCTCTGACAGGGGAGATAATTGCTCTTTCCCTCCAAGCACAGCAGAGCCCTGCTGAACAGCTCTGCATAGGCAAGCTTCTGCATGACAGACGGGAACCTCGCACATGGCTCACCAGCCATGGGCTCTCTTCCTCCATCCCAGCCAGATGGCTTCCCTCTGCTCACAACCGCACAACTCAGGTGGGCTCTCCAGAACCAGCTCCAGCTGTTCTGGCTGTGCTCTGCCCGGGGGTGGACCCCACATGGGGTCTGTGGGTGAGTAGGACAGGGATGTGCTGCCGAGGGCAGAACTTGCCCCTTGCACAGGCACCACCACTTCATGCTTCCCATCGGGAAGGTATCAACTTGGGGTGATTTCCCCTCTCCCTTGAGAGAACATGGGGTTAGTCACAAATATTTCCAGGATTTTAATTTTTTTTCTCCCTCTGCTCTGATTCAGAACAAAACTAACATCTCTTTGTTGCTTTGGGAGCATTGAGCTGACCCAGAAGGAACCTGGCTTTCCAGATATCAGGAGGAGCAGCCTGGTCTTCTCCAAGAACCCCCAGACTTTGCATGACCACTTTCCCCTTGCCGCATCTGTGAAGTCCCCTGCACTCACAACATCCTGTGACAGATGGGCTGCAGTGCCATGAATCCACAAGCTTAAGCATGCTCCAGTCTCCCTTGGCAGCTTCACTCACCCTTTCTCCTCTTCTGTGAATGTCTGTGCCTCCCATCATGGGAGAACATCCAGCTCCTGGGCCACCCCACGAACATACAGACTCACTGTTGCTCAGCTCTTTCCTTCTTCCAGGAACACACTGCACAACCATCCATCCCTTCTGCAGAGAGCTGGCCCCCTCATCTTCCACAAACCTCTGCATCTCTCCTCTTGAAACCTCAAGATGACATTTTCGAGAGGAATTTGGAGCATCACTCAGGGTGGATTTAGCCAATCAGAGCTGGGTTGTGTTTTGCCTTTCTGCACACTGTGCGTCAAAGATGAGCCTGTCTCAGTGTCAAAGCCTCTCCACCCATGACTGAAGGAGAGTGCAACACTAGGTACATAAAATACAAAATGTACCATAAAAAATATATATTTCATTATATAATGTGTCTATATAAGCAAAATTTATATAGATTATATAAATCTATCTATGCATGTAGAGAATTTATATCATCATCATCATCATCAT
>VWZG01000767.1:25671-45426 GCA_013396735.1 Grallaria varia
AGCCCCAAAGAGGAGATACAAGGACTCTCTGAAACAATACCTCAGCCTTGGCCATATTGACTACCATCAATGGTCCACTTTGGCCTCCAATCGGGAGGCACGGAGACACACCATCCATAACACTGCTGATTCCTTTGAGAATGCATGCAGAATCAGTCTCAAGGAGAGAATTTATATATTAAACATATATTAATACTACATAATAACAAACATAAATCTATACTTCTATATTATGTTCATATATTTACATTTATAAAGATATATTGTGGCTGTGCAAGGTACTTGACCCACTGTTTTTAGCTCAAATAAGACATTTTTCAGACTAAGGTTTTCATATATGTCGAAGAAGGGAAGCTGGTGCCCAGAGGCAGATGCCTGTGGTTCGGGTACTGCAGATGGAGATGGAGAGAGGATCTCAAAGAAGCTTCAACACAGAGTGGGGGAGATCTTTAGCAAGTGCAGGGCCAAGGTTTTGCTTTAAATTGCACCCCTTATGAGAAGGGACAAGGTGCATCCTCAGCTCACTCCCCTTGCTGCTGTCTGAAGCTGTCCCTCTGCAGAACAGGGTAACCTTCAGATAGCCCAGACCTGACCATGACAGGAGGAGGACTATGTTCAGTGGGATATCAGCACAATGAACCATCATCCAAAGCAGTTCTCCAACAGCACCCCTTCAGGGTGGGGTTGGCTGGGCTGCAGGTCACTGGCACTTGACGCTTCTGCTTTCTAGGTGTGACGTGCATTGGTGCCATAACCCCAAGTCTGAATGCTCTCCAAGCTTAAACAGCCACTTGCATAGGATTTTGAGGTTCACAGCTCTGGACTTAGGCTCAGGAACTGTGTGCTGAGCTAACCACAGCCACTAAATCCTACTCCGGTGCACCGCAGTGTGGTGCACCCCAAAATGTACTGTCCACTGCAAAACAATGATTGGTCACTATGGGACTCTGAAGGGAGTTGGGATTGTGTGTAGCATTGCAGCTGACCGTGGAATCCACCCAAGGGTACTGAGGGAGCCAGTGGAAGTCCTCACCTATCCTTCACCAGCAGTACTGGCAAACCTGAAAAGTCCCAGTTGACTGGAGGTTGGGAAATAAGGTACTCATCTACAAGAAGGGCTGGAAGGACCATGAGGCGAACTACAGGCCTTTCAGTTTGACCTCAGTGCCGAACAAGGTCATAGATCACATCATCTTGAGTGTCATCACATGGCACATACAGGACAACCAGAGGATCAGGCCCAGCCAACAGGGGTTTATGAAGGGCAGGTCCTGCTTGACCAACCTGATCTCCTGTTGACAGGGTGAACTGCGTAGTGGGTGAGGGAAAGGCTGTGGATGTTGTCTATCTGGGCTTTAGTAAGGCATTTGACACTGTTTCCCACAGTATTATCCTGGAGAAACTGACTACTCATGGCTTGGATAAGTGAACTCTTTGCAGGGTAAAAACCTGTCTGGATGGCCAAGCCCCACAGTGGTGGTGAACGAATTTACATCCGGTTGGTCACTAGCGGTGTTCCACAGGGCTCAGCACTGGGGCCAGTCCAGTTTAATACTCTACCAATGGTCTAGAAGAAAGGATCAAGTGCACCCTCAGTCAGTTTGCAGAGAACACTAAGTTGGGTGGGAGTGTTGACCTGCTGTCGACCTGACAGGATGGCTCTGCAGGGGGATCTGGACAGGCCGAGAACAATTGTGTGAGGTTCAGCAAGCCCAGGTTCTGGGTCCTACACTTCGGCCACAACAACCCCACAGAGTGCTACAGGCTGGGGGAAGAGTGGCTGGAAAGCTGCCCAGTGGAAAAGGACTTGGGTTTGCTGGTCAGCAGTGGCTGAACATGAGCCAGCAGTGTGCCCAGGTAGCCAAGGAGGCCAATGGCCTCTATCAGTAATAGAGTGGCCAGCAGGACATCCCCCCGTACTCAGCATTGGTGAGGTCACACCTTGAATTCTGTGTACAAGACAGACCTTGAGGTGCTGGAGTGTGTCCAGAGAAGGGCAACAGAGCTGGTGAACGGTCTGGAGCACAAGTCTTATGAGGAGCAGCTGAGGGAGCTGGGGGTGGTTAGCCTGGAGAAGGGGAGGCTCAGGAGGGACTTTTGTGCTCTTTACAACTGCCTGAGAGGAGATTGTGGCAAGGTGGGCGTTGGTCCCTTCTCCCAAGCAACATTTCAAGAGGAAATGGCCTCAAGTTGCTTCAGGGGAGGTTTAGATGGATATTAGGAAAAATTTCTTCACAGAAAGGTTGTCAAACATTGAAAGAGACTGCACAGAGAAGTGGTTGAGTCCCCACTCCTGGTGATATTTAAAATACATGTAGATGTGGCACTTCAGGGCATGGTTTAGGGACTTGGCAGTGCTGGGTTAACATTTGGACTCAATGATCTTAGAGGTCTTTTCAAACATAAACAATTTTATGATTCTATGTGTTCACCTGTGTTAAATCAGAAAAAAATGCTGAGTCATGAGAACCAAAAATAAATCCAGGTATCTAAGAAGGGTTTTACCTTCACATTGAGCCTTGAGAGGGCAGCCAGCTGTGCTAACCCGGCCTACCTGTCCTAACACTGCTAGAGTTAATACAGGCAGATGAAGCCCCTAAATAGAGAGCGAGAGAGGAAAATGTAAGAATAAAAATAGAAGTGTTCTGCAATTTCTGTTTTCTGAAGCATGCAGGCATACTAACAAGGACATCTGAAGTCTGTACTCTGTCCAAAACAGAAAGCCACAATGAAATACTAACAAAAGTGTCTTATCCTGACTGAATGTTGATTTGCCCACTCTACATTTTTTTATCTTTATCCCCTGTGAATTTTTAAATTAATTTCCATATTTCTGAAATTTCCATGCATCACCTGTAACTGAATTTCATAGCAATTATCTCCTCAGAACATATCAATTGTAAAAGGGAAGCCTGAGAAATAAGCTCAGGGCATTCCTGAAGATGAACACTGAACAGCAAATCATTAATCATAATATGCATAGTAATAAGGATGGTGACGGCCATTCAAAGACTAGCATATGGCTAACCATACTGTAGATATTCTTCACTCAGCCTTTTTGATTTTTGTCTTGATACTTGTTTTGCTTCTTGAAATGTTAATATTGAGAATGAATTAACTAACAACCTAAGCTATGACCCCATCAGTACAAAAGTATGAATTAACTAACAACCTAAACTATGACCCGATCAGTACAAAAGTACTGTGTTCCTTCAATTAGGGTGTTAAAAAATACAAATAAATTCCTAGCTAGTTATTTTAAATTTTTTAAAATAAAATAGCAAACAGCCATGAAATCAGACACACCAGAACTGACTGATTGGTGTTAGCTTATCCAAGCTCGAAGAGATTTTACTTCCTCAGATGAATTGAGCACTTCAATGTGTTGTTGATGAAATGGGGACTGACTATGGTTCCTTTGGCACAACTGATGCCATAAGAGTTCAGCTCTCAGCTTCCCAAATTACTTGTGCAGTCTCAGCTCCCTCAAGGGAGCTCCACAGCCCAACATGTTGCTTGGGGCCAGCTGGCTCTTGGTGTGAAATACACAGCCCTACACGCTGCTGTGATACTCCTCATACCTGCACAAACCTGTCACAGCTCACCCAGCCTGGTGTCTCATGACCTGGCATGACCCAGCACATCATTGCAGGGTATCCATGTTTTCCCATAAGACTTGAGCTCTGCCCATTGTCTCCCTTGGCAGTAGGCCACAGCAGTGCCCTTTGGGGACAGCCCCATGGCACTTCACAGAGAACATGATATATCCCAGGCCACTGTGTTGGCCCAAAACTGGCTGCAGAGGGTTGGCCCTCATCCCTGGCACACTGGAGAGGACAGACAGCACTGTAAATCCTTGGGGTAGAGGTTTCCTTCTCTGGGGCAATGCTATATTACATCTGAATAACTATGAGTGGGACAGGATGGAGGGATCAGCCATGGGAACAAGCAGGGCAGCACAGGGCAGTACGTGCCAGCTCAGCAAGTACTGGGTGACCGCTGTAGGTATCAGTCAGGCAGGAGTTGCTCCAGGCTCCGTGTGATGGCAGAGGCTTTGGAGACCCTCCTTCAACTTAAACCAGATTTGCCTTCTTCAGCGCAAGCCTAATGGGATTGTAAGCAGTTAAATCCCTGTGACTTTCTCAGAGAGTGTGATTTTACACAGCCTTGCCCTCTTCTCCTTCCTTCTACCCCACAGCCTTAAGATCACACAGTTTTCTTTCATTTCAGCTTTGGTTTACTTGAAAGAAAGACAATTACTTTCTAGCCAGTTTAAATAACTGTGAAATAACCTGCTGTGACCAGACAGAAAAAAAATGTTGGGGAAAAATACCCTTCCTTCCTCAGCCAAGTTGCCTTCCAAAGCAATATCTGCTCCTCCAGCTGAAAACAGTGTCAGGTTGTCTCAGCATCTCTTGGTGATTTTATAGAATGATCCATCAAGGAAACACATTACACAACTCTGGGCTGATGGGTTTATCCAGGCAGCTGACAGGTACATGCAAGCAGAGATACAGCCCGGGCTGTGGCTCCCTTTCCAAGGGTGGGGTGACCTTGCTGGAGACCTGGGACGGGCGTCATGGTCCATGTCCTGCCTGGTGACCTCTGAGGTTGGAGCCTCTGCCTGGGCAGAGGCATCAGTGCTCATGGGGAGAAAACTTCAGAGGAGGAGGTAGTGCTTTTTAGGGCAGCATCCAAGGAATGATGTTAATCTATGGCAGCACGGAAACCTGGAGAAAGTCCTTTTCTTTTGGGTAAACTGCAAGTTCTCAGCTTACTGAAGACAAAAGATAGCATATAGTTATCAAAATATGGTAAAATGATGCGATTTTTGTATAACCTCATTTTCTTGTCGCCCAAAGAAGAGGCACAAAAATGCAGAAGCTTTTTCCAGCTTTCTTTCCCAGACACAGATGTTTGCTGGGCATCAGAAACAAGTCCTGTCTTCCAATGCCTTCCTTGTAAACCCACCTAAAATCTGACGTTGTCAGCAGTTTGCAGTGTCTGTCACCAGGAGACACTCAGCACACTGAAACAGTCATGCTGTTGCGAAACCACTTTGGCGTATAATTCAACAAGCGCTGCTGCTCATTTAACCTTTTCATTCTGTGTTGCGCCAAGAGCCACGAATGATTTTAAGAGGATGACTTGCATCCCTCAGCAGTTTCCAAGGTCGCTGTCTTCTCTTTAAAATAATGAATTTGTGATTCATGGCCAATAATTTCATATTTTATACATGCTTTTCTGCTGGGCTGAGGATATTTAAAAAGTCTTTGACCCCAAATTATGTGCATGTGTGTTAGGAGGCTGGAGAAGATGGGCACGGCCTATACGACCCACACTCCTTGCTCAGTCAGGCTTGCAGTGGCTAAAAGAGACAATTTAATCTTTAATCTTCTTGCTTTCTCCCCGCTTTAAGTCAATATACCAAAAGCAGAGGGGATGCTCTTATGATTTGGCTTAAATCTGCTTCTGATCTGGATAAGCTGTGTCAAGATCAGGCATTTTTACATCATAGAGTAATTTCTTAAATATAAACCCTATCTATCATTTCAAGAAGAAGTTGGAGAAAGGAAAGAAAGGCAAGGGGAAAGTAACAGTAGTATAGTGGCAAAGCCATTCCCATGTTTCCTGGAGAAAATTGCAGTGGGAACGCATCAAAAAAGCTCTCACGCCAGCCAAACTCACCACGAAGACACCTAGTGCAATAAAACTGGTCACCAATACCCTTTGCAAGACTTGTGCCTGCTAAATCTAAAGATAAAAGAAGATGCTGGAAAATTAATTACTTGATCCCAAATTGGATTCTTTGCTCTCCCCTGTGTTGGCTCCCTGCAGCTCAAGGAGAGATTTGAAGGACCAAGGTATGAGTTTGCTGAATCCTGCAAATAAAATACTATAGATGAGAATGTCGAGTGTGTGAGATCTGTTGAGGTGACAAGAAAAGGTCCTTGGTGCCACGAAGTTCATGGCCGACCATGAAACAGAGCAGCCTGTCCCTTTAGAGACAAACTGTAGTTAAAACCCATGGGGCACCACTCAGCAAGGGACTGACACGGCATCACACATTATTTTGAAGGGTATATAGGAAAAGAAAGGCAATGGCCTGGTTAAATTTGAAGCCTTGTGGCCCCTGCTTCATTAGCAGCAGGCATCTGCCATGGGTCTCTTCCTCAGTTTTTGGCTTCTCCCAGATGAGTTAAAAAGCCATTCCCTGAGCCATGGACAGTGCTGGCATCTTGGGAAATTGCTGCTATAATAGACAAGTTCAGATCTACATTTGTGACAGTTATCCAAGTTGCTGCTGGTGTTTCATCACCATGGCATCTTTCATCATCATGACTGCCCTTTGCAGAGGTCTCCTGCCAATCTGCCAGAAATGCAACCTGGGCAGCAATTAAGGAGAGCTTATGAAAGGCATCTGCTCTCTGATTCATTGTTACACCTCTTGGTATCCTTTCAGGGCATGAACTGAAATGTAGATGCTAAATAACTCTCACCATGAGGAGTTTATTGCTATCTCAACACTATAAGTAACTTCCAAAAACTATAGCTCCAAATAACATTTGTATATTGGTCAAATATATCCAAGAGGTGAAGTTTTAATAGCTGTATTTGTCTTCCTGCATTGCAATTCTACTAGACTTACAAAAAGTAATCATGTCTCACTCTCTCCCGACAATGCAAGTTTATAACGATCTGCACAGAAATCTTGTAATTTCTGCCTTCACTGTTAAAGGTAAAAGTTAAATATAAAAGGAAGAAGAAGAGTGAAGAAGAAGAGTGAATTGCCTTCTTTCCTCCTCATAATCCATTAGGATTTCCCCTCCAGCTTCAGGGCCCCAATACGTATTCTCAGTGTTTGATACAACTCAAAAATGTAACTGTAATTATCAGCAAACCGTCACCATAGTAAGAGTATGAACCAAATCCCAAACGTATCAGCTACCAAACCAGATACATAACATCTAACTGCATCTCAGTCTTTTGAGCCTCTGTAGTAAGCAAAAGATGCTTATTCTGGCACTTTCCCCAAAGCAACCTACCAGGTTTCAGATATTACAGCCATCAGTCAATGCAGTCTGAGCATATTTGGAGCAGAGACCCCCTGCACTGCTGTCATGGCTGTAAGATTAAATTAAAAAGCGCAGTTATCTTTTGTAGCCTGGAGCACTGTTATCTCTTCAAACACAAGGAAGCCCTATTCCCTTTACACCAACAGAGCAATGCCAGGGATTCACCAAGTATGCTCTATCCAACATTGTTTAAAAAAAATTAAAATCTGCGGCACTGACATAATTACCTGAACTCTCACCTATTACCTGGAAGAAGAGAAATCTGGTGGGGACTTGGGCAGATCTGGTGCAGATTTTCTGCCAGGGAAGGAATTCCCCATAGCTAGGAGGGAGGCTTTCAGTTTCTCTTCCACTTGGCCTCCCTCTTGTTTTATTATCAGCTTGCTGAGTGCTGACAAGGGGCACAGTGATGAGTGGAGCATTTCATGAAGGGAGTAGCTCTCTGCCTGAGGGGCAGGAGGGAGAACCCGGGTCTGCAGAGGGGCTCTCCGAGGGTGACCCACCCAGGAGTCCCTCCAAACAGAGGCCCCTGTCACTTCCTTTTTCAAAGTGGATGAAGAAGACTTGCAGAGTTCTGGGGCTTAGCACTGTTGTTTTTCCTCACTGCTTGTCTTTACCTCAGCAACCAGGGAAATACTGAGTCGTGTTGCTGCAGGTTCGCTGGAGTGTTTCTGGGAGGCCCTGGTGGTTTCTCACATAGCAGCTAGCTGAGGGCAGGAAAAACAGCCTGGGAAAAGGAAAAAAAACCACAAGTACCTCTCTCCCTTTTCCTCTTTTTCCCATGGTTCATGACCAGCCTGCCAACTGCCCATATTGCCAACCACCATGGCGGGGGACCCTGGGGAGCAGAACCAGCCCTCGTAGCTGGGGCTGGCAGAAGGGATGCCAGCCCAAAAAGCAGCATCCCTCTCCTCAACTAAATAAATTGGTATAAAATACCAATTTCAGCTAGATTTTAATAGCCACACGGGGCTGGCTGACACCCAGTTCAACTCAGCCAGAGTTTACATCAACTGTGTTGAATCATCATAAAACTATCTGCAAACAAATGCTTTCAAAAAGCTCCCTGCCCTCCTGATTACTCCACACTCACACTTTTTATTTGTACTATGTCATCATCATGCTTTAGCTTAGATAGAGCATTGCCAACACTTATGTTGTTTGATGTTGCACTTTAAATCCACTGCAGTTTGAGACAAGCAGTGAAGTAGGAACTACAGTGCTCCTTCCTTCCTTCCTTCCTGCCTTCCTGCCTGCCTGCCTTTCCTCCCTTTCCTTCCCTTCCCCCCTTCCTCCCTTCCCCTTCCTTCTCCCCCTCCTCTCTCCTTTGCTCTCCTCTCACCTATTATTTTCCTGCCTTTTCTTGCTAGTGCTTACTTTTTCTTTTGCCTTGTCTTCTCCTTGCCTTCCCCTCACCTTCCCCTGCCCTGCCTTGCCTTGTCTTCACCATCTTTTATTTTGCTTTGCCTTGTTCTCCTTTCTTCTGCTTTGCCATGCCTTGACTTTTCCTTCCCTTGCTTACACCTTACTTTTCCCTTTTCCTTGCACTGGTGAAGAAAAGCTGAAAATTCCATCCTGGGCTCACTCTGAAGACAAAGCCAAACTCAGGACTGGCTTAGCTCAAATCCCACTGCTGGAAAAGAGCAGCTGGTGAGGCTGTTTCACCAGTCCTTGCCCAGGATGACAGCATCCATTGGTGAATGCTGGGGACAGGAACTGCAGTCGGCTGCAGTGATGTGTCCCAGCTGCAGCCAGATGCCCCATGCCGAGCTTGGAGTTAATAGACCCCCATTTCTTCCAGCAGGGTCCTGGCAAGTCCAGTGCAGAACCTGGCATTGCCCCGTCCTGGCCGGTGAGCCGTGGAGCCTCAGTGACCTCATCCAAATCCCATGGGATGCATTGAGATGCCCTTGTGCCAGCTGGCCTCTGAGAGTCAAGCAAGGGGTGGAGGACACTTGCATCTGAACAAGCACACTTGCAGCTGGAGAGATGTCATTGTAGCAAGTCGCTGTCGTCACCGGCTCTGCTGGTTGTGGTAATAAAAAGAGACAATTTAGAGTTGTATAGCTCCAACTGGGAATGTTTCCCAGCTGTGTGTGCTTCTCAGCCATGCCACAGCTTTGTTCTGTGTCATGCAGAGCTTGAAGTGCCTCAGCCTGTGTGACATGAGGAGTTCCTGTCTGGGCTCTGCAGCCTCCTCACTGTTCCGTGTCTCCCCACTGTGCTGCTGGGTTTTCTTAAGCCCTTGGTGACTGGTTTTCCTTTATCAACCCATGTTGGTTTTGTCTTACAGTCAAGGTCCTGCGCCTGCAAACCCTGTAATGACAGCCTCCCATGAGAAGTGGTGGACACCAGTGTGAGAATCATCTTCCTTTCCCATGTCTTTTCCTATTCCTGGGCTGTTGCTCTTAGCTTGCATTAGAGAACCTGACAAAATCATAGAATCATATAATCATTTATAGAATCATAGAATCACTTAGATTGGAAAAGATCTCTAAGGTCATCGAGTCCAACCAGCAGTGAGTTTGAGTGGATCAAAAAAAACCCCAAACCCCCATATACTTACCATGGGAAACTTGTCTGCAAAGAGGTGACAGATGTCACCAGAGAGGATGCTTAGGGGAGGACAATCCTCTGGAGACCTCCTGTTCCTTCTCCTCCCAGCTGGTCACAAGGGCGAGATTTCCCTTCTCTTCTGTTTCTCCCCTTTTATTTTTTTATATTTCCCAAAAAGTAGCTATTACCACTGAAGTCAATGCATGTCACCAGCTACAGACCTTGTGAATAAATTTTTGTGCAGGTCCAGCTGTCTCAACATCCTCCACACAACAACCTGGGTGAGGCTGTGAGCAGCTGAACACCAGTCAGCAAGTGAGGATGAATGGAAAATGGTGCCCAACTTCCTGATGGACTTGGTGTCTGACTGCTCCTGGCACCCTTTGTAGGGATCACACAGGAGACAGGCTCCAGGAGTGATGCACAGTTGGGCGACCAGGAGAGAAGGTCCATGTGGTACCTGGTGGCCTGTAGGAAGAGGTCCACCCAGTCAGAGTCCTTCTGGTGCACCCTCCGAGGGCAGCATCAAGGTCCATCAGAATGGCAGAGAGCTGTGAGTAAAGATACTGTGTAGTTGATTCTTCTTTCATCACACATTATCTTCAAACACTTAAGGCAGCAACAGATGAAAACAAATTTTTATTCTTAACCAAAATGACTCACAAGGCTTCCCATTTTGATTAACAACTCCAGTCCAGCTGGGGTACACATGAACATACAAAATGAAGCTAGAATACATTTTTCTCCCTCTCCTCTTCTGTGCCACCGTTTCAGCAGTTTTTCACTGGGAAGAGTGATGCCCAGTGGGTTCCCAGTGCATGTACACACCAGGTATCATTAGAAAACCATTCAAAAGGGTGGATGCAGGCCTGCTTTAAAAAGTGACAATGTAAAAATGTCCCTCCCTGGCATGACACATCTGACCAAGTAGAGCAGACCTTTACATGCACTTGGAAAATAGCTATTTACTTTCATGACTGAAACAAAGCCCTCTCCCTGCAAGCATGCACCCTTATGCTGAGACTTATGCATACGTGGCATCTGGTTTATTCAGTCAAAATAGCTGTGCACATTGTTATTTTCAGGATTTGAGAAGCTATTGCCATGGGGATTGAGGATCCAAATAGATCCTGAGATCAGATCACAGGAGGTTTTAAAATAAAATTGCCATTTCTGCCAATAATCATGTGAAACCAGCTTCAACGTGTAAGCACAGAGACTCGCCATTTCGGTGACTTCTTAAAAATTGTAGTTATTGAAACAAGAATTAGATATTGTTCGTAACAGTCTGGTACCAAATGTATTTTCAGATTTAAATACACAAAACATCTCAAAGGAGCAAGAGATGGTGGCAGTTGTCAGCTGTAGTGGGTCTGTGTTGGTATCAGAATCAAAACTGCAGCTGAATTTTCTCCCATCAAGGCACACAAAGGGAAGTGTCTCTTGTTCCAGATTCACACAGAACAGCATCTGTGACTTTCTTATCTTTGCAAGAAGACATGCCATTGCACACAGAGAGATAATAAATATAAATATATATATATATAAACTTACATTGGAGTAGAAACTAAAACTTGTTTTGCAGAACAGAAGTTATTGGAATCTGCCTCTACTTCTGCGTAATCTCTGCAGTGAAGCGATCTCAAGCTGTGCTATCAGCTCTGGCAAATGAAGCGATGTCAGAGCAGGTTAATACTTGGATATGAGAACACGAAAGAAAATCTGCCTTTCTAAGGATGCTGTAATTGGAGCTGCATTAACCAGGGACAGAAGCAGCCTGCTTGGGGAGGGTGCAGGGAAGCACTGGTTGCACAGCATGCACACAGAGCGCAAATGCATGTTGTATTGCTGCGATCACGTGGTGGAGGATTGGGGGGCAATGGAACCAGAAGACTCCCAGATGCACCTCAGTAAACCTTTGCGCTGTTTGTCATCATTATTAGCATTACATTGTCTGTGCTTACACACAAAAAATTCCTAGTCTGGGTTAGTGAAATTAGATCAAGTGAAGGCTTTATTGTCACTGCAATTCCACTTTGAGATACTTTTTTTAAAAGAATGCCTTTTTTCTGCAGCACAGATGTAAGTCTTCAGCTCTCAGCAGCTGTGTTTAGGAGAAAAAGTGTATTGCTAACACATACCAGTATCCAAAAAGGGTCATCATGCTTTGTGATAGTGTGGTTGGTCGACCATGGCTGGACATCAGGTGCCCACCAAGTCACTCTGTCACTCTCCCTTCTTAGCAGCATAGGGGGAGAAAAACAGGACGAAGGCTCATGGGTTGAGTTAAGGATAGGGAGGGATCACCCACCAATGACTGTCACAGGCAAAACTGATTTATTGCAAATAAATCCAGAGCAGGGTAATGAGAAATAAAACCAAATCTTAAAACACCTTCTCCAGACCCTACCATTTTCCCCAGGCTCAACTTCACTCCTGATTTTCTTTCTCTTTCCCCCGTCAGTAACACAGGGGGATGGGGAATAGGGGCTGCAGTCAGTTCATTACATGTTGTCTTTGCAGCTCCATCCTCCTCAGCAAGAGGACTCCTTACACTCTTCCCATGCACCAGCATGGGGTCCTTCCTATGAGAGATAGCCCTCCATGAACTTCTCCAATGTGAGTCCTTCCCTGAGGCTGCAGCTCTTCAGGAACTGCTCCAGTGTGGGTCTCTTCCAGAAATGTGCAATACTATCACCCTGCTGCAAGTGATGCTGATGAGGATAAGAACAGAGGGTTGCTTCAAGCTCACCCACAGTCTTCAAGGTAAGGCCAGATGGTTTGTGACGAGTGGATCCTCCTCCTGCTAGAGTGTACAGGCTGAAATATGCACTGTGGCTGCTGAAAGATATCTCCCTGATGCCAGTGGCCGTCTCCTCATAGAAGGAGAGCAGTAACCTCCAGCTGGGCCCACAACTCCTGCAGGATGGGGTACAGGGGCTTTGGGTAGCTGACATGAGTCCCAGGGCTCCAAAGACAGGCTTTCCCTCAACCGCTGTGACATTATCCACCTCATGCAGTCTTCACAGCTTGCATGAGGACTTTGAAGAACCCTTTGCCTAGGGCATGCAGCAAGGCAAGGAACAGGATGACATATGGAAAAAGACAGGGATTCTCACACTGGTGGCCCTCACTTCTCATGGGACACCATCATAGCAGGGCTTGCAGGTACAGCGCCAGCCATGACAATAAGACAAAACTATCAGTTATGCCAATTGACTTATTAACTTTGAAATATAAATTAAGAGAGCCATCCTGCAGACAGTCACACCCAGGTCCTTAGGGATCTTTTCTGTAAACTGCATTCCTTTGATGTCTCCTTCTGGTGCAGCATTGCCCGTGCCAGGGATTTCCTGGCCCTGTGACCGGACTTCAACTAGTGAATCTCCAGCCTGCCTGTGCCAAAGGCTCTGGGCTGTGGAGAAGACTCCCCAGAGCCATTCTTACCAGAAAAAAACAGCGAGCCCACCAGCTTTTGCTGTTTGTGGCACAGCCCAGTCCAGCCTCCTGAGCACCTGCATCCCAAGGCCAAAGCCTAGAGGCTGGTGGATCCATGGCTCTGAAAACAGCATCTCAGGAGCTCTGCTTGGATCCTCTCGGCAGGATGACATTCTGGCTCCTGATCATCATCTATCTCAAATTTAGGAAAGCTGGCGTAAGTCTCCACAACTGTCCAGTTCTGTGGCTGCCTGGAGTTCAGACATCAGGAGAAAGGGATGTCTTCAGCTCCAGGTGGGTGCCCGGGCCCTGAGCACATCCCCCTCCTCCTGGGGCTTGGGCTGCCCGGGCCCAAGGCCAGCTTTGACAGTGCAGCTGCCTGGCCTTGAATCAAAGAGCCGTTTGAGAACAAGCTGTGAGAAGTCTTGGCAAGGACTCACTCCCCTTATCTCAGGGAATGCTTTTAAGTAGGGCTCTTGCCCTTGATTTCTGCCTGAGCTACATTGCAGCTATACCAGTGCCAGACCATATAGCTCACTGATCTGGACCCAAACATGACCTAGGACCTGCCTCATCACTAAGGTCTTGTCTGGTGATTGGGCTATTGACTGACCTCAGCTATCACCACCCAACCAAGCTCTTCGTGCTTGGATACCATAGCAGCAGGTCTTTGTCCATGAAACCCCTGCTCCATGTCCATCTTACTGTCACCCTCAACACCTGCTCACCAGCTCTTGTATGGAGATGCCAAACAATGGGAAACAGCAGAAGATGAGGAACTATTGCATACTTACTCTGGGATTTCATATGAGAATAGTGGAGAAGGAAATCGATGCTCTGAATCAGGAGCAGAACCTAATTCTCACAGTCAAAGTGTGGACAAAGATGCTGAGACAGCAACTTGGCTCAGACAGAACACAGAGGGCTTATGAATAACTAGAGGTTTTACAGTTCCTCCTTCACTAACAATGTCCCCCAGATTCTGGAAATGCTAGCAGACTAGCCAGCTGCTCCCTCAATGCTTCTGTTCCTCATCTGCAGATAATGAGGCATTTATAAAGCTTGACCCTGGGCTGTTCACTGGTTCTTCCAAAGACAGCCTCACGCTGGCTCCTTCACCAGATCTTTGTCTTGTGTCCCAGAAGTGACTTCTCCCAGCAGGAAGGGCGGCTCTCTGGGACTGGTCCTGGCACAGATATACTGAGGAGTATCCTCATTTCCCTGAGCCCTGTACCAGTCCGACATCTCCCGACAGCCCACTGGAGATGCTAGTTTTTGCAAAGTGCAATTGACTGTGCTTCCTATAGCAGGATAAGGTGCACTGCTGCAGAGAGGCATTTCAGACTGTTAGGTTTGCTGAGACACTGTTGAAAGACTGGGAAAGGACATCAGAGAGCAAATTTGATGAGGGACATAGCCTCACTGCAGCCAGAGAGGGTTTCCTTGTGTGCACCATCCTAACCTATGGCTGGAGTTTTCTTCCAAAAAAAGCAATTGTTTTCACCTCACACTAGAGTCTGGCACAAGGTAAGCTGCCTCCAGGATGGGTGACTGGAGAACCCAGACCCTGGCATGAAAGGGACAAAGCAGCAACAGGACAGCCAGCTGACACCCATAACCTACTGTTTTGAAAATGGAGGACTGCACTGTACTCTGAGAGTATTCAGACGTCAAATTCGCACTGACATGGTTCCTTGAGCACTAACTTTCTGCTGCAAATATAAGGACTATTGTGGGTCAGACCAAAAGCCTGTCTTATTCAGTATAGCTTCTCCAATAGTCACCAGTAAACGGATGTCTTAAGAAAAGCATAAGAACAAGAAAAAAAGTGATGCTTCCCCCTGCACTTTCCCAGTTTACAACCATTTCCAGGTTAGAGGTTTCCTGACCTGGGGGTGTGAATCTTTGTACACAGCAACTTACCATGGGCTTCTCTTCAGTGCATGTTACCTCTCAGCTCACATGATATTCCCTGGCTGCCCTTGACAAATCTGGAGCCTTCACCAGGATTTACCTCACACTCATTACTAAGCCTTAGTTATGATGAGGTAAAAACATGACCCTTTTCCTATGAAGACAAATTTTTTACTTCAGTGATGGAGAGAGCTGCAATAATGCTTTAATGGTCCCACCGAAACAGTACATATACCTTAAGGGAAAATGAATGTTAAAGGCATTGCTCTAGTTTACTTTATGCATTACTCACCCTTTTTTGTAAGAGAGCAATACCTGAGGAGACGCTGCTCAGCCAGTTGTAGAGCTGTACATACAGTGGGGAGCGGCTACAGATGATGAGGGCAGGGACCCCAGCCATGCAAGTGTCTGAGCCTGCACCAGTCATGCTGTCTCTAACAGATGATGGAAAGCAAGGCATGAAAGTTAATGTCTGCTGAGAGTTAGAGAGCACACAAGCAGCCGCAAATTTTGTAGGGAAAAAGGCTTTCTCTCACTCTGCCGTGTCAATGGTAACACGTGGTTACAGCTGTGTGCATCCCAAAACAGAAGTGCTTAGGTATCTTATTTTCAGATGGGGAAGCAAGACAGGAGACCCATGAGTGGTTTATGTAACAGCTTAAGCTTAACTAGCAAACTTTGTACCTTTTACCTTTCTGTGATTACAAGTTGAATGATTTTACCTGCTCTTGACAGGTGGTTTGTAGCCAAGCCAGCAGCAGCCACTTCACTCCTCTGCTGGGGAGGCATCCACATCCACCCCAGAGGTTTTTGTTCATGGCTATGAACAGAGCCTGAGGAGCTGACATGTTTTATTTGTCTCTCCTGCCTCGCCTTCTAACATCCATTAGCAGAGTGGGACTGCATCTTAAAGCGCTGCATCTAAATCTCCCCAATCCTTCTTGAAGGGATTGCCAGCAAGAACATGACTCAGAATCATTAAATTTCCTTTACATGCTGGTTTTCTTGCAGCTGTATTGACTGGTGGATACAGACAAAATCACTGACTGCAAACCTCTAACTCTGGAACTGCAGGGTGGAGTCCTGAGCTGATCACATGCACTTCCCAAAATATGGCAATATCACCTCCTGGTTTCATTCAGTTTTGCTGAAGCCAACAGGTCATCCCAGAAATAAGCACTATTCAACTCTGTTCAGTAATGGAACACCTGAAAAGTTCTTATTGTCCCACATCTTTGAATTATGAAAGATCTTTCCTCCCCATAGCTCTTTATGCTACAGCGTTTATGTTGTCAGGGCACTGAAGGCATCTAGAGACCTCACTGGCCTTAACCACTCTCTTTTGCTCTACTTCACCAGCCAGGACATCAGCTCACATATTTGGGCCAGGGTTGAAGCGGAGCTGCAGCATTGTTGGGGCAGGGAGATGAAATGGAGGGTGGAGAGGCTGCTCAGGATCAGTAAATCCTATTAGTGTGCTCATGGCCCTGAGACATATATTGTAGGTCTTGGCAACATAAACAAATTGATATGAAACTCATATGGTGAGGAAGAATGGCCACCCTGAACCACATGGTTTGTTCTATTTTCAAAGTAGCAAAGTACTTGTGTTTTAGTAATGTCTGTTAATTACAGTGCCAAAAAGTAGTACTTGCTTAACTGCATCAAAGTGTTGTCTGTCTGATTACATGCAACTTTAATTATCAAGTCAAGAGCTCCACCAAGAAGCTTTATTCAGGCAGTAAAACCAAGCAAACTTTCATGGAGCTCTGTCTAAGAGGCATTCAATTCCTGAATGTCTACTAAGACTAATGAAATGCACTACCAAAACTCTGAAAGGATTATATCACGGATAGGAAGGAATGGGAAAGAAAAGGCCATTGAATCTAAAAATCCTGCCTGTGGAAGAATACTGGGCCACAGATATCTTCGGCCTCGACAGAGTGCAACTCTAGCCCTGGGAAAACTGTAGAAAACACCACCTGTGTCCTTGGGCTAGGCCTGGGAAAGCAGAAGGAGTTGAAGAAAACCACCAAGAATAACAAGAGTGTGTTTTGAGACTTGCCAGCATGAGGAGAGATGATGTCCACCTATCAGAAGATGGACTAAGACTGATGAACAAGAACACCTAGCCAATAATGGGTAGCAGAGACACTTACGGACACTAGTAGAATAGTATAAAAGTTTAGCTGTGTGTGAATAAAGGGCTTTTGCCTTTTGTTTTTACTTTTCCTGACAAAGTCTGTCTGTGTGTTTTTTTGACCATCGCTACAATCGCAACACCTACCTAGCGGAATAGGTAGGGATTTGTGTATTGGTAAATTGAGTTGTCCCCATCTGGCGACGCTCGATTTTTCAGTTGCAAGTTTTCCTTTCACCTCTCAGATTTCAGTGGGTAGTGCTGAACAGTAACACTCTTGTTTGTGGTACAGGTGAGCAGCTCCTCCAGAGGATAACTTCAATACCCCTGCCTAGCAGAAATCATAGTGGCATTGCTCTAATGTCCTACCAGCCCCAAGTAAGCCACAGCAGGCAGCCACGGCTACCTTCCTTGGTGGATAAAACAAAGTTCTCAGCTGCTGAATCTGCTTTAGCAACTCTCTTGAAGACAGCTGGACAGCTGGAGCCAATTCTCCTCCAAAACAGCAAGTACCAGAGCCTAAAAACCATCTCTGTCATTAGTGATCTTGACAAACACCGGTCATTTGGGCTTTTCATGCTCCTGGCTCCTTCTTCTCTTCTATTTCTAGCAACAATGGTGCAGCACACCCAGATAAAGCTGATGGGAAAGGGCATGGAAGAATGTGCATTGAGAGCAGAAACTACATGGAAATGAGAGGGATGAAAATGCTATATTGATCCATCAGATAAGAACATTTGGCACGCAGCTGAATGACAGCAAAGAAGAGCATTAGTCTTCAAGATTTTTACTCATCTCCATCAGGCTGCAAGCCTTGTTTTGCCAGAACTGTGAGTTATAAGTTAAAGTCATTTGAATGATATGAAGAGGGGTTGGGGGAAGGCAATTAAAAAGCTGAGCTGTCAATTAGAGGGAGAGTCTCTGAAAGAGAAAGAGGTCTGTGAAAAGCTTATATATAGACATAAGGGTCTGTTGCAGAACCTGATGGGGTATAAGAGGAGCTAAATTTTAACGTTACATGTTTTTGTTATTTTGGGATCTTGGTTTTCTTGGATACTTTTCTTCCAAAGAAATAACATTGCATTATGAAAAGTGTTAGATCAATGCTTGCCACTGTCTACAACTACATCACCCACATATATCCTCTTTTCCAGCCTGGAAATTCCAGATGTGACTTCAAGGCATTGTATTTGAGCCAAGCTCCTGTGCTCAGGCTGCTATTGATCTGGAGGTCCTGGGTCTGTTTGCAGTCTGTTCAACCACACCCACAGCTGCACTAAAAACTTAGGGAGTGATGGTGTGATAAATGCGACAGCTTGGGGGTAATTTGCTGGGGTGGCAGAGACCCTTTGTGTTCTGCATTATGCCACATGCACATGTTGTATGAAGGCTGTGTTGGCAAAGCTTTGGATTTCATTTTTCCACATAGGGCTTGTTTGCACAGCAGGCTGACCAGAGGGAACTCAGGGCTTCCCAAAACACCTGAATTTTTTAGGTTATTGTTGTGCAGCATTTCCCAGGTGGCATACGGCAATGTTAGTGTAGTCGTTGGGAGCAAAGGGAGGTGTGGAGTGGACTCCTGATACACAGCAGAGCTGCCCAAGGCTGTTTTGTTCATGAGCCACGCTAGAGGGGCCACTGCAGGGTGCATTTGGGGAGACAGCTAAAAGGGGCCTGGGGGCTCCGAGTGTGCTCCTGCACCCTGCCAGGACTGACCCCCATGGGGCAGGTGGGGCTCAGAAGCACGAGGCCACAGAGGAGCATACGTCCATGAGCCAGCAGTGTGCCCTTGTGGCCAAGAAGGCCAACAGAACTCTGGGATGCATTAGGAAGGGCACTGCCAGCAGGTCAAGGGAGATGATCCACCCCTCCATTCAGCGCTGATGAGGCCGCATCTGGAGTGTTGTGTCCTCGGCACAAGTGAGACATGGAGCTCCTGGAGCAGGTCCAGTAGAGGGCTATGAAGAGGATTAAGGGACTGGAGCATTTCTCTTACAGGGAAAGGCTGAAGGAGTTAAGAGATGACTGAGAGGGGACCTCACCAATGTCTGTAAGTATTTGAAGGGGAGGTGTCAAGAGGGTGGAGCCAGTCTCTGCTCAGTGGTGCCAAGGATAGGCAAGGACAATAAGCAAGAGGCAGAAACTGATGCACAGCAAACTCCACCTGAACACGTGGAAGAACTTCTTTCCTGTACATGTGACTGTGTACTGGAACAGACTGCCCAGAGAGGTTGCAGAGTCTTCCCTCGATGGAAATATGCAAGAACTGTCTGGATGCAGATCCTGTGCCATGCACTCCAGGAAGACTCTGACCGAGCAGGGAGGTTGGAGAAGCTGATGCACCGTGGACCCTTCCAGCCTTACCCGTTCTGTGACTCTCCGATTCCGCAGGCGCAGAGCGGTGCCCCGGAGCTCCCGGTGCCCGCCGTCGAGGCGGAACCCCGCGGCAGGAGCGGCGGCTCCACGTGCGGAACTCCCGCCCGTCAGGACTACGCGCCCCAGAATGCCATGCGGGAAGGAGGGCGTGGCCAGACAGCAGGAGGTGCGTGGCTAAAGCGGGGAGGCCGCGCCGCGATTGGGCGGCGCCCGCCCGCCCCTCGGCGTCACGTGCTCCCGCGCCCCCCCCTCGTC
>VWZG01000767.1:45489-118698 GCA_013396735.1 Grallaria varia
CCCGTCTCCCGCCGCGCTGCCCGCGCCCGCCTCCCCGCGCTCGGGGCTCGGATGGGGCCGCGGACAATGGTGCCGGCCGCCTTTTGTGCCGCCCCCCGGGGCGGTTGCGGCCCTTCCGCCGCGGCTCGGGGCTGCCCTGCCCGCTCTCCCGCGCCCCGCGGCGCCGCTGCCGCGCACGGAGGCCTGCGCTGCTGCTGCTGCTGCCGCTGCTGCCGGGGACCGCTCCCACGCTCGGGTGAGCCGTGTTGGGGCGCGCTGTGCTGGCCCATTCTCCTCCCTGTGCCGCCTCGACTCGACCCTTTTTTTTTTTTCTTTTTCTTTTTTATTTTCAAATGCTGATAGGCACATCAGTAGTGGTCTGCTGGGTGTCTCCGCCTAAATGGGGAAGGAGTCAGGTGCTCGGTAAGGCTAATTTAGGGATCGTTAGCTTGCTCCCCCGAATTTGAGAGGCGCAGGGTTATTGGACGGGTATTGCCTGTAGGTATTCCAGAGGTCTTCCGAATTTGCGTGTCCTTACCGGAGACACCTTCAGTTCTAGTCGCAACTGAAAAGGGAGGAAATCCCAAATCTCGTGTTTAAGTTTCTGTAATAGGAAAGGAAGGGGGAGGGAGCTCTGAAATCGGGCTAGGATCGAAATCGGATTAGGATTCGCTGGAGTGAGAACCTAAATATGTGTCAGATTACTTTGACTTCACCTGAGGGTGTTTTCCATGCTTCTGTTGATTTTATCACTTTTCTTTTGTAATCAGTAGGACTGGAATTGTAGTCCTCTGAAAGCACATTTTGTATGTTAGCAGAATTCACACTTCTGCTGCTATTGTTTGGGTGGAGACAATTTTGTGCAGGTCAGGCTTAGCAGCGGCAGTGTCTTTAAGATGACATTCATGGTGTAAAGTAGTTTTTAATGTTTATTTAACTCGGTGACAGTGAATCACTCACAGAAAATATTGCCTGTAAAGATTATGGTAACTTCAACACTTCTGGCTAAGGTTAGTAAACGTTAGAAAGTACCTAAATATTGCCCATCCTTCTGTTTAGCAGTCGCTTCTGAGAGCAAAGAGGAGGCGTGGTGGGTTTCTTCTTCCCTTTCTCATCCAGTGAGACTCTTCCTGCTGCTCCTCATTCATTTTGTCCTTGTCTCATCTCCCCATATTGGTTACTGGCTTTGTTGCTGCTTTCTCAGTCACTGGCGTGAATGCATCACAGCTCTAAACAGGGAAAGGTTAGGTATGTTCATGCCTAGTGTGAACTGATCTGTCATCCATGGTTGCTTATATTATAGCATGCCCGAGACTAGGGGAATTATCTGCCTCCATGGGGAGGAAGGAGGGAATGGACCGCCTAATCTTTTCTGAAATTACTTACACAAGACCAGCTATGGTAGCCTAGCTCTCATTTCCCCCTGAAAGGGAGTAATTATTTTGGAGTAGTGTATTTGCTGTTACGGAGAAATATATCCCCTAGGGTTGTCTTCCAGTGTGCTGACTGCCATCCTTTTTGTGGCCTAAGACTGGTAGATAGGTCCAATAGTGTTAATATGGTTAAAGCTTTCATCCATCCTTTTGAAAATGGTTAAAATCTAGGAAACATCTTTCTTTTGGAGGTAGGAGATAAAACACGGAAGTATTTCAAAGTCGTATACCCATGAAGATATGCTAAAATGAAATTTAGGTTCATTTAGTCCATAAAGGAGTGTTAAAGATTGGTTATATGTTAGCATCTTTCAAAACAATTTGAATTAGATGTCTGAAATTTTCTACTACACCACCTTTTTCACTCTTTTCTGATCAAGGTACTTATTTAAAACCTCATGTTAGAAGTACCCTTTTGAGTAAGCTTTTATTTAACTAAAGTCTGTGAATTAAAACAATGTAAGTTAAGTTGTGAGTGGAGAATGAATGAGCACAACAGTGCTATATAATTGCCTATATAATTACTGTGTTTCTCTTGAGGTACTGATATACAGACTGACCTGCTGATTGGACAGCTTGTCTCTATGTAGTGAAAGTTATCAGTTCTCCACAAGGTGTTTATGTTCTAAATCAAATACACCTAATTCTCAACTGCCAGCAATTGAATACACTTGTTTTACTCCCTGTGCTGCAATAAAGAGATTTTTGTAGATATCCTTTCTCCAGTTTTCTGTACTTAACTTGGAAAATCAGGAGGCATTAGTGCTGTCATTGGCATTGATCTTCATCTTCACATTTTGTCAAATTCCACCAAAGAGAAATGAAGTGGTTAGAATGATGGTATAATAAATCATGGTCTGATATCTAGATTGTATCCTCTGGAAAATTTAAAATATTCAAAGCTCTGTGGTCTCTGTTTCAGTTAGAAAACAGTGACACTTGAGTCACCTTCTGCTGGGAAACAGTCACTGCCTTTGAACACATCAGGCTTGTGCACATTCTTTAGTAATCTTCCTTTGACTTCTATTAAATACTTGTGCGTTATTATTGATCCCCTCTGGGTACAGACTCCTCTGGCAGACCAAAATACTTACTCCTTTAATTCGTAATTAACTCATATTTTATTACTGGGTTTGCTGGGCCATATAATTGTCTTTGCTTTTTGTTAATGCAAGTTTAAGGGAAACAAAACATGAGTAAGTACTTTAGTTGTATGTTACGGCAGACCTCAGTACCTCATGCAACTGCTCATTGTGCTTTTCTAAGAGCAAAGAAACAGATCTGTTGAGCAGAAGTCAAAGCTTCTGAATCCTTGTCCTACACAGCTTCACTCTCCTTTTTCTATCTTCAAGTTTGGGTGGAAGTTTCATCCCTCTCTGTTAGCATCCTCTCTTAGGGGGATAGAGTTGTGTATATAGAACTGGAATTAGCTTCAAGTTTGGGTGGAAGTTTCATCCCACTTTTGTTGGCTTCCTCTGTTAGAAGAGTAGAGATTGTATATAGAACTGGAATTCTGATTTTGATGTATTAATACTTCCAAAAAGTATTTAGTCCCCAGAGGGGATAATAGCAAAATCAAATGCCAGAAATTAAGTATTCCTCACTTAATATGAGTTTCTGTTCTTGCTTTTATTAGTGAGACCTCTTCTATTTTTGTAGGTACTGACATGTGATTAGCAGCAGACAAAGTTAACCTGAACCTGCAGAGCTGATCAGTAAGGAGCCAAGACACTCATGGCTTCCTCTGGACAAGTAACTGCTAGTCTTCACCTCACAACCTTCTCAATTCTGTATTCTCCGGATATGTGAAAGAGTTTTTTTAATTGTTGCATGTGTAAAGAGAAGGCTTTTCCGTGTTGATGATGGGCATATAGTCTTAAGTCTCAGTGGTTTTTTTTCCCTGAATGTGTGGCACTGATCATCCCACTATAGCTGAGGCTTTACAGGACAGGATTAAACAGTTGCAATCACTTAATTTGTGACACCCCTTGTAACGGATGTGTTTTTGTTATGTTGCTATCTAAGCTAGCCTAGCATTTAGAAAACCTAATTTGAACAGTGTGATTTTTGCAGTTCTTCAGTTTCTTTCTTTGCCTAGTAACATCCTTCTTAGCCTTTTTTACTCCTCCAACATCTTGGGTTAGAAGTGTTGCTTATTCTTTATTACAATTGCAGGCATTTGTTGACTCACAGTTCTGATATTTGAGGTGATGGATCAAACAATTCAGCCCATTTCTTTTGTCAGGATTAGTCAGCATTCCCGACTAAAACTGAGGAAAAAGTCTTGATGAACAGAGGTGTTATAATTTGTAGGATGGTCTGCATGACTTGCTGGGCTTTTTGTGTGTGATGTAAAGAGACTGTGGTTGGGTAACTAGCAAAATGCATGCTATATCAAAAATAAAACTCCATGTGCACTCATTTGAAAGAAAACCAACACCCCCCTTCCCCTCCCCAAACCTAGTAAGGAGTTAGTGGCTATAACCTAAAAACACTTTAATGACTGGGATTAAAATTTCCTTTTTGTTTACTTGTCATACCCCTAGTCATAAGTCAAAAAAATACAAGTCTGTGAACTTCTGTTGCTTAGGCTGTATGGTTATGTGTTTGAAATTTTTATTTATTTACCAGGAGGAGACATAGCCACTCTGTCATTTTTTGCCTACTCTTGCTCTATTTGATTTTAAGCTTCAGAGGTCCTGGCCCCTGATGTCTTTTTTTCCAGTTACAGACTTTTTTTGGCAATTGTATCACCTTCTGGCTTGTAACAACTTTGGGACAGGGAACTTTGAAGAATGTATTTTTATTCTATACCTTCAGCATCCTGACCCCAAATGAGGCATAGGAAGAAATTTGGCTTAGCCCAGAACTCCATCATCAGCTCTGGCAGCTTCAGTGTATTTACTGTTCCTGCTTTGCTAACAATGAGGATGTAGTTCTTGAGGATGCTTGAATTCAGTCACATTTTTTTATCATACTGCTGTGATACTTTTTGCAAGTGGAGGGATGTCATTCTGGGGAGGCCTAATCTGTACAGTCTCTGGGCATCCAAGAAAAGGTACAGGTTGAGTTAAAGCCACGTTCCTGTCAAGTGTCAGAGGCTTTTTGCAGTGGAGGTACCATAGCTGCACAGTTAATGAACGAGCAAACGTGCTGCTGGCCAGCTCATTTCTTGATGCTGTTCTGTGCACTAGCTAGTGTTTTTGCTGTCTCCCTGTAGTCCCCTCCAATACTTCATTAAACAAATAAAGGTTGCAGCAGTTCCAGAAATCCTGTTACTCCCAGCTACTTTGTAACAATCCAGTTTCTTTGAAGAGCTCATTTTTACAGATTGATCAGCTCTGCATGTCACTTTGCTGACTCAGGAATGGATCCTGGGATGGAGCAGGGCTGCAACAGCAGATTTAAGTATGTTTAAGGTACTGTGGACCTGCTGTCTTAATAGGCTCATTGACTCCTTGGGTCTCCGTAGGTTAAGTGAAAACACAGGTGTCAAGTAGCTTCCTGTTGGGAACTGGATGTAATGCAAGATCCAATATTCTCATGCAGAGTTTCTAATGCCAGCTGCTTCTTTATTACCCTCTAAGACCAGTGTATATACTCTTGGGAGAATACAGATGTACATTTGTGCCTTGGAAAGAATTATGTGGGTAGGAAGTAAGATACAGATGTGGGAAGCCTCTGGTTGCTATTGCTCCAGAATTTTCCAAGCTTCAGTCTGCAGGTGAATAGTACAATGCTGTGAAATGTTTGTGACTTTTGGCAGAAAGCAAACACCTGTTAAGTCCACTTAAAAGTACTGTCTAATGTTTTCTTTGAGGTTCAAAGTCAATTGAATGCATTGCATTTTAAAAGGTTTAAATACAAAGATACATTAGGAAGTCATTGTTTATTTCAAAAATACCTGTGGAGAATGCAATTTGGAGATGGCATCTCGTGATGAACATAATCTTCATAAGCTGATTGGGATCAGTGCTTGCTGTATTGAGGCTCAATTATTGCTGTTCGCTGTTGTGATATACCAAGCCTCTGGTAATCTTCCTGTAATTACAGAATTTGTTTTTCTACATTCTTGTGTATTTATAACACTATAGCAGTGGCACTGGTGTCTTTTAAGATTCTTTTATCAAAGGATTAATTTTTAATTTCCAAAATATCGAAGTCTGGTCAAAGTTGTTAACAGTGTAACTGTCATACTAGTTTTAACGAGCTCTTTAACTATTTTTTGCCTAAGCTCTTTGAGGCTTTCATAATATTTGTACAGTTCCAGCACAAATCCAAGCAGGACGTTTTGTTCTCTAAAACTATGTTTTGTGAAAAGACAGCAATTAGGAGAATGCGCCAGCTACAAGTAAGTGATCAGATTGTATTTACTGTGGGATTAGAAGTGGAATGAACCATCTAATTTTATAACACTAAGCTAGAAGAGGCAATGAACTAGTTGAAGATGATGCAGCACGTCATCAAGTAGTAAAGACAAATTGTCAGCTGAACTGACTTGAAATGAAAAAGAAATGTAAAACCTGTAACTTTTTCAGGAATAGAGTCTGTCAGTTGTGTCCAAAATACCTGGTGCTGTGAAATTCTGGTACTGAATTGGTACTCCTGATTACTTTTGCAATAGCAGAAACTGGATTTTGTATTCCATTTCACAAAATTTGACATGGGTAGTCGAAAACACTAGTTTCTTCAAAAAGTCCTGCATCAGAACTGTCTGTACCTTGGAGTGAACTGGTTGCAGAGCTCTTCATATTTCTTCAATTTTCTGCTCCCTTAGCTTCCTGAGCCAGCCCTTCACATCTGGAGAAGACCAGTGGTGGCTCAAAGAGGTCAGTGTGAAGGGGAGAAGTATATCTTGTCTAGTGGTATTGAACTGTTGGATTGCTATCCCTTTGCAGTCAGATTAAGACCATTAAATCTGCTGGGGAGGCTCCATATTCTTCTGGGTCACCTGATGCTTGTCTCCTTTCTCAGATTAAGCAAATGTTAGTCAATTTTTTTTGTATATTAATACAGCAAGCACAGAATAGGAATATGTACTGTATGAATGGCTGCAGAACAGGAGACGAATTACTATTTTCACCATTCAAACATCTGTTACTGAATTACTCATTTCCCTCATACTCTGTCATATCTCATCAGCTGAAGACCTCCTCTCTGTTTTTTTAACCTTGGTTATTGTCAGATCCAGTAACAGGTGGACTTTGGAGGTGGTGATAGAATAAGTAATCTGCAAAATCACCTTGGAGAAATCGCTTCCTTTCAAGACTTGTTAGCCTTGATGGAGATGTATTTTATTGAGTGTTCAAGCTCCACTGCAAACTTGCATATGTAAAACACAGTCAAAGCTCATCTGCAAGAGGAGAAGGTGGTCAGACAGTTTGTGAAAGCAGCCTGTGGCCAGGTTTTCAGAGATGCAATAAGGGATACCTGACCAGGTGCAGTGTTAGATTTCAGTTTTGCAGTTTTCATTATGTCCTAGTCCTTGCCTTTTTTCAGTTAACTACAGTGTAAGTCAGAAAGTTGATGAAATCATGCAGACACATTGTCATGTCTCTCCCAGGTAAGCTAAAGTCACCCTAACCAGCAGATACCATCTTTGCATGCAGCTTTTTGGTATCAGGGTCTCTGATTTTTCATGCACATGAAATACTAGATGGAAAGTCAGTGGTAGTGATTTCTCTGAAACAAAAATCTGACTTGCAGCCAGATAGAGAAGATCCTCTATCCTGTAGAGGATCCTGAAATGAGAGAGCCCTACAAGAAGTCAGCAGGATCCTGTTAACCACTGTTATCAGGAGTACAAGAAGAATGTTGGCTGGTAATGTGTAGGGTTCATCTCACTGATCAAACAGCAGTGAAGAGCAACCTTCCAGACAAGAAGAGACATTTTAGGAGCTCTGACACATGCAATCAATGTGACAGCATCTTTGAGCATTCTGAGTTGCCAGCCAATACGAATCTGGCAGTACCCCCTTCCCATGTCCCTTGCCAATAGGGATCTGGCTCACTATGCCTCGGTGCTCAGTGTAACCTGTGTTTTGGTGGCTTTGTTTAGTGGTGAGATTCAAAGGGGTTTTGTTTTGGTTCTTGTTCATCAAAACCAGACTGCCTTTGGTAATCTAAGTGAGTTCCTAAGACTAACCAATACCTTTTTCGTGGTAGGACAAATAAATTGGAATTTTGAGAAACTGAAGGTATCCTCAAGGAGAAAAGTATGGTACCCAAATGTTCAAATGATAGAAACGTGGAATCAGTGCTTTTGTCACATGAAAAAATGAGGTAGAAGCATCTAGACTTCATGATACCAAGATGATTAAATAACAAAGGTAGCTGACAGGTTTCCTGAGGTTGTGGGATATTGCTGGAGTGTGTTTGCTAATTCCTAATGCTCCATCTTCTTTCTGGGTTGTCAGCTGGGCTTGTTGTTTTCTCTTGCATCTTGAGCAGAATGGTCTCTTCATAGATTTAATTAGGCAGCTAGCACATGTTTAATCTTTTTTTTGCCTTTTGATTATATCTTTCAAAAAACACCAAAGAAAATCTGATTTCATTTGAGCCATGTAATATTATACCAAAAAAGCTTGCTGTGGTTGAATATAGCCTAGCTCCCTAGGGATTTTTTTTTTATGGCACCTTGTGAATGTATGCAAATTGCAATTGTTTTCCCATTTTATAGATGGAAAAACAGAACTTTTTGCTTCACTTCAGGGAGGTGCTTATGAACATATAATGGATTCATAGAATGATTGTGTGAGGTACTTTGGTATTACAGTTGAAGACTGTTTAAGTATCTGAAAAGGGAGTGTCTTTGATCAACCATAGATTGCACAAGAAGGTATCTGGCTAGTATTTAGCCTAGTAGGTTTCCTTTTTTTTTTCTTTTTTCGCTTTCCCAAGGGAAACTAGTGTAAATATTTGGCAAACTTAAGAATGTCTGATCTTCTGGCATTTGCCCCAGAAAGCTGTGAGGCTTTTCTGATGAAATGCTTAATTTTGTAATTAGTTTCTTGAAAATGATTATCTACAATTTATATAAGCTATTACATTTAAAAGAATTTATTTAAGTCTTTATGTTGATATGAAGATCAAAATTTTAGTCTGATCTGTGCACCTAGTTACCATAAGCAGTTTTAATTCACACAAGTGAATATGGTATTTTGTTTGTGACATAAGGTATTAAGTGGTAGATTTAGTTTCTGGTAACAGTTACTAGTGAAAAAATGAACCTGTGCCTCTGAGTTGATCTTCTAGACTCTTCTTCAGACTCTTCCAGACTATGGAAGAGGAAAGGGACTCCTGCTCTTTTGCAATGGCAATGAGGTGTTCTGCTTGAATAGAAAGGTCTGTGTACTTTCCCTCCTCAATAAGGGAATGGGAGGGATGTTTGCTTAGAAATTCTAGGAGATTACAGAGGTGGTGTCATGTCTTAGGAGAGACCGAGGAGTCAATGTAGGTGCTTCACTTGTTCTCACTCAAGGACGGGATAAGCTTCTGTTTCCAGGAAACTCCAAAGCACCTACACTGCAATACAGGAAAATAACAAATATATTTTGAGAAATTTGTGTACAGGCCAAAGCAGATTCCACTAATATAAAACTACCAAATTTCAAATTCTTGTCCCAGTTTAGTGTGTCAGGAAGCCTTAATCAAAAAGTGTGAATAGCAATCACTTGCAATTAGTCTTTCTTAGTTATCCACTCTTCTTGGTGCTTTTTTGGCACATCACAGTATTCACATAAGGCATTGTAAAATTCAGTATGCCCTTCTTACAAAAGATGTAGAAGAAGAAAAATTTAATACAGTTATCCTTCAGACCAGTGGTTTATTTTAACCTGTAGCATAAATGACCAAATTCCACAGTTAAGTTTTTCAAGGTGATCCCTTGGCAAAATGGGTGTATCAGTGAATGCATTGCCACTCCTTTTTGGAACACTGCATGGGCAGGTTCTGCCCTGTTGGGACCACCCGATTTGAGTTAATTGGTGATCCTTGCTGCCTGGGTGCCTGTTGGTGTTTTGCAGACTGACTGTTGTACAGTGATGAGTTTAGCTTGGGATGCTGTGGGATTACCTGGAAACTTCAGTTTGACTTCAGGGGAAGCCCATAAGGGTGCGTTGCAGTCTTTGGTCTGATGTCGGTAAAGGTGGGGTTAACAGTGTTTTAAGATTTACATCTGAATGGAAACGCTGTAAAACTTTTCACTAGATAGGACGTCCTTGGTTCACACAACAGCAGTAAATGGAAATTTACTAGATTGTCTTCCTTTCCCCAGTTGAGTTTTGATGTCAAATAGAGAATTCCAGCTCTTTTGTTCTATACAAAACCAGCAGATAACGTGTTGATTGTATTCCGGATTGCTTTGTGTCCCTCTGTATTGGTGCAGTTTGTGTTGAACACAGCCAGCTAACTTGCTTCAAGTCCAGTCTCCTGAGGATTATTTGGTATGTCTGTACTTGTAAACTGGGTAATTGGAATATGGGAATTAAAACATGAATGCTCACATCTCACTTCTTTGCTGGTTCTTGGTCAGTATAGAGATTAAACAAATACATAGAGGATATTGGGACCTCAAAGAATACGCTTACAAAAGAACTGGTAAGAAATAAACACAGCAATTGCTTTTCTGCTAAGATTGTTTGGAGCAGTAGTAGCAGACAGTGTAGATGGGCAGCTTTGTCTGCTTCCACAGGGCTTTCAGGTGAGTCAGCATCATGAGCGGCAATAATTGGAGGCTTGTGGCTTTCCATGTTGGCATGAGTGTCTGACTTCAGTGAGTCATTACCCACCACCAAGTAAAAGAGTTACGGCAGATATCTCATTCATCCAGTTTGCTGAGACTAGCCAGGTTCAGATACTTGAATTATCTTGCCATAGACTGGTTAAGAAAAAGCAGCTGATCTTAATTTTAGGGGCCCCAAACTGACGATTAAAAAAATAAGTGTGGCCTCTCCAACTGCAACTTTTCCTTCAGTGGTCTTTATTAACCTTGAGGAACATGAGTCCCAGACAGATTATGGGTAAAATAAGTAGCATAAATACTGCACTCCACTCCTAGTAAAGTTACAAGCCAAGAGGAAACTTTATAGTATTAAGGTTCTGCAGCACACAGAGAATCTCAACTAAGTTTTAATACCTTCTGCAAAATAATAGAATGTTTCCCTAAAATAGGAGCAAATACCTTTCAGGTCAAATAATAATCAAATAAAACTGTCTTGGAGTACCAGATCAGTGTACAGACACACTGTAAGTTTGTTTGGCTGCTTTGCTAGATCTGTTTGTACTGTGGAATCCATGCCCCCTGCGTGCATTTTTAACTGGGTCAGCATAACTTAATATGGACCTGTGTTAACAAAGACAGGAGTGAAGTTGTTCTGTGTAGCCTGTACGACTGGGAAAAAAAAAAATCACATTTATTCTTAGTACAATTTGGAGCTTATGAGAGTAGTTGATAATTAGGTAAGTCTCAAAATTGGGCACAAGGAAGAAGTCTGCCTAGAACATACACTAGGAGGGGAAAGCTGGGTAGTAATCCATGATGCTTGTAACTAAAGGAATGAGGCTAGCTGGAAGGGTTAGTTTATACTAAGCATTTCATTTATTTTGGCATGGTTGTCAAATCTTCCCTTTGCATGCCCAAAAGAAATAGAGGGGGTTGGTGTGCACAGCATCATTGTTTTTAATTCTTACAGTTGTGATTAAATTGCATGCCCAAAAGAAATAGAGGGGATTGGTGTGCACAGCATCATTGGTTTTTAATTCTTGCAGTTCTGATTAAATAGTTGCATTTGGACCGTTGTGATGCTGTCCCAGAATTTCAACTAAGTAGTTCCAGAATTCTTCCCTTCTGTATTGTGATATACTTGCAGTTCTTGAAGTAAGCTATTTGCACTTTGAAAGCAAGAAGAGGTAAAACAGCAGTATCACCTGTCAGTGTCCCTTTATCTCTTTTAGTTTTTTGACTGAAGCCAGTTGTATCAGAACAAGCAAAACAATATAATCAGTTTAAGCCTCAACTTTACACATATTAATTACATGCCTGTGCAAATAAGGAATATTTAGCTTCTCATGTTAACCAGGGATAGGCAGCTGACAACCTTAATCATCTCAGCAATTGTATACAAACAAGCATTTGAATTTTTTTTCTGCTCAAAACCAGCTCAGCTCCTGAGGCTTTTGCATTTTCATGTGCATTGCAGTATTTCATGCTTGTTAAAAGTGTCAAAGAAGGAATGAGGAAAAAAGGCTAGTAAAGCAGTTTCTAGGGAAGAACAGTGTTTAATTCCTCAGTGCAAACACCACCTTTCATGTCTTGCACTTGCACCTATGTCATAAAGTATAAAAACTATACTCTAGGGAGTATAGTTGCAGTGCAAATGGGAAGACATTAGTTAAATTCAATCCAGCTGTTGGAAGTGGGCCAATTTTTTTTCTTTCTGTTAGGCAGGTGGAAGGAGTCTGGAATTGACTTGCAAATACTAAGCTCTTTGGGTACCCTGTATGTTTAATCAAGCTGCTTTACTGTCCCAACTATGTATTCAGGGTAGCTCTTTCCTCTAAACAGGTATCTTTGGATTTTCCAGGACCTGTTTCTGTACTGTTGAGAGGCAAGAGCAGAAATAAAGAATTTAAATGACCAGTTATCTTTTAATGAGGTTTGTAGATGCAGAGAAATTAGAATTAGTGAATTTGTTCCTTCCTCTCAATTTAATTGCTGAACTTTCAAAGGAACTGAAGGCATGTCTTGCCAAAGTTCCTGAAAACATATCTTTTATATCCACAGAATAGGCAAAGCTGGCATTGGCTGTGGTATTTGTCTTGTCGAGGTGAACCTGACTTTCCCACTTGCCTGAGCTAGCTGGAAGCTGATGTGTGCTGGTCGACCTGCAGGAGAGTAGAGGTAGCCAGCTGGCTGGTTGTGGAGCAGCTGGCAGTATTGGTGTGCCGGTTGGATAAAACCTTCTGTTTCCTGCCTCTCTGTCTCTGATATTTTTGTGAACTTGTGCCTGTTGTAATGGAAGTGGCCTAAATGTGTTGATTAAAGCATGATACTCATGACGTATCCCACTTAATGAGGTGTTCAGTCAGGATGAGCACCATGCTCATTGGAAGCAATGGTGCTCAACGAGCACCATCCCATTGTTACAGTGGTTGGTAGATTTTTAGTCCTTAAATGGTAGCTATGCTTCAGTCTTCCTTCTGACACAATTGATATAGCTAAAAGTAGCTAAAATTATTAAAATTCATCAAATGCTGCAACAGCAGGTGGTATTCTGTGCAGAGAATGTTTATTAAACATGATTTGGCTGCTTTTAGCATCTCGTACATGTAATGTAGTTTTTAATTTTGTTTAAGAAATCTTTAGCCCAGCATACCAAAGGAAATGTAATTACTTGAGTTTCTCACTAGTTGTATCATTCACACATTTAAATAGTTTTGGTTTTCTAATTTGTACTGTAACTGGGGGTGAAGTAATCTTACCAAGTATCCAGAATTTCTTGTCTCTGGAAGTGGTGTGCTTAAGGGACTTCAGAGTGTTTATAATCAATTAGGATTGATTTTTAGATATGAAGTAGAAATTTCAGTTTAACAGAAACCCTAAGACTAGTTCCAGTATTTCACTGTGACTGGGATCAAGAGTGCTTGGTTCATTCTTTCATAACTGTAGTGTTATCTTGTTCTCGTGTAGGGTACAGCTGATAGATTTGGGGTTCCTTGAATTTATTTTTTTTCTTAGTTTACAGGAGCTATATGGGTTGCCTTTTCAGGTAGTTGGATGTATTATGCAGTTAAAGGTCTTCCTGGTCCATCTTAAGGCATCGAGTGGCAGTGTTACAGCAGTGACACTTGCTCTTTGATGTGCAGTGAGCATCCTGTGCACCTTTTTACATGGTTTCATGAATGGTACTTGCAAAACATGTGTGAGTGAGAGGGTCCCAAACGTTTAGTCAATGAAAAATAATTATTTGGATGTGCTGCCAGTACAGGTTACTGTTATGCTGATAATTTACAATATTACAGGCCTTTTCTTTTTTATATCAAGAGTTTTATGTAGTTTTGTGTTCTGTCATAAACCAAATATCAACAGGGAAATCAAGAAGACATGTTCTCTTCTTCACAGGTGGCTGAAATGGAACTTAGAGTTTCTTGTTAGCTTCTTGTTGAGAGATAGATACCAGAGCTGAAACACTGATCTGATGAGGATGGCTGTATTATGTGTTGTTTCTGCCCCTTGAGTATGTCAAAGGCAGTTTTACAGGGACCGTGGCATTCTTAGTTTTTGAGTTTTTTCCCCAAGGTCTAGTGTCTCTTAAATCTCTTGTATTCTGTCAGCTTAGCATTTTTGTGTTTTGTATCACCTCCTTTGCAGCCCTTAACACAGCAGTCCTAATGTGTGCAGTGATTTTCTTCATTGGCATATGAAATTAATTTCAGGTTTGATACTTTGAGGGAACTAGGAATTATTTTTCTTCAAGTGGGAGGTGCTAGAGAGATTCTTATGTAACTCCTTGTACCTGGCTTTGGAAGAATACTCAGAAATTCAGGGTAGCAGTGAAAACACTAATTTATCTAACACCTAGTAGATCATTTGGGATTTTTTTGTGGTGGTTTATTTTGTAAAATAACGAAATGCTGAGAAACTTGAAATTAGAAATACTGCTTCACATCCACTGTTGACTTCTAACAAGACTTAGAGTATTTGGTACATTACTGTAAGACACACTGGCTAAGTAATTACGGGTGGTGAACTGGGAAGAAGTCACTTGTTGCAAAAGCCTTAAAAAATCTGAGATGAGTTGTGTAACATTTGAGATGTAATGTTGTAGCACAGCTTGATAAGTGTTGTATAGTTGCATGTTCTTGTTTCTTAATAGTACTTGCTGACTGAGTAACATACTAGTAATAGAAACATGCTGTCACTCATTTTTACTGTTTGCACTTTGTGTACGGTGCATTAATACCCTTGTGTTTAGGAGTTCAGATTCTTTAGCTGTCATCATTTTTGTGATTTGTAGGATTTTGTCTGTCCTGTTTTCTCTTTGAGATTTGGAGTCTATTTTTTATCCAGTGAAACAATTCAGTTTTGTCTTGGGGATTTGTGTTGAGATGTGGTGTTTCAGTGTGACATGAAGTTACTTGTTTGTGTGCATTATGCTGAGAAGTCACTGTAGTCAAATGCTGTGGTTGTCAAACCCCTGTATTAGATCCACTGGTAACCTCTTGCTACGCTTCACCCGGTGTCGTATATACAGACTTAAGCAGATGTTGTCCTCTCAGCCTGAAAGCTGGTAATGAGTCGTGGGGTTAAGTTTCAAAATAACTTTGCCTCTTCTCTCTGTTTTAGCCAACCTGTGTTAGCTGGGGAAAATGTTTAACCTTTCTAGTCCTGTATAAATCTTTTGTAGGTGCCTGTCAGTTCCCTATGTGCTGGGGTTTGCGGGTAGTGTAAAAGTGTGGTATTCTGCTTACAGGAGTAGTGCTTCTTTAAAGGGAGGCTAGCAGTGGTACTTAAGACTGCTTCTTTTATGTGCTGTTAAATTATAGTGTGTGTGCTTCTGAGACTGTAGGAAGGTGCTGATGACCTGCTGTATATCTAAAAGGGTTCTTCTGAAACACAAGCTTTAAATACTTACTTTTTAAGAAATGCCAAATTGGGACAAAAAAAATTAACTGAATCACTTAAGTCTGTTTTTTGGGGAATAGAATCTGGGCTTTGCCCACCTTCCTGCCCCAACAGATAAAATTAGAAATTCTGCCTATTGGTCTGGAAGTTTTAAAATAAAGCTTCCAAAAGTCTAGCAAGACTTATCAAGTACATTGTAATCAAATGAAGTTAAAGCATTTTTTTTGTCTTAAGAGTATGGTCTTTCAAGGCAAGGATGGCTAAATTGTGGACACTGAGTCTTACCACAGAGCAGTCCATCACTGGTGTATCAGTTCCTTTGGTAAATAGGGAAAAATCCAGACAGGAAACAGTCCAAACAAATACTTGTTAGAGTAGCATGAATAAAACTAAGTCACGCCAATGTCAAGTGCATACATGTGGTTTTCATGTACAGTCTGTAATTGCCACAATTGACAAGTATAAATGGAGTCCATGGTCTTAAATGTATTGATATCCAGTGCTCTTACTGGTGAGTACCGCCTAGTCTACATTTTAAAGGAGGACGGTAAAAAAAAAATGTACCAGAACTGCTTTAAAAGAGAAAACACTTATAGTAGGTTTAAAAGGAAATACAAAAGAACAATTAAAATTATAAAACCCAGGTATTATGGAGATTGCATTAAGAGTATTAAAACTCAGTGTATGGTACTGGTTAGCAAAATGTCTGCGGAAGTGGTAACCTTTTTTGAAGAACCTTTCTAAAGAGTGGTAGCTCTCTAAACAAGGAAAATATGTAAGATTTTTGCACATTAAATTAAAAAACATAATGGAGTAGTCAAATATTTTGAGGATGAGGTTGGTAAAAACAAAAAAACTAGTAAAAATGTATTGAGACAGAATTGTAATAGGGTAGGATCAGTAGGGCTGAAGTAACGGAAGTATGAAACAAAGATAAAACCTGTGGAAAATCTGAGTGAATTATTTGCCTTTAGAATAAAAGCTTAAAGTCTTCCTACTAGAGCCTTTATGAATTGATGACTCTGAGTAACTGTCTTTAGTCAAAGCATTATTAGAGAAGGTTTTAGAGGAAATTGATGAAATTAATAATAATGCTTTGCCGGGGTCTGCACTGTTTGTTTTTTTCTAAACCAGAAATAGTAAGCTGCTGAGCTGTTGGCCACAGCCTATAGTGTTTCTTAAATCTGCCTTGTTTCCAGAAGAGTGGTAGGTGGTAGATGTTATGGTTGTCCCCTAAATGGCTTCAGATTTGGTCTGATTTTTCTGTTCGGTATAAGTATTCTGGAGTATTATCACATGTGTAAATGAGTAAATTGTAATTAGGGAGCAAATCTAAAAGTAGATTGTGCCTTGCATCACTTAAATCACCAAGAGTTTGAATTTGCACATACAGTACTGGATTTTGGGGTGAAAAATTCTAATGGACACTCAAGTTGACTGATTTATCATGTGATGAGGTACTTCTTAAAAAGTTATGTGGGAATAAGAGATTAGATTTTTGGGGAAGGTGGGGCAGTGTTGCTAGTGAAAAGTTTGGTAAAGAACTTTGGTGTCTAGAACACAGAATGATCAAGAAAAGGAGATATTATGGCCTTGCCTAACTACATTTTTTTTCCATTGAAATGCAGAATTATAGAATCATAGAATGGTTTGGGTTGGAAGGGACCTTAGAGATCATCAAATTCCAACCCCCCTGCCATGGGCATGGACACCTGCCACAAGACCAGGTTGCTCAAAGCCCCATCCAACTTGGCCTTAAACACTTTCAGGGGTGGAACATCCACAGCTTTTCTGGGAAGCCTGTACCAATGCTTCACCACCCTCACAGTAAAGAATTTCTCCTAATATCTAATCTAAACCTGCCCTCTTTGAGTTTAAAGCCATTCCCCCTTGTCCTATCACTCCATGCTGTGGTAAAGTCCCTCTCCAGATCTCTTGTAGCCCCTTTTGGGTAGTGGAAGGCTGCTGTCATGGGGAAAAAGTGTTGAAAAACTTTAGACTCTATAGTGCCCTTAAATTTGACACAGTTTTTATGACTATTCAAATATGAAATTCTAATAGAACAACAAACTTGAATGAGTAGTCTTGCTAGTTGCCTGTGATGACTTTTTGGGTTCTTTATTTGTTCATGCCCTACCTACCCAATGTGTCCCATTCCCCAGCTATCCAGTCCTTATCACACAGTTTTTGCAGCAGGCTCAGATGGTCATGAGTACCAAATAGTTTACCAGAATAATGAAGGGGGGAAATCAGTGTAGTTCTGGTAGATGCTGTAGTGCTAGTGTCCTTTTACTGTAGTGAGGACTTACTTTGTTTAGTAGTATAGTTCATGCTTGTAGATGTAAAAGCAGAATTGTTCAGAGAGATGAGTGAACTGATTAATCAAGCAATGGGCAGGAAGGCAAGCCTTTCTTACGCTCAAGTCAATTCAAGATAGTGAATTTCAGCATGGAGAAGAGAAGGCTTCAGAGAGACCTCATTGCAGCCTTCCAGGGCTTAAAGGGGTTTATAAAGAGGAGGGAGAGGGACCTTTTATACAGGCAGATAGTGACGGGACAAGGGGCAATGGTTTTAAACTGAAAGAGGCCAGGTTTAGGTTAGATGTTAAAAAGAAATTCTTTACTGTAAGGGTGGTGAGGCACTGTCACAAGTTGCCCAGAGAGGCTGTGGATGCCCTATCCCTGAAAGTGTTTGAGGGCAGGTTGGATGGGGCTTTGAGCAACCTGATCTAGTGAGTGGCATCCCTGCCTGTGGTGGAGGGGTGGGAACTAGATGATCTTTAAGGTCCCTTTCAACCTAAACCATTCTATGATTCTGTGAAATGAGTACTGCTATGCCAGCTGGTTGAGAACAGTGAAGCTAAGATAATGCTCCAGCTCTGTCTGCAGCTATGTCCTGTATAGGTTCAAGGAGTGAAGTCTGCTCATTTCTTTTACCTGTGTTTGAGCTTTAGCATGTTTGGTATTCCCTTACATGGCTGATGGGGAGTGCTGGTTTTTATTGCTGGTCTTCACTGGTACTTTTTTGCTCAGGGAGTTATTTGCCCTAACTCAAAAGGAACATGATAGTGAAGGTCAGTCGCAAGGATAGGACATAGAAAGTATTTTAAAATGCTAATTTTAGTTAGTGTGGGTGATCCTTCTGGGCTGCCAGCAGTCATCCAGTCCTGATTTTCTCTGAATTGTGTTCTGATGGTACATGTCTTTTCCACTGATTGATAAATGAACCTGGGAAGATTGCCTTCAGTAGGCTAAAATTCTTTTTTCAGTATTTTGATCTCTCTTGCCTAAGAGGTATAGCAGCATTTGCAGGAATGTGTTCTGAGTGCCCAGTATCTTTGAGCTGGGATGTTTACAGGCTGTTTTTCCTTTACAGTGTTTAGGCTATAGATCCTAATTAGACTTAGTACCACTGTACTACTTTGTTTCCTTTTGCCAAAAGCCCGATCTATCTTGTTTGCATTGATCTCAGTCAGCTTCTGTCACTCATGGTTGATTTTGGCCAGATAACTGACAGAGGTTATGTGTTTAGGTTGTGAATGTGATAGTATGTGAGTATGAGACTGTCTAACCTGGATTTCCTGCTGCTTTTGGTCTGCATGTATAAACACCTGGGGAGTCATTCCAGTAAAACTCTGGGGGGAAATCATATTTTCTGCCTTTGAGATACTTACAGCCTTCTATAAGGTGTATTATCTTAAAATAAAAAATAAAAAAAAATTCAGCTGTAAGTTATACGGTTTTCCGTGTGTTTTGATGAATAACTGCACTTTTGACCTAGAAACAGCTGATTCCAAAACAGAATACTACTTTCTTGACATCCTTTTTTTTTTTTAATTTACAGACTATGAGAAGGCACAGAAACGAAGTTACAATTGAACTTCGGAAGGTGAGTCTGCTTTTATCTATCAACTGTCTTTCTTTGCCAATAGTACTCTGGTGTCTTAGGTAAATATTTTGCCATTAACATTGCTTTGTAGCCTCAGACTTACAGAGAAAAGGTGTAAATTTGTTGATTGCTAGCTGTGGATTCTAACTTAATTTTCCTCTTCAAATTTGTGAAGCCCAGTAGAGCAGATCAGTACTGCTTCACTCCAGTGTATCACTTGGAAATAATCCGTATTTAGTTTCTGTACCAGTTCTCATATTATGGTGGAGCTGTCAGCTGTTCAAATGTTTGAATTCTCTGAATGGGAAAAGAGAGAGCTGCAGCATTTAGAAAGTGAGGTTTTTTTTCTTTTATTTTGTTTTCTGGAAATTACTGCTTCCGTGCTGTAGAGGATTTAATTTTGGGGTCAGATTTTGGGCATGTTGGGTAAATGCCAGTGTGGCTGGGAAGCTCATGCATATGAGAACTGATCTAGTTTACTGCTCTGCCTAAACAGAGCATTTGTTACACCCTCATCATTCATAACTCTTCCAACAGCCGTTGTAGGCACCTTAATGGCTTGCTGCTGAAGGACCTTCCACAAACTGAGAGAAGGGGTGAACTTTTATCTGTCTTTGGGTACCTTCAGCGTATTTGAGGACTGATACTGGCCCCTTTAGCTTCATCCTGTTGAGACAACTTCTGTTCTTCATTCACCCTTTTCTTGAACATTCTGTTTCCGACTTACTGCTGCTTCTCAGTTCCAAATTGCCTATATTTTTCTGAAAGTGTGGAAGTTGGAAAGGGATACAGGCTTCACCTGAGTTTTAAATGGAATAGTGAAAAACAATTCTTAATATAGTATTCCTCTTTATATTAAGACAGGCACACAGTCTGTGATGTTATATCCTTTGTACACTTCTTAGAATACCACAAAGCAAACACAGTTGTTCGTTCTGTTTGCATGGTTTTTTTATTTTTATTTTTTTACATTGATTTTTGTCTTTTGCATTGCATCTGCTTCTTCCAGACTTTCCTAGTCTGTTGCCCAATATGCTTCAGACCCTTCCCAGTTTGGTATCACCTGTGTTTTCTAATATTTTCAATGACAATTTAATGGAATGTGTGGTTTGAATATTCCTAAGTATAGCCTAAACTCCTTTTGGTCTCCTATTTGATACATATCTCCAGTTTGCCAGTTGAGTGAGCCATAGACAGTTTGAGTGGTGCTTGCTTAGGAGTGTGCACTCACACAATTTCCTAGATTCTTTATTTTTTTTTCATTGTTTGAAAACTGAGAGAAAAGACAAAGTCATTGCTAAAATCAAAGTGAAGGGTTTGTAAGTAGAAGTTATGTTGGTAAAAATCAGCTTGGCTTGTTTTTGAAAAATTTTGCCTGCACTTATCACCACAATTGTGTAGGAGCTACCAAAAAGTCCCATGCTAGTATTTTCCTGAGATCTTTTGTTCCCCTTAAAAAAAAAGACTCTTGTTTTGTTTTGTTTTGTTTCAGGTCTTATAGAACTATCTAATTACAATAGAAAAAAAATGTCTAAAATTCATCCTGAAATTGTAGGAATTAGTCAAAGAGATCTAATTTGATCCACATGACTGGAAAACGATCAGTACTGGAAGTTTATGCTGACATGTTAGAGGCCCTCTCTGATCAGAACTAGTGTAAAACTTACTGTATAACTGAAATCTGTATGGTAAGTCATTCGTAGCACTTGGGCAGCCTATGCCTGTTGGCAAAGCAGTGCTGTAAAAAGAGGCCTTAGCTAACACAACATATCCTCATACATCTCATTAAATTGAAGTGGAATGAGAGCATTCCAGTACAGTCTTTGGAGAGAGCTTTGCAGTGTAAAGAGAGATTTTTAATTTAATTCTCATAATGGGTTTTTGTAACAGGTCACAATTTCAGGCCTTTTTATTACAGATGTGTGGTGGGGAGCAAGTCATACACTTAAGGCAAAGGATTGTTCTGTGTGGAAGGAATCCTGCATGTGCCTATAATACGGGAGGGAAAATGAGGATGAGGAAGCCTGTGAGCTACCAGTGACTTCTCACTGAAAACTGCACATGCAAAGATCAGTTGCACATTTAGAGGAGAAATCTTAGTGCTGGATGTAGGTCAGACTGTAAATCAAGAGTGAACAGCAGCTGCAGCGCTTTCAAATGCATGAAGTGCTGTTCTTCTGGAGTATTTGCTGCACATCTTTCACTGTAGAGACCAGAAGAAATCTGCTTTAGGAAGAAATTGAGCATGTGTCCAAGTTTTTTGTTTGCAGCAGCTGAACTGGTGTTGGTGGGCAACTGGTTTGCTGTGGGAACTCTGTGGCAAGCCATTGCTTTTGATACAGAATTGAGACTGAAATGTAAAGGGATATATTAAGTTCCTGCAGTGGAAAAGATAAGCTGTAATATCATTGCTTTAGTCTTATCTTTACAGCTAACACTGCTACTGGAGCATGAGTATGCTGTGTGTTGGTGTGACCTTAGTAATCCACCGGTGCCTCTTCCAATCAAAGGGATATCTTCTCTATCCCAACTATCCTGATGCTGCATGTATACCTGGCTATGAAGGAAACAGGCAAATGGAGTATATTCTTGATCTGTGCAGTTGAAGCACTGAATAGCCATGAGTTTTTCTGTTAAATCAATGTGGATATAAATATTAAACAAATGGATGTGATAAAGTTGCTCATATCTCTTTTGTAAGATGGAATAAATAAAAAAAAATCACAGCTTTGAACAGTAGTAAACAATTTCTGCATGCATCAGTGTTTATTCTCTTGAGATTACAGACATCGAGGTGCATTTGCAACACATTCTGTGTTTCAAGAATATATTATCTTTATTTGCTATCTTCACACCACATCTCTGGAGAAAACTTTACTTTTTTTTTTTTTCCTATTTTTGGTTTCCCATCACTTATTTATTTAGGAATTGAATTAACAAAGCTATCTGACATAAAAGGGTAGCAGTGGCAGATTCCAGGTTGAGGCATGGGTTGTCATCATGATCCAGTTAAATGCCAATCCTAATGGTCAGGTGCTCTTTTACTGATTCCATATTAGCCTTGCATCCTTCGCATTTTGGGAATGGATCTACTACATTCTGGAAAGATTGTCTGGGTCACTGGCTATATTGTTTGTACAGCAATGGGCCTAAAAGCTTAAACAGTAGCCATCTCTTGTTTCCTGACAGACAAAAGACAACAATGTCAGTCTTGGTGACAGAGACTGTATCAGGATTTAGAATGTTAACTTTTCAGTGTAGTGTCTGGGTGAAGTCTGACTTAAAGTGTTTATCACTTAGTTTCAGTGTCACAGAAACCTGAAGACTGCTCTCGTTAGCAGCAGAGACCCTGGAATTAATTGGCTTAGTATATTAATTTCAGTTTAAAGGGGAGTAGGGTGGATGAATAATGGTTAGGATTCACTTTAAGGTTCCATATCTAAATGAAGCCTGCAGCTGAACTGCTGTGAGAGGTCCTTTGATTCTAAGTACTTGGCTTTCTCCGAGGATGAAGTTTGACTTGGGCCATTCGTATGCTTAGAGGGAGGTAGTCCTTAGCCAGGTCATGGAGTTAGATGCCACCCTTCAAAGGAAGCCTTAGCACTCATAACCTCAGCAGAAACACAGGATACTGTCCTGCTAACTGGAATCTTAAGAACTTCCACAATCTCTTGTCAAGGTTTATTTTTGGCTTTCTTGGCAAACTCAGCTGCCTCTGAGAGCTCATGGACATCAGCTCATGAAAGCTCTAATTGCCAATTAAATTCGGTGCAAGGCAAAGCAATTATTTTCTAAACAAATGGAGGATTAAGGAGGGATGGGCATGTGTCTTTTTTTTAACCTCTTTCCCTGGCATACTGGACTTGTTCCTAAGGATCTTTCTTGAATAAAATTACATATGTCCATGATAGCCCCTAAATAAAGTCGTAAACCTTGAAAAAAGGAGTCTATCTTCATGTTGCTGGGAGCACTTGAGTGGGAGAAATCTTTTTTGATTCTCAAGAAGTCTGACAGTGCAAAAGAAAATAAATCCATATTTTCAGTTTCAGGATAGTGAAACTGGCATCAGTTATAAGTCTTTCCCAGTTCAATGTGTATGTATAGCTTTTCATTCACTGCAAAGTACATATTTTAGTCTACCAGTTCAAAGAAGAGCTACAGTCACTGGGACACTGAAGCACTATTAGTGTATTTTTCTAGAGGTTTCCCTGTCCAGTATTAGTAGCATGAATTCTCAGAAAAGAACTTGCATTTACCCTGCCTCAACTGATTCATTAAAAAAAAAACAAAAAAACAAAAAAACAAAAAAAAAAACCCAAAACAACAACAATAACAATAAACCAAACAAAAACCAAATCCTATGAGAAAAATTACATTCCTACTGTATTCTTCTAAAGGCTTAGTTGGAAAGGACTGTGAAGAAATTCTTTAGAGGCTTACTTGAATCCATTTTGGTAAGAACTATTTTTTTTCATAACTTTAAGAGGCTTCAATCTTTGCAATCTATGCTTAGGGCTGTTGGGCCACACACTAGTGTACACCTACTTGTTTTTCGACAACCTGTTCCTCTTCTGAGACAGATGTGCAATACCCAAACAGGAACATTGCAATTGCTCTGTGTTGTCACAAAGGTGAATTAGCAGAACTCAAATGTGGGAAAGTTGCCTTTGTCTTCTGTATATCTGTAGCTATGCACGTTTTCTGAAGAAGAATCTGAAATCTGACTGCCTTTGGATGCAAATGACCTAGTTCACTAAGCAGTAGGATATAATTTTAATATCCATAGATAGTGAGATCATCAGATTGACCTGTTTGGCCGTTTTACAGGGGATTTTTTGATCTAAGTGTTAATGAGTTCTGAGAAGTAAGTAGAGCCAACTAATGGTCCTTTCCCAGCCATTAAAGAAGTTGAATCTTTACCTGGGTTCATATCCAAGAAGTGTAACTAGAAATGCACTCAGACTAGATAACGCACCTAAGAAAACTTTCATTAAGAGAAGGATATTCAGTAGAGGTTTTCAGACCATCCATTTAACATGATGGGTCTATAGTGGTAGGCATTTCCTTTTTCTTCTTGATGGACTGTGGCAGGTATTCACTCTTCAAAACCAAAACTGGAGAATATGTCTAAGTGAAACCTAGAAGTTCAGCTCGGTCTGTCACAGTGATAACTTATGAGGGACATCCAGACAGCCTGAGTCTACCTCTATCCCTGGCTTGATCCCTTAGTCTTTCCTTGAATGTAATTGGATGAAAAGTTGTTTGTTGTTATCTGTGAGCTAACCCTGGCTAGCATTAGCAACTCCAGTTCCTGCTGTTGAGATGGTCTTGAAATTCTGCTTTTTGTCTTCAGAAGACTCAAACATAAGTATCAACTTTCATGCCAAAAGAACGTCTACTGGCTACTGAGTTCCTAAAGCTTTCCCTCATCTGAGGAAGCATTTTGTAATGGTGTTTGTTACCTGAGGGCAAAGATTTTCTTGTTTATTTCTTTTCCCTTTTGATCTTTGAAGCCTCCCAACTGAGTTGACACTTCATAGAGCTTTCCCATGTGTCAAATGCTGAAAAGCATGTATGAATTCATATTTGACACCTTTCATGATTCCATTAGAATATCCTATTGGCCGTATCGCATAGTACTAAGTGCAATGCAGCACAGAGCTTGTTGGACATACTCTTTGCCCATGAGGATTCTCCTTCTGTTAATCATGAGTTTGAACATTTGAAATTTGCTTGCATTGATAGACTTTTTTTTTTTTAATCTGGTGGCCATCTTCCAAGAAGATAAACAAAAGGAGTACCAGGTTCTGCAGGATTTGTATATTTACTGTTTGTACAGCCTGGCCATCCCACAGTCAGTGAAGCAAACAATGGGCATCTGTCATTAAACTGGACAAGAAAGTATGCTTAGGGTATTGTTACTGTTGTTTCTAATAATTTGGCATTTTTGTCTGGCATGTGTCCCCATGCCATTTGTTTGTACGGAAACCTTTGTAGGCTGCTGTAGTGGGATCTCTATCAGAATGTTGTCATGCTTATAACCAGCAGTCAGCTGCTGTTTATAAACTTTCAGACTTACTGTACCTGTTTCAGGCAGTTGAGGATCTTTCCTTTTGAAGGGGGCCTGCTTCATTTCTTTAGTGACAAGGTTTTAGCCTTCATCAAGAATTTCAGTCTGATGCCTCTAGCTTTGAAAGGGCTGTCTCACCAGGCTTTGAACAGGACAGCTGTGTCCAGTTATGCTCGTTTGTCTTCGTTTTCACCATAGTAGGCTACAGAAGAGGCTGGTGCTGTGATTTAGGCTAAAGCTTTTAGAGTTTGCCACAATATGACAAAATGCAAACCTTTTAACGTCAGGGCGAGCTGTAAATTGCCTTCTTTTACCTTATGAAGGGAGTGATTAGTCCATCAAATTACTGTATACAAGAGTTTAGCTGTCCAGGGATTGGACGTTTTTGCAAATGGACAGAGCTGTTTCAAGTAGCCTTAGAGAAACTTCTTAGGACTGTAAGGTTCCATGTACACCTTGACTTCATAAGAAGTGCTAATAAGAATAGAAACGTCCAGTGTTTCTCCATAAGTACTAGCCTCTCTGGCTGAGGCTGCTGTGGAAGCTCCTCTGTATTTGTTCTTGAAGGTTGTTTCTCAACCCAGCCACCTGCAAACAGTGAATAGCTACAGGAACATTCTTGCTTGCTCTTTCTTTCCTTGGCTGAGGTAATTTTTTCTGGAGCCCATTGCACTATATGACTGACAGCCTAAAGGTGTTGCCTCCACTCACAGAAATTGTAGTAACAATCTGTGGTCAGTTACATCCTGTGAAGTTCCTCTCTCTGTTAAGAAGGATATAATATCCTGGCATTAAAATGTACACTCTCATTCATACGTACTTTGTTTAACATTAGGAAGCATTCCCTTAGGTATACTCATGTTGCCAAAGGGATTGGATAGCTGTGCATGCAGGTGTTGAGGGCTTGCTGGAACGAGAGAGAACTAGGCTTTTGCTTAGCTCAGTTAATTTAATGTATTGTGGCCATCTTTAGCATGCAGCTATGAATGAAAGGCTTTTCATTTAACTCGGTCTTACCATGCTAAGATTTCTAGTTCGTTTGGTGCAGTTTTGCTCTTGTCAAGAGACCCTGACATATAGTGGATTTTAAACCTAGATTATATATGTTTGATGGGCCAGAATTTGAAATGTTCCTTTTGTTTCATCTTCACCACCAGTGGCTTCCCAGTGAGGTATCTCCTTTCTTGAAAGCTACAGAACAGTTAGTTGGAGCTCTGTTTTATTTCACCTCTTGGTATTCTGCTGCCATGAGGAGAAAAGTCCTTAAATGTCCATTCATCTGTGGACTCCAGGGACTCTGCTCCAGGTGAACAGCATGCCTGGGAGGAGTGCTATTTGGAGATGGCCACTGCATTGATGTACGCATAGATAATTGCATGAAGGACACAAACTACTTACTGTTCTGTTACTTCTCTTCTGTACCTATGTGTTCATATACAGCCTGTCCTCCTTTCCTCTTGGCTCAAGTTCCTGGAAGATTTCCAGGGAGTTGTAAGAACTTTAAAAAAAGTGTTCATCACCTGTTCTGTGGCCACAGGCAGAGAGAATTTGTGCATGCCTCTGTAAGTACTACTCAAACTATTTCAGCTAACAGTACTTGTATAGAAGTGTGCTCATTGTAAATAGGCATGAAGTGTGTATCAAATAATGGTTATAGGCTGGTAGTATTTCTGATGTTCTTCAGGTGAAGTGGCATGGAATAATTCAGGGCTTTGTCCGCTGGTGTGCTCTAGACTTACTGCCCAGTGTTTGTAAAAGGTAATTTTCTGGATGTTTGGCTGTCGAAGGCCAAGCAGCTCATTCCTGCAGTTCCGGAGGATGCTGTTCGGTCACCCATAGTGAGATTCTTACTTTGTTCCAACTGTATTCTCTATATTGTATTGTGGGTTTGGACTACATGACCTTTAAAGGTCCCTTCCAACCCTAACCATTCTGTTCTTCAGGACTGATGAGGCTGCACCTGGAGTATTGTGTTCAGTTCTGGGCCCCTGACTCCAAGAAAGACGTTGAGGTGCTGAAGAGTGTCCAGAGAAGGACAGTGGAGCTGGTGAAGGGTTTGGAGCACATGTCTGATGAGGGGGAGCTGCGAGTGTTTAGCCTGGAGAAAAGGAGACTCAGGGGGGACCTTATCAGTCTCTTGGAACTACCTGAAAAGAGGTTGTAGCTGCGTGGGAGTCAGTCTCTTCTTCTAAGTAAGTAATGAGCAATAGGACAAGAGGAAATTACCTCAAGTTGCACCAGGGGAGGTTTAGATTAGATATGAGGAAAAATTTTCTTCACTGTAAGGGTTTCAGGCATTGGAAAAAGTTGCCCAGGGAAGTGGCAGAATTACCATCTCTGGATGTTCAGTAGACACATGGATAACAAGTCTTACACTGAACACATTGTAGAAGAACCCTGCAATGCTTTATCACTGCATTTTCTGAACATGAAATGTAGAAAATCCAGCCAAATATTTTAGAAGGAACAGAATCTGAAAACCCTGCCTTGAACCACAGTAGTTTCATGCTAATGACAAGGAAACTTCACCCTTCCTGGTAAATGATTTAATGTGAAACATTTAACTTGCTCCAGCAGACAGTGGCAATGATTTTGCACTAGGACACTGACTCCTTCAGGCTGCGCCTGTTCTGAAAACAGAGAATGTCTGCTGGACACTTTCCTGCCCCCTGCGTAACTACACCTGTCTCCCTTTACATTCATGTCTGTATGGGCTTGCTTACCATCATGATCTGTGATGGTATCTCTGGGTAGGAAGAGAACAGCTGATTGAAGACATCAGAACCTTCCTCCAGCTTCAATTCCTTCTCCCAGTATTGGCTTGTTTTATCATAACGGCACCACCGATTCCATTGGAGGAGATGTTGATCTAAGGCAGGAAGGACCTGCTTCCTCTGCAGGTGGATGTGGATGTGTATGGTAGCTGTGCACTAAAGAGAAAAGCTGGCATGATCATAGAGAGGGACTCTGGAAACTGGGTCCAGTCCCTGCAGTTGCCAAAATATAGGCTATGGCTGAGACAAGAAGTGGGAAAAGGAATTATACTTGAGCAAAGTCAGATTGATAAGGGTTGAACAATGTTTGCTCTGAGCTTAAAATGGCAGTGCCAAGTACCTGGTGTGGGAAAATCAGGTAAATACATTATAGGTCTTTACAGTTAATCCATCTGTCAATGTGTACCTGCCTGCATAACTACTTTCTCAGCATTCAGCTGCCTGCTCATTTCCATCTTCCTTCTCTCCAGTGCCACTTGTCAGCAAAATACCTGTGGTGCTTGTCTGTGTGTATTTGCTCAGTGTATGCAGCCCTTACTGTACAGCTCTGGAGAGGCTGCCACGGCCAATCTAGGTAGTCTTGTACACTCTTTGAGGATCCAGTTTCTGTACTTAGACTTGACAAAAATTAAATTATGCTAAGTCTCTGGAATGTTGTCTTCTTCATTAGACACTTATTCTGGTGCTTATTTATTTCTTTAGTGTTCTCTTGTCTGGAAAAAAAAATTCTTGCCTAACATCCTTTCAGACTGAGATTGAAGAAGTTGTTTGAGAATTCTTTTTAAGATGCTCAAAAAGTAAACAAGTCCCAGAAATTTTGGACCCAAGGCTGCTGTTTTTTTTAACATACAATAAAATAAAGTATTGGAGACCCTTCAACACATCATTCTGTTGAGAAGCTTTTTTCTGTGTTACAAGGTGGGATGTAATAAAATCTCTTAGGTCAGTACTGTTTGGTTATCAGATAATTGGAGACTGAAAAGCCTGCCTTTCCTAGTTGGTATAATAGATTTCTTATTATTGCTGGCTATATATTCTTTCTTATAGCTCTTTTTCAACATTTTGCTTCATTAAGGAATGAAATCTTAATGCACTTACTGAAAAAACAAAACCAAACATACAAAGGTGTTTGGGTATACTTGCTGCATCACTTCCATTGGCCCTTCTGTCTTTGTACCTCTAGACATACCAAACAAAAGGTAAAGTTTAAAATTTAGAACAGACAATTTCATACTTTTGATATAATACTTTCAGTACATTTTAAAATAGTAAAAAAGTGTTAAGGATGGATGATTTGTTTTCTTTCTTTTTAAATTAGGGGTTTATGTCATCAAATTTGTTAAATTGGAAGTGCTAAAATGAAATGTTAAATGGGTACTTTACCCTTGAAAAGGTAATTTTTTTCAAGAGCCAGTGTATATGGAGGATGCTTCTTTACTGCTTTACACACAAGATGCAAATAGATGTAACGAGGGAGCTTTCAAGCAGGTTTAGCTGAAAACTAATCTCACACTGGAAGAGAATTTCTGTTATGTGTGGCTAAATGTTAATGTCATGCAGTGCTATGAGTATTGTAAATGTCTGTTAGAAAACTGATCCCTAACCCATAAGGTTTTATTAATTCAAATGTCATGGATTGTCGTAGGTCTTTCTGTGATTATCAAGCTGCTATATTCTTACAGCTGGTAACTGCAAATTCTATTCGTAGTTACAGGTGCCTTAAAAAAAAGGCAATCTTGTCTATACTTACATACTGTGAAGGTCCATTTAAAGCACCACCGTATACTAATAAGCATTAGAAGTGGCTTTATTTTGTGTTTTTCGTTTATAGAACAAAAGAGATGAACATCTTTTGAAAAAAAGAAATGTTCCTCAAGAAGAAAGTTTAGAAGATTCTGATGTTGATGCTGACTTCAAAGCAGTAAGTTCCTTGGTTCTGGAATTATTTTTAAAACTTTGGTGATGTCTCCAAACAATCTATTCTGTTGACTTGCAGTTATTTGAAAGCAAATTTATGAACTGTTAAAGTAAGTTTGACTGTATTAAGTGCTTAAAAAGGCTATAATTTAGCAGTAAAAGCTACTAAACTGTTTTTTTTTCTCTTCAAGCAAAACGTAACACTAGAAGCTATACTGCAGGTATGTTACATTTAAAATTCTTTTTTTAACTAGAAGTGTATGTTCTGTGCATTTTTGGTTTTTACTTGTTTGTTTTGGTTTTTTTTTCAGAATGCCACAAGTGACAACCCAGTGATCCAACTGAGTGCTGTCCAAGCTGCAAGGTAAAGATAAATAAAGATACATAAACATAATTTCTACACATTTTTCATTATGAAAGTTACTTACTTTACTTTTACTTTTAATTTCACAGAAAACTCCTATCCAGTGACAGAAATCCACCTATTGATGACTTAATAAAATCTGGAATTTTACCAATTCTGGTAAAATGCCTAGAAAGGGATGATAAGTAAGTATTCTTTGAAAAATGTTTGCCTTTACTGGAAATTTGCATCCAAAAAAAAGTCATTATTTGAAATGAAACTGAGGATTCACAGCACCATGTAACCTGACACAGTGGATCACTTTCCATGATGATAAATCCTAAGTTCTCCAGGAGTATTTGCTGCCACTGAAATGTCATTTTATTTTTTAGAGCTTGTTTGAGCATTTCCAGCTAATGAAGGAAACCTTACTGCGTTTCTCAGTGATTTTGAATATTTCAGCCTTTTACTAACTGTTTTTAAGAAACCTGCCTCAGACCTGTTGTCTTGTTGTGTGCTTGTGTGAAGGCAAAGAACATGCCTGGTTGTGAACAGGGGCCTTTTCCAGAATACACTTGTCTTTTTTATTAAGGTTATTACCTTAAGTTTCTAGTTTCTTCTCACTGCAAGATGGGTTTCATTCTGGGTCTCTGCTGCTCTCTTATGTGATGGTGCAACATGGTGAGCATGCTCTGTTACAATTCTTTATTGGAAGACAAGAGCTTCAGTAAAGATGGTAGAGAACATTGAGCATGTAGTTGCAAGAATTTATTGACAAGTAAGAAAAAGGCCATATTCCACAAAGCATGAGCCCCTTATTCAGATGGATGGGGATTAACACAGTTGAGTCAAACATTTTAGCCTGTCTCCAGTCTCAGGCAGCCATAAATGAGTTTATAATATTTTAATGTATTTATAATATTTCCATTTTCAATGTTATTTCTGCAGCCACGAAGGCTAGAAACTTCAAAAATGCAATTTGGTATTTTTGGTATATTTTGGTGACTGTAAAAATATGAAGTGTTAGTAGCTTTTTTTTTCTTGCTTGTGTAACAAAACAGTTGCTTAGAAGGCAGCTGGCAATAACATTATTGAAATCAGGATAGAATTTTTCGAATGGTTGCCTAATCTAGAAGTAGATGGTTCGGTGCTTTGAAAATTCTTTGAGTCTGAATTTTCTGCTAGTTTTTGTATGATTTACTTTTGTAAATGTTTAATTAGTCTTTCAAAATTTAATTCAGCATTTTCTTACACAGTTCTTTTAATTGTAATTGCTATACAATATTTGGTACAGTTAAACTCTGAAAAGATTTCATATAACAAATTATGAAAGTTGTTGTTCGTCTTATAACTGAAAGCTTATCACAGGAGGAAGAAAAAAAGGACCAACCTAGAACTAGAATTTTAATGCAGTGTGAAGGTTTATAGGTAGCTGCTGGCAGGTATGATTTGTTTTTACCTCCTGTCCATTTCACTTCCGATCCTATCCCCAATAAAACTTTAAATGCTTTGGAAATTAATACACACACACACACACAAAAAAAAGCTTTAAAGAAGCAGGTACTATGACTAGGTATAAAACATGATTGATAAAGACAGAAAAATCATGGAAATGAAAACCAGTAACTGCTCTTCCTAAAGCCAGACACTCACTGTTATGCTAACGGCCATAAGCTGTAAACTCTCAGAGGTTCTAGAACTCTTAACCTTCAGCATTTGCTTGAACAACAGTGTTCATGCAGCCTGTTTTAGTGAACTGCTGTTGACACAGACAACAGCTGACAGACATCTTGGAAGAGATGTTACTCCAGCTTTCCTGACATTTGTAGCTAATTTTACTTGCTTTTAATAAGTCAGATTTAATACAGTAACAATGCTGTCTTTTAATACTGATGCTCGATTTTTCCTCTGCCTGTGATGGAGCAGATAAATTTCTGTATCCCAGTATACCACCTTGCACTTGATCTAAGATGCAATGTTAGAAGAATTAAGTTTGCTTGGTTGATTGGACTTTTTATTACTAATATTAATTCAGAATGGTGGATGGTTTACTGAAGGTCATAGAATGCAAGAACTCTTTTTTTTCTTACAGCTTTTCCCCTGAAATGTCCAGACTTGGAGGGGTTTTTTTAGATTTTAGCCCAGTGACACTGCTTAAATGTGTAATTCAGAGCGGATACAGCTAGTAATACTGAAATGAAACATGAAATAGTCTTCAGATCACGTTTCAACTTACTACTATAAAATTATTTCGTTACAGTCCTTCATTACAATTTGAAGCTGCATGGGCATTGACTAACATAGCATCAGGCACTTCTGCACAGACTCAAGCTGTTGTACAGTCCAGTAAGTATTACAGTTTGAGGTTTTTTTTCAAGGGGGATGAATAGTGTGGGGAAAAGGAGTACTTGGATAACAAATGCCATTTGTTATCAAAACCATTAGACTATTAAGTACGTCTGTCCTCTTTTTCTAAAAATGTCTACATTTGCTCTTAAACACTAATCTGTGTGTCATTAACAATTAATATTAAGGAACCCAGACCTCATTTTCTCATAAAGCAGATAAAGAATGAGAGGTGCTATAATGAATATGACAGAAATGTTAGTCCTTTCTAATTCTTGGTTTGATTTCTGAAATCATGTACGATTAATTGCTCTGTGGCTAAAACTTAAGTTACAAAGTAATTCTACCTCAAAAGTGTGTTCATAAATTTTATTAAATTTGATAAATACATAGTTATGTAAGGTTGCATGTTTAAATACTGTTAAAAAAATTACCATCCTTTCCTTGTACAGACATTGTTTTTTGTGCTGCCTTCCTTTCTTGGTTAATCAGACTGTGAGAAAGAAAATGAAAAGGGAAAGGAAAGAAACTCTAAAGATAATTGAAGATAAATTAATCAAATAGATTTTTCATTACTATATATATAGCTTTTATGTATCAACGTGCTTATCTGAAAACAGTCGCCTTTATGCTAAATATAATGTTTTGTCATTAAACAGGAGACTATAGATAAGCAAATATATAATAAATTGTCTGGGCTTATTCATTCTCCCTTTTTTTTTATTGGAAAACAGTGACTTAGTTATTTGATTTTCTTTTTCCTAAGTGTATGAACCTACCGTTCAAATCAAATGCTGGTTTGTGTGTTTTCATAGCTAATAAAATATCTCATTCATTGTTAGATTCTGTATAGTTAAGATATTGGAAAAATAGAATAAGAATGCTTATCAGAATGAGCTCTGGATAAAAATCCAAAGCCTTTTAAAAAAATCAGTATCTTGAATTTGTTTCAAAGATTCCTGATGTGATTTGGGCACCTCTGTTTTCAGATTGCTTTTCTGGTGTCTAAATATCTTTGAAAATCTATTCCCAGGTTTTTCCTTCCTTCTTAACTTTGTTCATAGTCATTGTTTTTTTTTCCTTTTTCATGTCCCACAGTGTTATCCTGTTTGAATGAATTGATCTAATAGAAAGGCTGTTTATAGTATTAGCTTTGCAGGAAAAAATTGGGAAAAAAATCTCAAAGTAAAAATTAAAAGTAGAATAAAAATATGTACAGCACAACTGAAAGCATTGTTGTTACCTGAACAATTACTAAAAGTTCGAGTTGAAATATGTGTCTCCCAAAATCTGTTTAGTTAATGCTTGAAAAGAACAAAATGTAGTAGAATGACTTTAAAGAAGCAAAAAGTATTTTCAGCTTTACTCATGAAGAGAAAATGGAAGTTTAGTCTAAAAGTCCTGCTGCTGTGGCTGGGAGATGAGTATGGGAAAACAGCCTCCCAGCTCTTCCCCCTTTAGATAAGGGACGGTTTGAGGAAACAAAGCAATAGATCCTTGTAGCTACAGAAGTGGCTGGTACAGCTTAAACACAAAAGAGGCGGCCTCCCGCAATCAAGGGGACAGATGGCAGTTGGAAGGCCCAACAAAAGAGAAAAAGTACTATATACACAGACCAGCTCTTGGCAGGAGCCACTTTGGAGCAGGAGTAATTATTTTTTTTGAGACCGGTAGATCAGGTAACCTGCAACTCATGCTCTATCAGGTTGTCCTTCTGCCTGAGTATTGATATGAAATAATTTCATTGCTGGTTTTGAAAGCGCACCAGGTTTGCAATCTTAATGTAAACTACATAGTTCTGAAATATGTTGAATGCAAGTATGGCTGAAGTGTAATCTCATTTATCACTGAGAAGGAAGCTGAAATATTCCACTTGAGCTAATGGAAGTGGGATGATTGTTACAAGAAGAGAGAGTGTTCTTAAGCAACAGTGTGCTGCTGTCCCTCCTAGCTTGTCAGTTAGAAGTAATTGGTGAATTACTCATCTAGGGTGGGGAAGCAGTTTTAGGTTGTCTTTATTCTTCATTGCTCTGTATTTTTCAGGAAAATACATCAGAGGTTTTTTGGCTTATTTTATCATGTTACAATATCAACAGAATATTGATTCACCGTTGCTCACAGATTGTGTTGCAATTTTTTAAAATTTCTGAAGCTATTTCTGCAAGAAAAAATACTCTTTAACAGTTTATAAATGGATCAGAAAGACTACAGGATGACTGTGATCATATATAGATTTTTTAAAGTTGCTGTAAGAATTACTGTCTTTCAAACAGTATGGGTTGTCTGAAGGAAAGTAGTGCATGGGAATAGTAGAAGGATGGTTTCTCAGCTCTATTAAATGTATTTAATTCCACAGAGAATGATATCTAAAATCCGCACCACTTCCTTAATCTGGTATGTTGCTGGTGTTATATAAGAGCAAATTAAAATGTGTCTTAGGACTGGCAGATGGATGTAAATCTTCACTGCATATGAAAACTAACTATAGCCACCTCTTGGGAGGAAGCTATTTTCTTAAAGTCATGGTATGAAACAGGTTTGCACAAGTGGGCATGTCATTCTGCTAGGTATGTGTCGCATCTTGGATACTTGGAAAATCTGAATTACCTGGACAAGAAACCTCACCCCTGCATACTTGAGGGTCTTGCATATCACTTTGAGAAATACACCGAAATGTTTAAATGTGGGGAGCATTGTTTTTTAATAGCTGCCTGTTCTCAAGCCTATTTTTTTCTTTCTCTAGATATATATATAAAAATGTTAAACTCAGGTTTTTATTTCCTTCATAATAGAAATATATATATAAGACATGGTGGAGAAAGTGTTTTATGTAAATCGTTGACAATGCTGTGCATATACCATGTTTCAGTATAAAACAAATCCAATCTTTGCATTCTGCAGATGCAGTACCCCTCTTCTTGAGGCTACTTCATTCACCACACCAGAATGTTTGTGAGCAAGCTGTCTGGGCTCTTGGAAATATTATAGGTAACTCTTATTGTTCTAATGATTTGAATTCAGGGAGCGTTTCATTTTAGAATTTGACTTTTTGAACATTGGCATTATCATATGAGACTATGTTTCCTCTAAATTCTGTAGATTGATATGCTTTTTTTAATATGTAATGTGGCCAGAATCAGATACGGACCTCCTATTTTTTTCTAAATAATAATATCATTTGTTATGCAAAATATTAACAGGATAAATTTTGTGTCCCCTAAAATATACATACATAACTTTACGTATGTATATTTAATTAAACACAACCTTTTAGTATTAGACTATTGGTGAGGAAACATAGAATTTCAGTATCCCAACATGTCATTGCATACATTTCAAGATTTTCCATTTTTAATGTAATTTCTTTTACAACAATTTTCATTTCTGTAGGTGATGGTCCTCAGTGTAGAGATTATGTCATATCACTGGGAGTTGTCAAACCTCTTCTGTCCTTCATCAATCCCTCCATTCCCATCACCTTCCTTCGGAACGTCACATGGGTCATTGTAAATCTCTGCAGGAATAAGGACCCCCCACCGCCTATGGAGACAGTTCAGGAGGTAAATAAGAATTACAAGACAGATAATTTTTTATACTCTGGGCTAGAGACCAAATGTTTCACATTGTCATACTATGAATTTATGCATGTTTTTTGTCACTGTGCACGTCTTGTGCCAATTACCAGTTGTTAAATGAAGTAATTTGACCAATTTGATGTTCTTGCTAAGGCTTTAATAAAGGTATTTGTAATATTTGATACCAAGCAAGACTGAAGACTGATGAGCTATGTATTAAAATGGACACATCAAAAATTAACACATTAGAAAGTGCTCACCTGCTCAGCATTTCATATTTTTATTTAAAAAAAACCAGTCTACAAATGTGATTCTGTATATAGAAGTATTCAAATGTAATTATTTTCAGTAAGAGGAAATGTAAGTAAACTAATGAATGTAATGTAGTTTGTGTTTCGACTAGCTGTCAAGGACTAGCAGTTGATGCCAAGTCTCAGGCTGAGACAAGAAGCATCTGAAAATCCCTTTTAACTGGTGAACAGAGCAAATGCTGTGTTTATAGAGTAGGCACAGTTAGTAAAATGGTGCTATTTTACATAGTTGTAATGTAAGTAGAGTTCTTAGTTTTAAAATAAATTCCAAATTCTAGATAAACTTTTTGAAGCCATGTGGAGTATGGTACTGTTAACTAAACTTTAATGACGTTTTTAAAGTGAAGAGAGAACAAGGAAGCTCTTACAAGTAATATTTTTCTAAATAAAAATCTCTGTTCTAAGCAGTCTTATAACATATCAGGTTTATATTTTCTCCATATGTGATAATAAAAATACAACTTTAATCCAAGAGGTTTTTTGTATTGATACTAGGCTAATGATTTTTATTGTATGTGTGGTAACAAAGGTTTCACAATAGCAGGGGGATGTCTTATCTCTGTTTGCTTGTTTTCCCTCAAAATACAATCTGCACTCTGTGTCTGAATACAGGACTGTCTCATTTTTTACAAATTTTAAATGCAATACAAATATTTTTATACATACTTTGAGGGAATGACCAGCTGCTGGAAAGTGTGTGAATACAATATGCTAATGCAGACTCAGGCTAAGTTGTGGCTGCAGTACTTGGATCATGATTGTACCGCCAATTTTATTCTACTGTAATGACTGATGAACTTCTTTTCAGATTTTGCCAGCATTGTGTGTTCTCATTTACCATACAGATATAAACGTAAGTAATTTCTAAAGCTTTAGATATTTGGATTCTTTGTTTTCTCTAGAAAGAAAATGCTGCAAGATTGTGTTGAAGTAGCAAACTTGGTTTTGTGTTTTAATTTACGAATAATTAAGTGATAAATGCACAATTAAATATGAAGACTCATAAAACTGTAGTCTTTCAGGACACAAAAAGCAAGTGCAAATACCATTTCTGAAATACTTTTTCTGAAAGTTGGCATTTTTTTCTTCTTTACATTAGAAATATGCTAGAAAAAATCCTATCTTGCAGAAATGAGCACTAGAAAATGAAAGTGCCAGCTTTACCATCAGCTTCACATTGTTCTGCCCCAATTATAATTTTGCATAGAGGATATATAATGTATGTGTAAAAAAAATACTTATTCATTCCACATATCAGTGAAATCAAATACTGTGAGCGTAAGTGTAAATCTGACTTTGTAACCTGTTGGGTGCCTGACTTTGCAACCTGTTTCACTAAAGAAATCACATATGAAACTATATTTAAATAAACAGCAATAAGCTATTGTTTTGTGGCACCTTTGACAACCTTCATGTTTTTGATAGTAAACCGTCGGTACTTCCCACAATCCTGCTCCATGCGTTTACCTATATTTTTCTGAGTAAGGTCCTAAGAGTGTGGACTTACTTCCTAAAGCCTTACATTGGGACTACAGGAACAAAGATCTGTGTAACTAAGGGATACTGAGCTGCTCTTCTCCTCCTGTCAGTACTTTGTAATCTCTGTAGTGATCGTTTTATTTAGTGAAGAAGGAAGTGAACCCTTGTGGTGGGTCTGGGGATAAAGCATAAGGTTGGTGGAACTGTCATTCCTTGCTTCCACACTGTAATGGTGGTGTTCCTGCTGCTCTTTGAATGGTGAAGTGGCTTGGCTCCACAAAATATTTGCACAGTTTAATCTGGGATTTTGCCAGGGTTTTGCCAGTGTAATGAGTGGGAGACAGCACATGGTGACATTTCAGTGTGTAACTTGGACAACCCTGAATGAAAATTCATAGCAAAGCCAAGTATACTTCTAACCTCTAGGCTGTTTTGCCCTGCCAAATTTGAAAGTTTTTGCAAGCAATGATTGTATGAAAGTTCATTGAAGTAGAAATGAGACTGTGATACCAGGTTTTGACTTCTCTCAGTTAGGGTGTCCATCATTTTGACCCTGAGAGTCAGGTGCTAGTTTGGAGGTACCAGTCTGGTCCCAGCCTCTGTACTGGAGCAGCAGTCCTGTGAGCGCTTCTGGCGGCTGCTGCTTTCGTCACTAGCAGGGCTGTGGGGCAGCAAACTGGTGAGAGCAGCAGCACGCTGTGTCGGGATGGCATTAGGTCTGTCCTAGTTGGCATCTGGAGCTGAGTGGGAGCAGCCTGTAGGTCCGGACTGTGAAATCCCTCCTATGTTTCAGTACTACAGTATTTAGCTGTCCTCATAGCTGGAAATTTTGAATAGGTATCTATTTTAGAAGTAAACTAGATCTAGGTACCTCAACAGATAATGTTCCTAGTGAGTCCAGATTTTTCCACCTGTAGTTCCTAACATCATCTCTATGTGATGTGATATCTCTCTTTCTGCTGGCTTTGTTTCTGCTTCAGGTACTACCTTTCAATGACTGTAACATCTGTGCCTTTCTTTTATTGAGGGCTTTCAAATCATCCTTATCAAGTCATCAATGACTTAGTCTTTATTTTCTTGAAGATACTCAGATTGCCCTGCAGGATAGACATTTCTCTGTGGGTTTTGCTTTGCTTGAGCACTTGAGCAGTTGCCACCTTACAGTAGTTGCTAGTCCCTTAGTTGGTATAACCTGGGGATTTTATTCTTAATAGGCAGGCAGAAAAAGGCATATATCCAAAATGGTTGGCAGTTTAACTTGAGAACTGCACTGGATCAGAAATGCTAAGGTGTAGATATATGGATTAGAGACTAAGGGAATGTATGTATTCCATAATCAAAAGATAGCACAGCTAACAAATTATAGCAGTGCTAAGGAGTCTGGGCTGGTATTTTCTTCAGAGAATTGCTGGCACAACTACTTATCTGAGCTGATTTTCTACCTTGGAAATGCAGATCAAGCCCAACAGCTTACTTTTGTGAGATGATGTATGCTGTCACTTTATGCACCAAAATGTGGTATTAAATTAAAAAGGAATTTGATAGGACATGTAGAAGTTACTGTGATGGAACAAGTGGCCCTAGTTTTCATAGTTGTACATTTTACAGATTAGGTCTCATCATAATCATGTTTAAATTTCTCCTGTAATAAAATTGCATGCTTTTTCTCCCCACCCCCAAATATATGGAATGTTATTCACTAAATTGTTTTCATTTCATGGATTTTTCTGTTCTATGTTTAAACTGTGTTCTCTTCAATTTTTAGATTCTTGTGGACACTGTTTGGGCTTTGTCCTACTTGACAGATGGTGGAAATGAACAGATACAAATGGTGATTGATTCTGGAGTTGTACCTTTTCTAGTTCCCCTTCTGAGTCATCAGGAGGTTAAAGTTCAAGTAAGTCTAGTTCAGTTGCTCTTGGTAGTCCTTTGTAAGCTATTTGCTAAAAATGTGCCCTTAGAGCATTCATCAGTGGAGTTACTGAGATAGCATTTATAGGCACATTTTGTGCAGGTAAAACTGAACAAAAAATGTTACCTACACTGCGGGGAAAAAAGATTATTAAAATGAAAGAAAACTCAAGCAAAACAGTTCTGATACAATTTTAGGTAAAGTGACAGGTTAAATATTAACTTCCACTGTGTGTGTCATTACCAGGGGTGCCTTCCTTTTCTAAGCCTAAAATATTTGATGACAACAGATTTAAACTTTTCCAGAATTCAAGTTATATGTGCTTTTTCTGTTGCTGCCTACATGGTAGTGCATATTCTTTCGGAATAACTCATGGAAATCAATTACTTTTTTTGGGACCTTTTGAATGTTAGAATATTTGCAGGTGCTGAGTCCTTTTGGTAAATTTGTAATTAGCTATGAAAGGTAAGTCAACTGAGCTTGTTTGATTAATTTCAAAGACAAATGGAGACTAAAAGTTAGTTAATGTGGGCTTGGTTTTTATAAACCAACCACTGTAATGGGGAGCTTTTTTGTGTATCCACATTTTATGTGTTTGTTTAGTTTGTACTTTGGATGAGACTTGGCTGTCTTGAAATTTGTCAGACCAGTTCACTTGATGAAGAGGAGTCTCTCCTGTATTCTGTCACTTGTAAAGCGTTTACTGACCAATACATAAACATACAAAGTCCATTTTTGAAAGTCAACTGTGCCTCAGTAAGAAGAATAGTATTTGTGATGTTTTGAATGCCCTAGTGGAAGCTGAATGGAGGGGGAAGCAGCCTTGGCAGACATAGTCAGAGCCTGGAAGCCTTTACTGTAATTGTAACACAGATCAGATACATGATGAATTAATTGTCTATTGTTTTAATATTCTTTTAATTTCTAATCTCTACACTTTTTAGTTGAGCTGCAGGGCATTTATTCAGTGATGTGCTCTGTGTTTCTCTTTTGATGAAACAGTACCCATTTTTGCAGTGTAGCTCAGAGGATGAAGTGCTAAATTGCGTTTTGCAAAGTATTTTTATAAAGAGGCATCTTAAAATGATCTTTGTTTTAGCATAAGTAACAGCGACGTCTTTAACACATGATTTTTTTTTCCTTCCCACTTTGGATATTCAGACAGCAGCACTGAGAGCAGTAGGCAACATAGTAACTGGTACTGATGAACAGACACAAGTTGTTCTCAATTGTGATGTTTTGTCTTATTTCCCAAATCTCCTGACGCATCCAAAAGAGAAGATAAACAAGGTATGTTTTGTTTCCTCCTAACTTAGTATTTTTATTTAAGAAATAAAACAGTAGCATGTGGTATTACAGAAGAATTTCTTACAGCTATTACTTCTGGCATGTGACCAATTTTGTATCAAGTTCCAGCCTTTGAGGCTGGTGCCTAATTAGGGCTGAAACCAAACATCCATAGTGAGTATGTGTGCATTGGTGTTGATGCCTCCTGCTTTCTGAGAGGACTGATGTTTTTTTGCTTTGGAGTATGATACTTTTTCTTTTCATTTGCAAATTGAGTAGCTGGCTAACTTCAATTACCATTTTTCATAACTAAAGACTATTACTTCTGCTTGAGTCCAGTGAGTTGCATGAGACTGGTCCAATTTTTCCACTCCACCTTTTCATAGTGAAGTTTGTTCTCTCGTCCATCTTCACCTTCTAGGAAGGAGGGTGTACCACTGGGCTTTTCTGAAAATCGCCCCTGAATTTCCTCTCCTTCCTTTTGGCAGGAATAACTTCGCTGCTGCAAGGATTGGATTGAATAGGCAGAGTTTGATGAAAAAAAGTGATCAGTGCCCTCTTTTCCAGAGCAGTATTTCATGTTATTTGCCTTTTTAAAAATAATTTTGCAATCTTCCACTGCAAAGATGGGGCTGGCTGAGGAGGAGGCTGTTTTGTTTAGCTTATATGATTCTCCCACTTAGTGTATGTACCATTGAGGTAAAATCTGTTTGTAAGGAATCGGTTTCTTAAGGCTCTGTTAACTGTGAAGAGCTCTGAGGAGGCTATCTTTGACAGTCAAACTGATTTGATTTATTTTTCCTGCACTTCTAGCTCTCACAAAAGAATGATGAAGAGCTATTTTGAATGCCAAAGAATTATTTTGATATAAGAGAAGTCTAGAAGTGCTTTAAGTTTTGTTTCAAGGGCAAATGCAAATAAAGGCAAGATACACATCCCAAAAAAAGTGGGAACCCATTATGGTTTTTTCCTACAGTGACTCATAATTGTCTGCTTGCCACAGCTGTTTGAGTTTTTCTTAAGATTGGAGCCTTTTTGAGATGTACTGGATTGCCTTGACAAGTATTCCCCTTTGTAACCACGAATTTGTAACTTCCATGAGATAGATTTTAGCTATGTGAATGAACCTCCTGAAGGAGTAACTGCTGAGAAAGTCTCTGGACAGCCCTGTCTGATAATGGAACGAGCTTTGTGAGCACCACTTTCATGTTTCAGGAAGAAAATGGGAGGAGGAGTTAGTCTTCCTTGTATTATGACAGAAAGCTACTACTGAGCTGTCAGTAGCAGGATTACAGGATAAGTCCTTTATTATGAGGCTTTACCAGTTTTCCTGTTTTCTTTGCAAAACTGATTTAAAGTTTAAAGCATATCTGTGACTCCAGCAGTGCCAAGTGGATATAAGGTTTGAGTCTTGCTCCTGATGTATGGAGACACACCATGTGTAAGAAAACCTGGCCCTGTGAATTAATCATACGAATTTTACATCGATTCTCTGCACGTTTGGCTTTCACAATGAAATAAAAGTTTGTACTGTAAGTGCTGCTGGGGAGGAAGCCTGTTTAATGATTGGTCGTGGTGTGATTGTAGGTTTTGAGATGGTTTGGTTCTGTTTTTTTCATCTGTTGACTAGTTTTTAAAAGTGCTTTGCTTTTTTTTTTTTTCCACTGTAGGAAGCAGTTTGGTTCCTTTCCAATATCACAGCAGGAAACCAGCAACAAGTTCAGGCTGTAATAGATGCTGGGCTAATCCCTATGATCATACACCAGCTGGCTAAGGTCAGTCAAACTATCAGCTATGCAAGTTGTCATCCTCTTTTTATAAATCTGACAGGAGGAGTTTGTGATTTTTAATAAGTTGGACAGATGTTTCCATGCTGATTTTAATGAGCTATTAATTTTATCTTTCAGGGGGACTTTGGAACACAAAAGGAAGCTGCTTGGGCAATTAGCAATTTGACAATAAGTGGGAGAAAAGATCAGGTATGTGTAGTGGGATTTCAGGTAGTCACTAAAACATTGCATGTTCATCCATTTGTAAGAAGCACAATGTTGAAAGCACTTCTTTTGTTTTTTAATTATTAAGGTTGAATACCTTGTACAGCAAAATGTAATCCCACCATTCTGCAACCTACTCTCAGTAAAGGATTCTCAAGTGGTACAGGTGGTGCTGGATGGCCTGAAAAACATCCTGATAATGGCTGGTGATGAGGCTAGCACAATAGCTGAAATTATAGAAGAGTGTGGAGGTAAGAGCTTATTAGGCTTTTTAAAAATTTAATTTGCTTGATATTCTGTCTTCCCCTCACTGCTGTTGATGTTTACTGCAGCATTATTTACTATGGGCTATTTGAGTAAACAAGTAAGACTTTTGTAATGAGAAAAATTGCTTTTCTTCTGTTTAGTTCAGTTTGGAGATGGTCATGTTAAAAATGGTCAGTTAAAAGGGTTTTCTATAGCTTAGGGTTTTTTTACGTTTTTAGGCTTAATAAGAATTGTACTTGTTTTCATTTGATAATTGCACATACTTTGTCCTGTGGTAAAACGCACAATTCTTGCTCTATTTTATTACCTTGGAAACAGTTTCAAGATCATAATTTCATTACAGAGTAAAGCAGGATAAGGAATCTTCTTGATACTGCAATCCAAGTGGTAACACATGCTAATTAATGTATTATAGCAAAGAGTTACTGAAGAACATAATACACTGGAAGCTTTTCCCTTGTGTTATTCCATGTCCAGTTTGAAAATGGGACTAGTGTTTCAGCTGCTCCTGGTGTGAGGCTTTACCACCTTGATGTTTGAAACTTACAGGCAGCACAGCAATGTAGCCTCTTTTTTGGTGATGCATAGAAAGCCCAGTGGCTAAAACAAAAGCCATGGAGTAGATAGAATTCTTAAAAAACACAGAGAATTTTATCTAAAAAGAGAAGATTCCATTATCCATTGTCCATAAAATTTCCTCTTAGAGACAAAGATAGCTGCTGTGTAGATAACATTTTCAAGCTGAGCTACATCTTTTCTAGTGTGTTTCAGTAGTAATGTTTCATTATTCTTTTTTTCACAGTAGTCAGTAATTACAGTTTAAACTTATACAACTCTTCTCCATTTTCTTTTATTCAGGGTTAGAGAAAATTGAAGCCTTGCAACAGCATGAGAATGAAGACATTTATAAACTAGCATTTGAAATCATAGATCAGTATTTCTCTGGTGATGATGTAAGTATGTTAAAGATGACAGAGTATATGCACTGTGCTGTTAGCGTAGTAAGTACATTGTCATTATTGCTCAGTTACAATTGTCATGAACATATGTTACCTGGAAAGTCAGTTTTCCTGCTTCTTATTCAGTACAGTTGCCCTCAATTGAAGGTCTTTGAAAAGTTTCTCTACACCAGTACTTTTCTTCAGCAAGTTCAAGTGGACTGCTCTAGTTTTGCATAATAAATTGATGACGCTGACCTAGTTTTGTCACACTGACATGTAAATTGACATGTGATTATGTATGATTAGAATCTAAACAGTTCTCTGGCTCTTCTTTTTACTTCCTCACACATCACTCTTTGGAGGGGGCAGAAGATCCTTTCAGATAGATTTCTCTATTTCAGCTCTGTATTTGCTCAGTCTGGATTCTTCATTGAGAAGAGTCATCAAAACTGTTAACACTTTCTGCAGCTGATTGAGGCAGACCATCTGGTATTTTGTTGCACCCAGATTAGGTGTTCTGACCCTTTGGTTCTAGCTCTCCCTGCTCCTGGCTGCTTTTGAGTCCCTGCGAGCAATTCAAAGACAAGTTATCTTTTCTAGGCCATCCAGGGTGTCTGTAGTTCTGCAGCCTAGCAGAACTATGTCTTCAGTTCTTCCCTTAAACTGAATTCTCCAGATGCCAGTTGTAACTTCAGGACTCAGTAGTTTTCAATTCATGGGCCCAGCATGTGATAGGAAGGTTCGTCACAAGAAGTTAAGATATGTGAAAAGTTCCCTATGCCTCTAATGATTTTGTGAGCAGTGTCTTCAAGTCTCCAAAATGACTTTGAAACTTCTGTCTAACTGAAGTGCATAGTCTTTTTTGTTGATAGAAAAGTACCCTTATTGAGGTTAGTACTCCCTTTTGTGCATTTACTTTTTACATTAGCAGAATTAATTCTATGGCTGATTGGCTGAATATGCCTCCTTTACTCAAGAGCAAGGCTTTCCTTCAGAGTATCACTTATACCATTGCTATGTTTTGTAGTGCTTTGAAACTCAAAATTGTAGAAATTCCATGATTAGAAGATAATAGTCAAAGCATGAAACCAGGCAAATTTTCAAGCAGTAGCTGTAAGTAGGAAAATAACGCTTGTTTGATGAAAGAAAAAAAAAGAAAATCTCCAAATTGCCCTACAGAGACAAGAGACTGGTTGTTACCCTGCTTGGCAGTGCTAAGATGGACTGCTCAGAAGCATTCTTACCTTCTGTCACTTCATGATCTTCAGTGTTCTCATGAGATGTTGCTGGCTGCTCAATGTCCCTTCATTGTTAATCCCATCTGCTCCTTTGCTGAGCCCTGTAAAGTGGCACAGGCGTGTACTTCAGGACCAGCACTAACAGCTTCCTGACTTCAGTTTCTTGTGTTAAAGGCAGGTGAACTTAGGTAGTATTACTTTGTACTATCCCTGCAGGAGACAGAAGTGCTAATTTATCAATTTACAAATATTTGCAAAGCATTCTGAAACTAGATTCAATCTTCGTGTGGGCATGACACATCTCACTCTTCCTCCTGAGGATTTTTGCTGTCACCAAAGGCCTGAATCTCTTCCCCCCAGTTTAGGTATTGTCACTCAAAAACAGAGAAACAAAGATTTTAAGTGAGTCAGTTCTGCTGTTCATACTACTGTGAGGCCAGGTCTCAGAAAGCTATTTAGACCCCATGCACAAGGGCTCTTAGCTGCTTCAGAATGACACACGGTCTCAAATGAGGCTCAGAGAAAAGCTGGTGATTTGGAGGAGGATGGGTAGGGCTTGAAGTTTTGCCTGTTGATGGTACTAACTCTGTTATTTGCTGTTCCTTGAGGCAGTAAATACCTAAATTCAAACAGCTCTGAGGAAGCTGGGTGAATTTGGGTACTGATGCCTTTCACTCTGTATCCATAGAGCAATAAAGTACTTTTGGTTTAAAACCAAATTGATATTGCACTTATAGAGCCATATAAAACTGCTCTGAAACAAGTAATTCCAAATCCTTCAGATTCTGGTAGAAGATACTAAGAACTCTTTTAAGCATTTCTATCCGATGCTGATAAAAATTATTTTCATGTAGAAAGAAAATGGAAGAAAGTACAAAACTAATTTTGGAATTCACAACTAGTGATTAGCCAACTCCAGAAGTACTAAAAATTGGCATTGAAAATTAAGCTGCACAGCTAAAATAGCAACTGCTTTGACCAAACAGCAGCACAGCCCATAACCATTCCAGTTTTTTTGTTTCCCTAATGTTATTAGAGCAGAGCTAATGTGTTGTTCTTTTAAAACGTATTTGAGGAATTGAATTGGAAAAACTGATCTAATTTTGTTGTAATATCATTTAAAAAAAAAACAAACCACAAACATTTGTGAATCTCTTCTACATGTACCAAATTGTGCGGGGAATCAGCCTCTCATGTGTTTTTGTTGTATTTTGCAGATCGATGAAGACCCCAGTCTCATTCCTGAAGCCACTCAAGGAGGTACTTACAACTTTGACCCAACAGCCAACCTTCAAACAAAAGAATTTAATTTTTAAGTTCAAAAAAAGTGCAGCTTCTCTTGTCCCACACCAGTACGAAGCACCACCAGATGGCTACCAAGTGAAGAAACAAAAGGCTCCAAGACACACATGCCTCTTCGTTTTGATGCTTCTAAAGCAAGCCATGTATCGGTCACTTTGCAGTTGCCAAACATCACTATCACATGGACTGTAAAATGCATATGCATGATCTCTTAAACTGTTTCAGAATTCTTTTTAACAGTCCCAACTACCTTTTTTTGCCTTTTTCCTGGTGCCACATGCTGACAACCGCAATCTGCAGTTTTGTTAAGAATATTCCATAGTGGTGGCACATTTGCTTTCCACGGAAAAGTAGCTTCTTTGGAAAATGGTGCGCTGTGGATCAAGACACTTTGGTATGATGCATACATTTTGGAAGACTTTACAGGGGCTCAGTTTGCTCTGAGCCTCCATCATCGTCCTCCACAAACATATTTTCATATACTTTATGTGGAAGAATAGATTAAAAAATGCAAGCCAAATGAGTTTCATTGGTGAAACTGAAATAAAAATAACTTATAAAACCACAACACTTGGCAATTGATTAAACACTTAAGTTTAAAACAAACAGAAAAAAACTACTTCAGCTATCAGTAATTGATGTGTGTTCATTAACTGCCTCAGAAACCAGGGTTGGAGAATGAACTGTAGATTTGGACTGGTAAAGCTTTTGCCATTATACCTAATTTTTGAGAACAGCGAGCCCTATTTGACCACTCACTTCAGCCTGTGTGTTCCTGCTGTTTTGAAGTAATCAAATGCTGTGCATGGTATTTTACCTGAGCTACAACCTGTTATGGACTTGAACTTCTGTTTAAGCTGAAAGCAAGAGTCCCAGACTGTAGAAAAAAATTCTGTCCAAAAATATATTAGTTAAAAAGAATCTTGCTTTCAACTTTCAGTAGTCAATATCTTTTGTTTTAAATTGATAATTGGATATGGTTGATTTATATTGGGTTTAAACTGTGGAGCTTTCATGTTTACTGTAATTTAGTCTTAAACTATTTTTTACTTAGTAACCAGTGCTTATGATGATGTGGTTGGCAACAAACCAGCAACTACTTAGAAGCGTCATAAAAGCTTCATTCTTGGAGTATTGGAAGAGTAATTCAGAAGTTAGTCTCAAATCTTATTCATGTGATTAAAAACATACAAACTGGTTGATGTGTGAGGCTGTCTGGAAGCTGCCGATATTCAGCATAAACCTGATGTGCAGCGCACATTAAATACTTTATATAAGGTATGTGAAGTCATTGCTTTTGGAAAATCGCCTGACCCAGTCACACTCAAAGGGATTTTGGTATTGCTGGGGCAAAGATCGGTAATTTTGAAATTCTGTAAGCTATCACACAAACTGGTTTTGTTGCTGTTGTTTACTGGGTGTAATTTCCCAATGCATTGATGTGAAGGGATAGAAAAATCTCAACTAATTTAGTTATTGGATGTGGGTTGTATTTACTGTGATGAAGATAAGGACAGATGCCATCAGAGCTTTGTGGATCAGCTGTTTTTCCACTGATGAACAACACATAGCAGGTGTGCATTCATTAAATATATATCTGCCAAGGTGGAGCCACTTTAAAGAGTGAGTTGTCTTGTATCTCAGCTGGATACAAGCGTATGTTTAAACTGCAAGATTTTTACTTGCTAGATAATCTGTTTTAATATAGTGGTTTGGCCTCTGATTATTTATAGGTTTTATAAATTTTAGAATCAATTTCTCTTTAAGGTGGCTCAGATTTTTCAACTCTTGTGCACATAAAATTGAGTTGAAGTTCATTGTGCCTTTTTTCTTTTCCCAAAAGTTGAGTTGAAGCTTCATATGGTAACTGCATCCTATTCACACACTATAGTCTAAAATCTTGAAACTGTGTGGTGTTCGCTAAAAAACTAAACAATTAAAAGTCAAAGTTAGGTAAGGTCACAAAGTTTTTGTGAAAATAGAGTTCCAGCAGATGTTATTGTGGACAAATATTTCCTCCCTTCTAATTCAGTCTAGTCTCCTGTACGCCATCTAGACTGATGGATACCCAGTTCAGCCTACACTCACTGTTATCCTAGAGACTGCATACAAATTGATACTGAAAAAACAGTTTTCCACTACTGTGACGATTTGATCCTTTTCTTGCACTCAATGCATTACATTAGAAGTGAACGTTGGAGAACTGGGTAAGGCCGGACAAAGCATTTGCTCAGTTCTTTCTGCTGTGACCTTATCAGCTTTTGATTGGGATTGCACCATTTCATAGTTAATAAAGGAAACAAAGTATATTGCTGCACTTTTACGTTTTCAGAACAGTGTTTAAAATTGCGTTGTTTTTATTATTTTTTTAAACTATCAGTTAAAATAGACTAAAACGTTCTTTCAAAGAGGCATCTAAATGTGTTCCTAATTTTGTATATGGGCTTAGGTTTTGTAACCAATAAAAAGCTGCTATCAAATACTATAAAAAAATTCAAGAACTTATTTTGAAGGTTATGGAATTGCTTAGTCTTCATGGATTGGCTTAGGGGTTTTTGTCTTTGACTAGATATTAGTTAGCAGAACTCCTCATCGAAGTTTGAAGTATGTTACAAGAATGAATAAAGTAAGCTAATGCAGTCATCTCTGAAACTGGAATATGGAGTTTTATCCTTTGTATGGAGATGTTTCCCAAGCATGTACAGGAGGCTGTGGTAAGTGGGCTGCAGCAGATCTGCGTAACTATTGAATAGTGACTTCAGTTCAAAGGTCTGAAGGAGGACCACAGTGTCACGGAACTCTCACAGTCATCTTCTACCTCCAGAAATGTCCTTTCTGGCTCCTGGTGCTGATGGCTGATTCTGACTCATTTTAAGCTTGGCCTGCCCAGTGTGTGTTGGGAGGGAGTGTGCACCAAAACTGGTTCTAGGCAGGAGACTGGCCTTTCATGGCTCTCTGTAGCTGCGAGGAACGGCCAGAATCCCTCACCCCAGGCACCAGTGACCCCATTGGGGACAGACTGGAGCCATCAGGGATTTGCATTGTCCAGTAGTCTCCTAATTAGTACAGTCCTGCTTTTGATCATGGGACAGCACCAGTGGAGGGAAACATGCTTGAAAGGTGCCTGTGACTGTAACAATGGCTTTGCCGTTCTTTCTCTGTGTCATTTGGCTGAGTCTCCATGAGGAACCCTTCTCCCCATGGGTATGTTGATGATGGAGATGAGCTTCATGCTGTATTAAAATCTTCATAAATGCTCTTCCATGGGGATATAAAGGACAAAGATTTCATAAGAACCTGATTGCCATTTCCAAAATCTGTTTAATCCCTTTGGTTCCTTCAGCTTTCAGCTGACAAACTGAATTATGCTGTGTTTTTTCAACCTGTTAATCATCCATTAGTTCTTACCAAGGGGACTTGACAGACAGTATATTGGAATAAATAATACATTATTTTAGGATATGTCTTATTTAGAAAGAATAAAATCTTTATATCTTAATGTCCCCCATACTTGTAAAAATATAAACACTTTCATTTTGTTTGCTTCATCTGCTAGCCAGAGAAATGAGTAAGAAGATCCACTGCCAGGCCGATTTTAAATTATTTTTATCTCAGTGGACTGAATGATAGTTCAGATCCACTTTGTTATTCTGCTCCGATCTATCATGCCCTCTTGATTCTGAGTGTCTTTCAGTCTAGTCAATTGCACCAAACCAGCCCAGTTGTGTTGTGTTCCTTCTATTTTGTTGCATAAAAAGTACTCCCTTTTGTGGCATAATTATGCTTCTATTCAAACATACTTAGGACAACAAATTATGCCAGGCCATTAGGAAGCCCTTTTCAGGAAGAAGAGGGGGGAAACCCCAACAGGGAAAACTAGGCTCCAGCAGCAAAGCCTTGGGAGATTTTGCTGCAGGGGTTTGTCATGATTGCCACCGTCAATTTGATGGGAGTGCGGGCAGCAGGAGCTGGAGCCACCTGAGCTGCTCGGCTCTGCTTCAGGGCGGGATGTTACTTGAGGCTGCTCAGGAAAATTGCCTTGTGCTAAGATGTGGACTTAGGAATGAGTGCAGCTTCCCAGCTTCTTGCTTCTGGCTTGTGTGTGCATCATCCTGCCACAGAAATGGTAATGGGTGGGTCTGATGTGTGCCACTGCCTTGGGCCCAGAGCTCTGCTGCTGCAGGAACAGGAGCAGCTTCCTCTTCAAATGCGTTCATGGTACAGCTTTCTTGAGCAGCATCCCAGGTTATAAAGGAACATAAGAGCTGGGCTTTTTCCATGTTGGGGAATTTTCAGCCTTGTGTATCACACCTGAGAAAGTTAATATTGCGATTATTTTACTTTAAAAAGAAGGTTGAAGCATTTATACTGCACTCACCTTCATCTACAGCAGTAAAATAGGTGAATGTCACCACACAGCCTCAGAGGAAAAATGGCAGGTTTTGTGAAGGATTTTGATACCCCACAGGAAGACTCTTTTCCTGGACATGGAGTGGGAACTGCAGGAGGAGGTTAGTTTTTGGTTTGCACAATACATTTAAGTGGGGTCCAGGGACACACAGAGATGTGGAAGATCCTCTTTCCTAAGTGGGGTCTTGTGGAAAACTGTCGTGATTGGATTTTTTCAATGTGCTGAAAGGGAGCCTAAGGGAGCTCATGTCTGCATCTTAGTTATTTGTAGGTTGATAATCTTTAGTGGCTTTGGTTTGGTTGTTTTTAATCCCGACTGAAGCCAGATGATACCCCATAAAAAATTCTTTGTATGTGTAAGAGGAGGATGAAATTGAAATATTTTGTCAGTGGCCTCAGCAAGTTCAGTTCTAGGTCTGTGTAGGAAAATGCTTAGGGAAGCTGCACCTCTTGCCTGGGATTAGACCCATCACTGTTCCCTTCTGTTTGATGCAGTTCACAGCTGCTTTCCCCAGCATTTCATACTTTTATATCCTGGTGGGGCTCCTTGAAATCTAGATACTGCCTGCATTTTGTAATACTGAGTATAAGGGATAAATTCCTTTTGTTCTCCTTGCTCTGGTGACCTTGTGAGGTCTGGCCCTGTCACTTGTAATTGTGAGAGTATTTGACATTAGTTCTCTAGGAACGGTTTACATGGTCTTAGGTTTTGTCATTTTAAGCATGGCAGCGCATAAAGCTCAGGGGTGAAGTATGTATAGGGGGAGTGTTTGGACTTGTCAAATTATCATGTCTAAATCAAATACATTTAAAATTTCCAAAAATGTGTAGCTTTGTTAAAAAAAAAAAGGTGGCCTTCCAGTTTTTTTCATCCCTCCATCTCTGTCACATTTCACATCTCTCAACCATTGCCTTTACTAGTTTAGAACAAATATTAAAAATTTAAAAAACAAACAAACAAAAAACCCCAAACCAAAACCAAAAAAGGCTAGAACTCCACCTTTTTTCCTGCATGTTCGCTTCAATCACTGCTAAAATGCTGCGTCTCACATGGAAACATTTCTGTGCGAAGGGCTGATTTGTGAACACTTCCAGGGAGCTGAGTGTGCCAGACACTTAGCAATAATACTCACTTCCAGCTCCATAATCTCTGTTTCAGGGCTCTGTGCTGAAATGTTCAACCCTTAGCTGAGAAAAAGGCCCAGTCCAAGAGGAGTATTTAGCAAGGAGACATCTTGCTTCTTCAGCAGGAGGATGTTCCTTCTCTCCCTGCTATCAAACTGCTGGTGTTCTAAGCCCAGTCTCATTATCAGCAGCACAGAGCCAAGTATTTGCACTGAGCTTTGCACAACTGTTGATATCCAGGGAGGTGTTCTTAGGAGAGCTCAGCCAGAGATCTGTGCTTGAAATACTAAAAACTGATGGAAAGGGAAGAAATCAATTCTTGTAGCAGTCACAGTTTTCTGTGTATTTGGCATTTTAGTCAATTTCTAAACTCTTGAAGTTCTCCAGGAGTTTCACTGACCTTAGTTGTGTATTAGCCTAAATTTAACAGGAGAAAGATTTGGCCCTTATAGATGGGAAAGGGCAGATGGTAGGGCAGGAAGGGTTTGTCAACCACTGCAAGAGCCACCCATAGCCATCCCTGCCACCTGTGGTGGGACCAGCAGTCAGGACACCCTTGTGCCCCTCACTTACTCCTTCACTCTGACACCCTTTACTGGGCTTCCTCCACTAGCTGCATTGCAGATTAAATGTATTTGAGCCTGAGCAGCAGCAGTTGTTGAGCTGCAGGCAGAACAATGCATGTTTCTGCAGTAATTCCTCCAGTGTGGGAATCTTGGTGTCTGCAAGGTTTTCTGGCAGTCTGCTCCCCAGACAAGTCCCTCAGCTTGTGAGCACCTTGTTCCCAGTGCCTCCTGCTTGCTGAGGGCATTTGCCCAGGCCAGAATGGGTGTTAGGCAGGATGGTGCTGCCAAGGAACTTGGGTGGCACAGCAGGAGAAAAACACATTCTTTTGCTTCCAGCTCATTTGGGGAAAAAAACCTGTCCTCCTCACACAAAGCCTGCCATGGCTGTAATCCACCAGTGCTAAAGCAGTGTGAAGGCAAGGTGTGTTTCCCACTGACCATTTCTGCAACTGACGCAGGTTGGCATCGCCAAACCTGAAATGACAGAGTCTTCTAGAAAAATTATTGTAGCTTTTAAAAACTATTTTATTTGCACTGCTTCTAAACATTTAAAATTAAATTGAAATGGGAAACTGGTGGTTTCTGTTTCAAGATTGTTGTGCTGAAGCTACATTGTGGAGCGTGTGCTGCAACATCATCCATGGCTTATTCCCTTGGACTGGAAGTGCTGGGTTGTTGCTGAATACAGAAATGCACAGTGCTGAGAATACACAATGCTGTGGCCCAGACTAGGTATAAATGAAGCAAAATGCAGACAGAACATGACAAAAACACAGTCCGATCCCAACTTCTTAATTTTCTTGACTCTGTAGTTAGTGACTTTACCAAAGCAACCTGGTTTGGGTATAGCTTTTGTTTTGCAGCCGAAATTTCCTGCACTGTCACACTGTCCCTGTTTTTTAAGGTTTGGGTGATGGTTTTGCCTTTTTCATTTGTTTTTCTTTTGGTTGGTTGGTTGGTTTTTGTTTGGTTTTGTTTGTTTGTTTATTTTTCCTTTTTAAAAGGTTGACATGACTTTTAGTGCAGTACTTGTACTGGCATCATGAATAGAATATGAGGTCTTGAAATTCACAGCTGGTTTGTTGTCAAAACCTATTTCCTGGGACATATCACCTTGCAAGAAAATGACAAGAAGCTCCATTAAATACCAGCACCAAAATAAGACTGAAGTAATTCAGTTAGAATACATGTCCCATGAGGAAGACGGCAGAGACTGTGAGATGCTCCTGTGTGGCTGGAGTGCAGTGGCTGTGGTCTGGGCAGTCAGGGGACTGCATTTCAGCAGACTGCTGATCAAAGTGACAGGCTAAAGCAGGGCAAGCCAGGGCCAGCCCTGAGGACACAGTAGGGCACAGCCTGTCAGAAGCCAGTCTGTGGCATTTTTGGCCTCTCCATCTGGTGAAGGCCCTTTTCTAGAGATTTGATGCTCTAGGGACTTGTTCGCCTGCAATTTTCCTGCCATGAGCAGTGCGTGAGCTCTCATGCAGCAGTGGAGGCAGTTAATGGGTCTTCACCTCTGCAAAGGCAAGGTCATGTGTTATGTCTGCTGATGGTGCTGCAGGGAAAGATAGCAATGTGAGCAATTTTATTGTACGGAATGAAGATAGGGTGTAAAATGCAACAAAAACATTAAGGCTGTTTTTTTTTATTGAAGATACAGTAGCATCTCACTGAAGTAAGGCAGAGATGCTTCTTCCCAGGGAGGAAATATGGGAGAATAAAGGTCTCTCTAAAGAGAACCAAGGGGTCGAATCAGTGCTTTCCTGCCAGGCTAAGGTGCTTGGATCACCCAAAGCCCTGGGGTTGCCTGCAGCCATCTCCAGAGGGACATGTCCCCCATTCTCCTGGTCATTCCCATGTGCTGCCTTTGCAGAGCTCCTTTTTCTCAGGAGCATGGCAGACATTGTGCTCATCCCTCCCCGGTCAGTTCTGAAGACTTGTGACTCCTTTACCATGATTACAGCTCAAAGCCTGGTATTGCTGAGCTTCCCTTGCTTTGCTAGGGATGGGTCCACCCCATCTTGCAGAAATGAGGCATCCTCAGGAATGGTCTGCCATATTTTGCCTCCTTATGGACCTTCCCCGAGGAACAGGGAGAAGCAGCTGCTCCACCCTTGTGAAATCTCCACCCTGAAGCATGCTGTGTAGATATCTTACATCTGATGCAGTGGTAGACTCCTGCTGTACTGACAGCCCTGTAGTGACCCAAACATCATGTCTCTGGAAGTACTGCCTGTGTTGAGGGATGGACTTGCAGCATGCACCTTCATTTATGCTATTACCAAACAAAAGGGCTACCGTTAAGTGCTGTCAAAAGCCAGAAAATCTTGAAGTGTATAATGTGTGTCTTTTTGAGCAGAACAGACCCTCGCCTGAACCCACACCCCCAGGAAATGAGGGCTCCCGCTCTCAGCTGGTGTTCTTCTCCAGGAAACCTCCAGTTAGGTCTTTCCAAAGTCCTTTCCCTCTGTTATCAAACCTCATGTGACTTTGTTCTCTCTCTGCAGAAACCAGTGACTTTGTAGTCCCATCATCATGGCTGGGCTTCGCGGATGAAGATTTGGGAAGGGCTCTGCCCCCCCTTGCTGCAAGCGCGCTGATGGCTAAAGAGGCCAATGCGAGATAGGCAAGTCCGGTTGCAAAAGACGCAGCAGAAAGTCTCCATAGGCGGTGTTGGTGAGGCACGGTTCTTTCTGCGTTGTCTTTTCTCCTCAAGACTGATTCTGCGTGTGTTCTCAAAGGAATCAGCAGTGTTATGGAGGGTGTGTCTCCATGTCTCCCGATTGGAGGCCAGAATGGACCACTGATGGTAGTCAATATGGCCAAGACTGAGGTATTGTTTCAGAGAGTCCTTGTATCTCCTCCTCTGATTTCTCTAGTCCCACCACTGTTTGGTTAAAAAGCAAACAGTGCTCCTAAGTCTGAGGCAAAGCGGAGCATTATTGCAGAGCCGCTGATCACCAGTGCATGTTTTTGTGCAAGTGGTTGTGGCCTGTTGGAAATAAACCCTCATTGCCACATCCAAATGTGGTTAACCAGCAGGCCAAAAAAACCTAATAATAATCTGAGGCCTAAGGGAGAATTTAATAACAGTTAGTCAGCTCTTGGAGCTCCAGGGAGATTGTTTCCCACAGCAATTAGCAGACAAGATGTTAATGGTGGCAGTCTGGTTTAAAGCGCTAGAGCTTTGGAGGTGAGAAGTGCTCAGACTGGGTTGGAGCAGAGGTGAATCTTTACAGGTGTCATTTCAGGGGTTCTTTAAGAGGAGGAAATTAATTTATAGCTGCTAGGTATATTGAGTGAAAATTAAGATATTCCACTGCAATATACAGCCTATCTCCTAACAAAAGGGGAGAGTTTGGAATATTTTTTTCCATGTTGTATTTGAAAAGAAAGCCCTTCTTAGCCTTTAAAAAGAATTCTTATTGACCTCTCTTCCCCCAGGCATTTCCCAGGTCTCTGGCTGCTGCCCTACACTCTTCTCCTGGCATTACAGCCAGTCACAGCTCCCCCCCAGTGCTGTTCCCTCTTTAAATAGTTTATTGGCAACCATCCATGCCCTTGCTCTGCAGCCCCGGGATCTTGTGGTTCCCCTCTGTTCTCAGGGACTTCAGCAGTACTGAAACCCATCAGGGAAGTGCCATCAGTGACTGCAGGACAAATGGTATGTAGGTCCATCTGAAGACAAACCAGTGGCTCCAAGAGCAGAAATGGGCTAATACACAAATAGAAACCAGTTTGTGTCATGTGCTGGCTGAAAAATGGAAGTTGTGAGGAGATCAGGGAAAAGGTGAGTCATCCTTCCTCTACTGGTGAAGAGGAAGGGAAAAGGTGAATCGTCCTTCCTGCACTGGTTTTAATGTTGGGTGGTTTGGTTGGTTTTTTCCCGTTTGCTGCTTTCATCCTCACTGGAGGTGGATGGAAAACTTCTTGACAGGAAATAAAATAAAATCTGTGCTGGGTTCATAGTCAGGAAAAGGGCTCGTTGAAGCTGATTTAAAAACCAGTCTCACAGACATGTTAGTAAATCAGTGAATATTTAGCTATGCCCTTTCATACAGAGTATACGATTACAGAAGAATCTCAGTGTCCTTGAAAAAACAGCAGGACGTGGAGGCAATTCCCACTGCAGTGATCCCTGCAAAGCAGAGAAGGGATGGGAGGTCCCAGGGTTAGAGGGGCTGATGGCCCTGGGCAAGGAGGCTGCTCTTGCAGCTCCAGGCCAGGGTAGATACCTGTATGGCTTATCTCCATGCAGTGGTGTCTGGGGAGATTAATGCACAATTATGGAGTCTGGTCATGTTATCGTAAAGGTTAATACAAACCAGATCACCTCTAAAAGTGTTGGGTTGTTGAACCTCCATCCTTGGAGACATTCAAAAGTGCTGCTCCAGGCCTTAAACAACCTGATTTAAGCAGTGTCTTGGACCAGATGTCCTTTCCAAACCTTGCTATCTTATGGATTGGCCACTTTTGCCACTGCATTTAGCCCATGGTCACCAGATTCATGGAAAAGTAGACCATACTAACAACTAAATACTGACCAGGACAGTTAAAGATTGCTGATGAAGCTGTAGGGAGATACTAATGGAGTCTGGAAACAGGATGCAAGTTTTTACAAAGGCAATGAGAGATAAAAACAGGAGAGAAACTATTCCCAAGAAACATTTTTCCTTTACAAAAAGAGTGAAATAAATACTTGCTGCTGAGGGAAAAAAAAAAAAAGAAAGAAGAGAAATAGAAGAAGCTTGCTGTTCCAAACTTCTCCTTTTGGCTTTAAGACAACAAATGTTAAGGATAGCAAGTGGATAGTCTAGAAAAGCTGCTAAAAGGGAATCTTGAGCGAAGAGAGAGGTCTCTGTGGCAAATAAAACAAAGGATACTTCAAATTTATGAGGATCCTGAAATATAAGTCCTAAGGAATTTTATTTTTCCTGCTACTCAGAGAGAAGCTGTGTATTTTAGAAATTGGTGCAGAGATTGTGACATTTATCACACACCCAGAAAGATAGAAACTAGGTTTGAGGGTGCTCTCCTGGCTGAAGTCCATAAGGACAGATGTTTAAGGAATTAATGCCACTCCACGTGGCAGGGGCTTTCCTGCAGAATTACAAAGAAAAAGCGGTAACAAACTCCCCTCCCTAGAGCTGGCTGCTTCCTGCAGACCACATTGCTGCTCTCTTTGAAACAGGCAGGAGTTCTGACACTGAAGCATTTAAGTGCTGTTGGGTGAACATCCTGCAAGCTTTTGGTTAGAGCAGTGCAGTGCTCATTAGATGGACTTCTTTTAACAGGTTTCCAATGCAGGAGAAAAAACCAAGTAATTAGAAGTAAACTCTGTGTTGCTGTTGCAAATATTATGACCCATCATTGTTTTGACATTCTCCTAACAATGGCATAAATGGGCTGAGTAATGTGACCAAGCGTCCAGAAAAGCCTTATTCCAGAAAACAAGGATGGTAAATCACATGATGCCCCATGAGATGGGATGTTTTGCCAAATCAGTGCTTTGGGGGAAGTGAGAACACTTTCAGTAACTGGAATATTGCTTCATCAGTTTCAGGCGCATTCAGGGTTCCCACTGCCCCTTCTTCCCCACCTCCCACTTTGCTATTGTTAGTTTTTAATTGGTGTTATCCACCAAAGGCTGGTGGTTAACTCTATTTGCTGCCACAGTAACCTATTTTTTCTCTTTCGAAAGCACTGAAAAAACACTCATGGGGGAATGGGAAGGCTTCAGTGCCTCTTTTAACCAGCAGCAGACAATCCTATAGAGTCAAATGCAGACATCAAGAGCCTCTTACAAGTAAAACATCACCAGGACAACCTTTCAGTCTGTGTTGAGTTTAAACCATTGCTGGTCCCCCAACCTAACGCAACAATAAGGAGAACTTTTTTTTTGGCATGGCAATGCAACACAGAGCCGTTTGCATTGTGCCTCCTGGACTAGTGTTCAAAAGGGCCAGAGAGGCCTCTGAGAGTGGCTTTTTCATGTAGCAGCAATGGGATTGCACTGATGACCTGAATTTGTTCACCTCTGTTTATGTATTGGCACTTGTGTTGTCCGGCAAAAACTACTGGTTCTGACTGTGACAGACAAATACCTGACACCTGCATTGGAGCCTTGTGTGTTAGAGGCAAACAATGACCACCTACAACAAGGTAGAGCTTATTCTACCTGCAAATATTTAAAGATGTGACTTTGTCCTCCTTCCCATGCAGACAGATTTCTCATATAATTGATTATACGATTCAGTGCCGCTTAAGTATCCTCATAGCCACGGCCACTTAGGCCAGATCAACACTGGACCACTATTTTATAGCATTTAATAGTTCTACATTAATGCAGCTAAAAAAATGTGACTTTTAACATTGGGAAGAATTTATTTTATTGGGACCTTCCTACAAATGTCTGGTTCTGTTTCTTCATAACTGTTTAAGCTCTCTATTCAATCAGCAGCCTTCTATGGAGTGCAGCTAATAACAGCTGGACGATTAATTCCTTAACAACTGTAAAATGCTCTGGTATGAACAAAAGAGGGTTTCACCATGTATTTCTCCTTGCTGTTTCTAGGTTGAATATGTTGTTCTTTGAAAGCAGTTCACTTCTGAATAGAAAACAGAATTGGAAAATGGAAATGGAAATTTTGTGTCCTATCTCTCCTCTTTCCCCATTCCTTTCATAATAAAGCAGGGACCACTATGAAATATCTTAATTTTAGCCCTGGATAACAGAATTATGGATATAAGGAGCCCTCAGGCACACATTTTATAGATCTTTCCAATGGTAGGCTGGGAAGGACTGGACAAAGACCTCCAGTGCCACATAGGACCTATCCTGTCGTGACCTGACAGGGGCATTTTCTTCAGTCCCAGACACAGCTGAGTGTGGAGAGACCTTTGGTTACCAATCTGCCTGTGCCCATTGATGCCCATGGTTACCAACCATTGCATGTGGAGAGGGCTCATGCAGTTTCAAACAGCCTGAAAGATGGGGATTTGTCTTGGCTGTTCAGGCCACCATGAGGATATTTAGAGTTTGATAGGCCATGCAGACATATTTCCAAGCATCCAAAAGTTAGGTCTGATTTCTTTATATTTAAATATAATCCAAGGAAAATGAGGTACCATTTTCATGAAGTATTTGACAAAAATAACATACAGCAAAAGAAGAAACCATTACAAGAAATGCAAAAATTAATATATACACATCCTCAAACTGCAATACACTATCGACTGCTGACTTGATTTGAAGATTATACCTACAGATTCCACACTGAAACCAATTAGCTGTTTGACCATTCAAAGTCCTGAGCTTACGCTGCTTCCATCCTGCCATTCCTTTTGGTGTCTGCCTGCTTTCCCAGCCAATGAACTCGTAATTTGTTCTGAGAGAGAAGTCACATGGGGCATGTTCAAGCTCCCCTGCTGTGAGAATCACAGCTGTGAGAACCACATAGCTGCATCTGGGCTGAGAGTTGCAGAAAGAAGAAAACCTCTTCTGTCCCGTGTACATGTCTCTGTTGTAATTCATACTACTCCGGCAAAGAGCATTCCTGCTGAAGCTCCGGACACTCTTGTGCAGTGGATGAGCAGATAATGGTGACAGTGGGACAAGCTGCAGCTGGTGATGAGAGTCCAAGAGATAAGGTCAAAACTGGTCCAATGTGGGATATTTACTCAGAGGTTCTCCTGGTGGGTTGCAGTGGTGAGCAGCTGGGTGTTTCACAGTGTGTGCCAGCTACAGGTCTGCTCATTTTAGAGGTTGCCTGGAGGCTGGAATCCTCCATGACAAACCTGCTGGCACTGACCAATGGGAAGGGTCTGTTTGAGGTTTAGGTTTGTTCTGGAGCTTCCCTCCTCTCCACCAGCCCTGTGATGGGCTGCTCCTGGGATAGGGAGCTCTGCTCTGGGCTCCGCAGCAGCTGTCCCAGGACGGCCAGGACTTCTTGCAGGCCCTGTCCGGTGTGGGCGCTGCACCCCCGGAGCACCCAGCGGTGCCCAGCCAGCTGCCCCCACCGCAGCATCTCCCCCAGCTCCGAGGGAGCCAGCGCACCCAGCACCTCCTGCTTGTTGGCCAGGAGGAGAACAGGGATGCCAGTCATGCTGGGGTGGCTCAGGGTTTCCTCCAGTGCTGCCACCGCTTCGGACAGCCGGGCCTTATCTGTGCTGTCAAGCACGAAGATGAGGGTGTTGATGTCCTCCAGGTAGTCAGGCCAGCTTGCCCGCAGGTTGTCTTGTCCACCAACATCCCAGAGGGTGAAGGATACACCACAGGGTGTTTGCAGAGACTCCACATTGAAGCCCACCGTCGGGCAGGTCTCCACAGCCTGGCTGCTCTTCAGTTTGTACAGAAGGGTGGATTTGCCAGCAAAGTCAAGCCCCAGCATGACAACTCGAGCATCTCTTTTTTGCCAGCGTTTGGAGATCAACTTCCCCATCCAGATACTGCTGCAACTGTGGAAAAAAAAAAAAAAAAGGCAGCCAAAAAAATAGAAAGCAAGCGTATTTCCTCGATGATGTCAGTAATAACAGAGTGCTCAGTCCTGCCTCTCCGAAACAGCACCTTAGGTTTGCTGAAGAAAGACACGGCTGCTTCCTTTTGCTTCTCTCTGTAGCTAAAATTAGGTGAGAGGTATTATTTATGAGGTGTGGAGCAGAGCCAGGGAGTGATGTTCAAGTGATGTTTCTATACCCCAGCTCCACTGCCACTCAATTCCATCTTAATTCACGACCCGAAGCGATTGGTGCAAAAGAGAGCTCACATTTTGCAGGAAGAGGTGGGGAGACAGTGGAACAAGTTTCCTCCTCAGCACATACATAAATAAATGAGCTTGTGTTCATTGGCTTCTGCGAGAGAAATCCACCCCCGGCAGGACAGGACAAGGAGGAACCCGGGTTGCAGACCAGGGTTACTCCGGGAATTTGCTGAATCACAGCTCAAGGGTGTGGATTTAAAGCATCTTGGGCAATGAGATAACTGACAACTTTTCTGCCAATCTTATGTTAAAAAGTACAAAACAGATCTATTTATCATCAGCTTTTACTACCTGTTTTGCAAATGAAAATAACAGCAATTTTTAAAAATGCATGCAAGAATGTTTTTTTAATGTCTCATTGAAACACGACTAGTCAGAACGACTTTCCTGGGGTGAAGATTTGTAAAATTCTTTACATCAAAGTGTTTACTAAATTTTAACTTTCGCAAGTGAAGCAAAGTCATTCCTCTGTAGCTGAGAGGGTTAAAAAATCCCTTAAAAGAAAGGAAAACTGTTTAACAAGAGAGCACCACTTGAACTTTACATGCCAGAGGCAAAAATGTGCTAATGTAGCTACCAGACTTGCTTGTGCAAGAGCGGCTGATGACAGCCAGCAGAGTCCCAGCAAAGCCAGTATTTACCTTCCTTATTGGTTGGGATTTGCTTCCAAAAGGCTGCTCAGAGGCGTGGAGAATCAAAAGCAGCTGCAGATCTCACATCACAGCATTAACAGAGAGCTGCTCTCTAGCCATCTTTATTTGAGAAGGAAATGTGATTAATCTCTGCTTCCCTGGGACCATGGGGGAACTTTTAGTGCCTCCACGGGAGATGCAGTTTCCCCAGCAATAATCTCCACACGTCACAAGCCAACATTGCTCTGGGGATGAAGTTCAGCACAGCACGTGGAAGGGACTGTGGCCACTGACCAGGTTCCTGGAGGTCACCAAGAGACATATTCCTTTCTCTGGGGGCAGGATGTGTCAGTTTTCCACCTTTTAAAGAAAGGAAGATGAATGAGAAATAAAACAGAACAAGGAGTCTGGTCCAGAGAGGCTGCACAGGACTGCAAGGGGTCCTACAGACAAGGTTTTGCGAGGTATTTCTGCGATAGATGTCTCTCCCATAGTTAACCCACAGAGAGGGTTGGCACCAAAAGCCTCCATGAGTTTTATGCAGCTTGTGGATGTGTAGAATCTCTGTAGAATCATAAGAGTCATGGAATACCAGGTTGGAAGGACCTTGAGGATCTTCTGGCCCAACCAAACTTCCATGGCAAAAGCACAGTGTAAAAAGCGTTCAGCACCCTGTCCAGCTGAATCTGAAGTGTCCAATGCTGGGGGAACCCACCATTTCCGCTGGGGAGGTTATTCCAGTGGCTGATTGTTGTCCTTGTGAAAAACTGTCGCTTGTGAACAATCGAAATTTCATGAAGAATAAATTGTACCCATTACTCCTCATCTTTTCCATGTGACTCCTTGTAAAAAGGAATTCTCTATCCTCTTTGTAGCCATCCTTTAAATATTGAAACATAGTGATAATGTCTCCACTAAGCCTCCTTTTCTCAAGGCTAAACAAACCCAGTTCTCTCAGCCTCTCCTCACATGTCAGGCCTCCCAGACCTCTGATCATCTTTTTGGCCCTTCCCTGCGCCCTCTCCTTCCTGTCCACATCTATTTTTCATAGCAGGAACCAAAACCGAATACAGCATTCCAGGTGTGGCCTGACAATCACTGAGCAGAGTTGGACAAGGCCTTCTTTATCTCTGCTGGTGATGTCCTTGATGATGCATGCATAGAGTCCAAACAATCTCTATCTGAACTTCCACAATTGACATTCTCCTCATCCATTCTTCCTTTGCCACAGCAGCAACTGATCAGTCATATTGACCTGCTTGTCCCCCAGCACCCCCGGGTCCCTTTCCACAGAGCTGCTGCTCCCCAGCCAGGTAGATCCCAGACTGTGCTGCACTCCTGGATTATGTCTCCCCTGGTGCAAGATCTTATACTTGTCTTTGCTGAATTTCATAAGGTTCTTGTTAACTCACTCTTCCAGTCTATCCAAGTCCTCCTACAGAACAGCTTTCCCTTCTGAAATGCTTGCTTTCCTGCTCAGTTTGGCATCATTGGCAAACTTCATGAGGGTACACTTGATCCCATCATCCAAATCATTATCATCAGGCTTTAGGTTAACTCAAAGGCTAATGCTTATTTACAGCATTTGCTACAGAGTAATCAAACAATAAACATGCAACATTGTACATCATGCAGTGTATGTTCATGTGTGACCTTTTCTAAAGCCAGTCCATAGGGGCAAAAATGGCAGGAAGTTCCTTGGACGGGAATTAAAAAAGAGAACCACAATGTGCAGTGGATTCTGGCCCTTCAGGGGACTGTTTGCACACCCTGAAACATGTTACTGCCCAAGGGATATCCTTTTGTCCAAGTTCTTAATTTTTTTAAATAAGTTACATTGGTGTCTGGGTCCTTAATCTGCTTATTCACCATTTTGGAAAACCTTCCTTCCTATATTGCATTGTACTTTAAGATCAATGTAGTTGGTACTTTTAGACACACCAGTGGGTCAAATGAATTGTCACTTGATCTTTTCACGTTTCTCCTGTCTTTGCTGCTTCTCATCTTCTCTGAGACTTGATAGGCAGACGTGACACAAATCTGCTTCATCTGACTTGCCCTGTAATTTCTTTTAAGTAAACTAAAATACAGATACAGGAAGCAAGGGTGGAGATTCTGCCATTCAGTGACTAATTGAGCATTGGTGAGTTTTGATTGCGTCATTCTCTGACATGCTATAGAAGAAGGCTGCTTCTAAAAAAAGAAAAAAATGTAAAAAGAAGAAAAAGAAGAAATAAAGCCAGAATAAAGAATGCAAGTAGGGCACAGTTTTATTGATGATTCCCTTCAGATTTTCTATGGCATAGAATACAGTAATTCATGGACAAATAGAGGAAACTCTACATTCTTTTTATTTTTTTAGATGCTCATACCTTATGTATTGAACTGCAGCCTATTTTCTTTTTGCCTGCCAATTATTCCAAATACTGGGTGCCAACTGTGCCTACAGAGTCTGTATCACTCACAGCTATGTTACAAAAGCATATTATTTCCACTAAATAATATATAGGAGTAATTGCAAGTCTGCTTAAGAATGAAAGAAAGTAAAAGCAGACAAGATATGCTCTGAGTGAGTCTGTTGCTGGTGCAGAAAGGCCAGATACTGGAAAATTCAGAAAATGTGTTCAGAGACGAGGACAGCCTCTACCCCAACTACGTCTTCTGTGGACAGAACCAATGTTTTTGTCTCATGTTTCATGCCTCCTGTTTTCTCAGGAGCAAAGCCAGTGGTTGCTAATTCCATTTATAGTGTCATAGAATTTCAGTCAATTTATTTGTCTGCTGTTTTTTGTGCATGCATTTCCCTATTTCCTAGATAATCATCACAAAGAGCAATAATGAGAACTAGTACTATAGGAGACAGTCCCCTTCTCCTTCCCATACCCTAAATATTCCAGTAACTGGGATTTTATCCTGATCACTATATTCACTGTCATTTTGCCCAACCTGTGTCACCTCTTTGGAAGGCAGCTCCAGGGAGATAACCCTTAGCAGAGCCAGGAATAACAGGTGTAGATCTAATCCTTACTGTGAGGGTCATCCTAATAGATGCACCTGGAGCAACAAGTAGATCTCCGTCCAGTAAAGGCAGAGCGTGCCTCCCCATCCAGACTTGCTTGTGTCTCTGGGAAAGATCACCAAAGCCACCACTCACCCAGTCCTACAGGATCTTCTCACTACATCATATGTGGAAGGACCACAATGGAAGGGATGTTCAGACTGGCAGATGGTGAGAAAGCCTGCTGAGAGCCCTGGACACAGGTGGATGTCTTGATGTGGAGAGCCCACCTCTCTACTGCTGAGAGTCATCTTGAAGGGAACTTCTTCCAAGTTTGGCCTGTGAGAGCTCCTTGCAGACCTGCAGGGGACCACTGGATTTGACCTAGCCAGGACGCCAAGATAAAACCACAACAGAACCAAAAGCAATTGTTCAGGCTTAGAGAAGTTTGGCCTTTTTCTTTTCTGCATCCTGGTCCATCCCTCTTGTTTTGCCCCTCATTGCTGGCGTGCCCACAGTAAAGTCACCCAGTGCTCTCCTGCTAACAGACTAATGCTGTTCCACTTGGCATGTGCCCAGGAAGCTGCCTGTTTCATCAATGTTGATGGGTAGCTGTAAGAGCCAGCAACTGAAGGCAAGCTGCTTCCTCCCGAGATGAATTCCCAGAGGCTTGAAAGATGGCTTAGCGTAGTCTGAAAACTACACACGACTGCCACAAGCTTTGATGTGCTCTAGAAAAGCCTGCCTGCAGTGATATCTCTTAACAAGATATGACTGCTCAAAGTTGTACCACCACCCAAAAAAAAAAACAAACTGCAGAGTGACAAGACACACAACAAAACACACAACAGATGTTAAGCACTTGTCCTTCAGGTGCTCATCAAACACTCAGAGAGGTGCTGGTACCTCCAGGGCATTCCTAGTAGGGTTGGAAATAGGACATTGTACTCACAGCCCCACTCATCCAGTGGTCTGTTTTCCTTCTGCTTCTCAGGATAAACATTTGATGAAGGAAAATGTTTTTTGGTAGCATAACTGGCAGATGATATGCTGTCAGCTTTGCACTCACCAGAGTTAACTCTTCCCAGTAGGGAGTGACTAGCTGGAAAGCACAAAGAATCATGTGCTATGCCTGTGCTGATGCCATATCACAGTTTTGAAAGCAGAAAGCTTGGTCCTTGTCTCTTCCCAGTCCCCACTTGTTTGGCCTGCTACAATCCCTGTGTTGAAGTATAGCAGCCTATAGGACACAGACATGCCCACAATGTGAGGTCCAGCTCACCGCAGTTGGGGCTGGATATTTGTTCACTTTACATTTCAGAGCACTCCGCTGTCACTGAGATGGGCAAACAGTAAGAGGAAAAAAATAGAGCTTGTGGTGCCTACCAGTTGCCCAAAAGTGTTTGGCAAGAAGTATTTGGCTAAGCTCTAAAGAGAAGAGCTTATTTCTGAGCTCTCTCTTGCAGAGCAACCTCACAAGTTTCCCCTCACATCATAGGTTTGGATTTGAAAACTACAGGATGAGAAATCTCAAAGACTTTCCCTACACGTGGCTGTAGCCTCCAGCAGTCACCTGCTTGTGATGAGTTCTGCGACAGGACAGAAGCCCAGCCCCACCTGTGATTTGGCTTAGTGTTCAAGCAGGTTGAATGGACACAGTAAGCTGGTCCTCATACCTGGAAATGTCAAGAGGGCCCAGGTCCAAACAGAGTCTCCATCTGAACTTCCATGCGTGACACTCTCTTAATTGTGACTGATCAGTGCTGCCTTAAATGGTGTCAACCACAACATGGCACTGGTTTGTTTGTCCTTAGTCCTCCTGAAAAGACATGGGATGTGCTCCAGGGTATCTGGGAAAGGTCTGATGCTTTTTATAGTGTTGTTTAATGGCCATTTCCCTGTTTTCAATTTCTGTTTGCCTCATACAGGTAGAACAGAAAGTTCTTGAGGAGATTTCAGGGCCCTGAGGGCCTTAGACCAGCCCTTTCTGCAGGGAGATGCATGATCCCCCAGCCTGTCTTCTCCCTGGCTGGGGACAGAGGGATAGCTCTAGATGCCAGCCCCTGCCATGATTTCCCTTGAGAGCCCTCATTGCACCCTGACAGCAAGGTGGATGTGAAGAAATGTGGCAGAGGAAAGACTTTTTTCCCTCATGTTCTCATCCCTTTGCTGAAAGGTGCTGCAACAGCTGATGAGGAAAGGAAAAGTATTTGTCTTGCTTTGATTTTGTGCAGGTTTAAAAGTAAACCAGCAGGAGAAATGAATCCAACTCAAAAGAGTTTAGAAGTCAGAACTACAATTTAATAAAAATATTACAATAGATACACTGATACAAAGGAAAATTGGTTTCAGCCCTCAAAAGCCAGTTGTACAACCCAGCCCCCTGGGGCACAAACAGTATGGTGCTCACCAGCCCCTGTGCTGAGCACCACGTGGTCCCCTGAGTCCAAAGCAAAAAGAAAAGGAAAACCTGTTTTCCTTCCAGAAGGTTGGTGGCCGCAGTCTGGTTGAGAGCGGNAGGGGAGTTATCACACCTGAATCATTGGTGTGAAGACAGGGAACCCTCTTATCTCTGTTTTCTCATACACCCAGTTCATAGCCTGAGGTGTCAGGTGTGTCCTGGGCAGCTGTTGCAAACAATGCATCATTAACAGTTCATGATAAATGGCAGAGAGGGTATGGAATACGCAGTTCCAGTTACATTCACACAGTGATAAGCTGGTCCCAGCCACTATAACTATGTCAGATTTCTATTTGAATTCCTATGTATTTTGTATATGACTGTAGAATATTTTTCATGAGTATTGGTACTCCAGTCTTGAATTTATAATTTCCAAAGCTGTTTAGAATTTTAACAGGAAGCACATCCTCTCTGTAGACTCTTTTATTCAAGTGCTACCCAAATTGTTTTAATTTTTTTTCACATAAATTGGCAATGCTCTGTAGTCTTCTGTTTATGCCACTGGAACATTCATTCCAGGTCCTTCTTCTTATGGTTTAAATCTGCAGATTTCATCTCCTTGACCCTTAAAACTTAGCTTTATCTCCTCAGGGCAACTCAAAAATAAAGCTTCTTTGGCGTCCTTACCTATTCTGACACCATCACTCCCTTTCCTGAAACTATTCATTAGCTCTTCTTCTTATGATTGGTCTCTCTCCCAGCTTAGGTCATACGCTCAACTACGCTACATGCTGCATACATGCCATTTTCACCTTAGAAACTATTTAAAATACAACTCTGACTTATCTTGAAAAGCCTTAATCTAAATTCTTCATTATTCTTAATGTTTGTAGTTTGAGAAAAAAGAAAGAGCAAAACATGGGTACACTTTCAAAAATATCCCTGTTAGGTGTGCCAAAAAGGGCTTTTACTCCATCCTCCCCCATATCCTAGTATTTGCTTATCCATCTGTTGAATGTAAAAGCCACGAAGCAAGGACTGGCTTTTTTGGGGTATTTTAGTATTCCTTTGGGTGTCAGCTGGAGAAAGCCCTACAGAGACTACCTAATGATGGTTAACCATACTGCCTACCTCCACTAAATATAATACAGGTAATACCTTTGCTGTTACTTCTATGGGACATAAAAAAATCATACCTTGGGGGAATGCTGACAAAGCTCATCTCTCCAGATTAGTCTGGAGGAAATTCTCCTTTGCAATACACAAACTCAGTTCCCCTTAAGGCAGCCTTCCCTTGCTCCAATTCCACAGGAAGAAACAGTAATTAAAATGACAATGTAAGCATGGACCTGAAAATGTGCTTTGTACAACTTGCCAGGCTCCAAAGCAACAGTGGAGTCTCACTCAGTGCTCCTCAGATTCAGGGAACAAAAGGGTTTTTTTTATCATCTATTTTTAGTTTTTTTGTCTTAGCTTGCATGTTTAGGACATTTTATACCAACAAAGAAATTTAATGAAAATATTATCAACAAGAGTAAAAGCTACAAACTGATCTTTACTACCTTTCTGTCTGGTAAAATGGGTGAAAGCCCGTGACATTTCAGAAATTGCATTTTATCTGTCTGGCCACAGTGTGTCAATGTTTTCCCATGCGTTTCTCAGCGGAGAGCCTATCTGCAGCGGAATCAGCTCCTGTCAAAAACAGCAGATGTCAGAGCACCTGCTGTGATTCAGGGCAGGACTCAGAGCCCTTGTGCCTTTGACACCCTTTTGCAGCTGGATCACTTTGAAAGAGGTTTTGCTGAGCAGCAACTGTATGTATGCTTTGTGTATCCGTTCTTTCACATCCGTAGGAAACTGATGGTGAGGTCAGCAGAACAGAGGTGGAAGGAGATGGAATAATATGCTAGTTCCATGCAGGTCACACTTATCTCCAGATTGTTTTCACATTAGATTTAGCTGGCATCATATCCTAGGACTCTGCAGTTTGAAAATAGTTAACTGACTGATAGAAAAAAAAAAAGCCTAGTGAAAATAGAAACACTTTGAAGAATTTTCTTCCTTTAATATCCTTTAACAGGTCACTGACAGTTGCCACCATGACTCTTCACTGTTTGTGGGCACTTGCAGAGCTGCAGGTGAGGAATACTTTTTAATCCACAGCAGACTAGATTACAAATTCCCCTAAACTTGGATTTATCTATGACTACACACTTCTTTGTGATCTTTGGTTTTGGCAACGTATCCTGAGGAATGAAACTGCAGAATCAGGTTATGTTAGGGGTTGGGGTGTAACTCTATGCCATGCTATTGTCCATTTTGAATTTCAAGTGTTCTCAGTCTGGTCCCTAGAGAAAAGCACTTCATAGTCACCTGCTACAGTTATCGAAAGAGACGTAAGTTGAGACTGCCAGTGTAAGAGAAAGGGATCAGCACCTGAGCTAACCCACCGAAATCGGCAACACACGGTATCTGTACGCTGTCTTAGGCAACAATTTTGTTGTATGAAACTTGTCTCTGAATAGCATTGCTTTCCTGGGTTGGCTGTTTAATTTAATGCTTTCATAACATTTCCAGTCAGCCATAACTTTTCCAAGGTGGATATCAGGTTTCATAACCCTTTTCCTTCTAGGAAAAAAAAAAAAAGTTAAGAGAAAGGTTGCCTTTTGTTATTGCTAGCTTTTACAAAAAGAAAAAAAAAAGAACTGAAACTAGTTATTTGTGAGATTATAAAATTTGTTTTGCTCCACACAGAACACTTTTTAGCTGTTTCAGCTGCTTGTAAAGGTCAGACACAGTATAAACTGCTTGCAACTACTGTTTAAGGATTTATTGCACACTAAAATTAGTATGAAAACTAATTGGTGGTAATTAATAACAAGCAACATAAACCTATGTCAATTAAAAAAAGCAACTGACTAGGGGTTTGTGTTCTGGTACTTGTTAAAACGACTGGGTTTCTGCACGTGGTAACTAAGTAGAGCTGTCCTTCAGAACCGAGTAAGATCCCAGTACTGTTTATGCAGCTCCACCCTTGCACCATTTCCTAGCAATGTCAGGAAAAGCAGTCATTCCTCACAGACAATTCCTTTGCGAAGCCACAAACACAAGCTGAAAACAAGTGTTGTGTATGTTCCCTTTCTGGAGAGTTGGGGCTTCCCATGGAGACTCTGATGACACATTTCCATGTATCTTATTTCTGCCTTCTCTTTGTGTTGCTCCAGGATTTGCACAACCTATTCAGCAGTCCCTTCCTGATGCAGCACAGTAAGCAGCAACTTGACAGGAAAAATATCTCTTTTACCCTGGACCTACCACTGTGTTTTCCTTGCCTCATATTCCAGGGCAGAATTTCTTTAGCATCACTGATTCCCTCTCAGAACAACCCATTCACACTTGAGTCCTGAGTTACTGAAACTGATTTTTCTTTTATTTTTCTCTCTCTCTCTTTATTTTTTTTTTTTAATTACAATTTCTTCTTTGAACAGCTTTCTCCTAAATTGCCCACCTCTCCAAAAGAGGTTGATACTTTTGGGGGCTAGGCCCTACTGTTTTATATTTCAGTTGGATCACCAAAACCCCTGCTGCCTTCTGACGCTGCGCACGGCTGGGAAAACAAGTAAATTTTGAGAAAGGTGGAAGCCATTTCCTGGTAACAACTTTGTGTTAACAAAAGAGGACTCTTGGGAAGGCTGGTCTCCGATCTTCCCCTTCCTGGATCCTCCCGCACAGCTCTGTGTCCTACTTGATCTGCAGATAACGAAACAGAACAGTAAAGGGAAGAGGTCATGCCGATGCTACGGTCTAGAAGGTGCTTATATAGTCCCTGAACACCTCCCAGTGAAGAGAATTCCTTACGCGACCCTGGCAGAAGACCCTTAGCCCTGTCTCTGGCATCCAGCTGGTCCGGGGCATTACGGACACCAGCCTTAAGTGTAACCAGCAGGGATCCTGCCGCAGCTCTCCCCGGGTTTGCAGGGCAGGAGGCCCAGGGTGGTCACAGCCACACCTCGTTTATCCCTCAGCTTCGTGCCAGCGAGGAGGTGGGCACAGACAGGTGCCATGGGTTCAGGATTCATTGATGTGCTGGAGCAGGTCCAGAGGAGGGCAACGGAGCTGGTGAAGGGTCTGGAGCACAAGTCCTGTGAGGAGAGGCTGAGGGAGCTGGGGATGTTCAGCTTGGAAAAAAGGAGCCGCAGGGGGAACTTACTGCTCTGTACAACTACCTGAGTGGAGGGTGTGGCCAGGTGGGGGTCGGGCTCTTCTGGCAAGTAATAAGTGACAGGACGAGAGCAAATGGCCTGCAGCTGTGCCAAGGGAGGTTCAGGCTGGGCATTGGGAGCAACTTCTCCAGAGAAAGGGCGATTGGACACTGGAATGGGCTGCGCAGGGAGGCGGTGGAGTCACCGTCCCTGGAGGTGTTCAAGGAAGGACGGCACGCGGCGCTGACNGGGCGGCGGGCGCGGCCCCGCGGGCCGGGAGGGGCGCCGGGGACGGTAGAGGGAACGGGAGCGGGACGAGGCCGCGGGGACCCCACGGGGAGCCCGCCGAGACCTGCCGCCGGTACCGGGTGAGAGCAGCTCGGGGGCGCTGCGGGCAGCGGGCGGTGACCGCGGCGAGGGCTGCGAGGGTGGCGGTGCCCGTGCGGGGCGTGAGGGAGAGGACGGGGAAAACAGAGGGAGGGGGTCCTTGTCGCCTCAGCGGCGCTGCGAGGGGACCCTCCCCCGCGTTCTGCGGCGGATTCCTCTCCACGGCTCCCCGGGAGCCTCTTCTTGCGTGTCCCTAACGCAAGATGCGCTTAATGCGGTGTGTCCTTACAGCATTTCGGGGCTTTGGCTGCTCGTCTTTTATTTTCCTCGTTCGTGTTGCCTCGGTTCATCCTTCCCTTTTGTCGCCGGGCTGAGCGAGCGAGATATCCGGCTTGTCGGAACGAAAGCCGAACCAAACCAAAAAAAGGCAGGAAACCCTCAGTGCTCTTTGGTTTTGCTCGCCGGGCTTTGCATGAATAAAGCATTTCTTCAGGTTTTTTAACGTGCTTCTTCTAAACTACAGGAATATTTCTTTTCTTTTTGTTTTGTTTTTAAAGGGGCTTGCAGAGTTCTAATTTAGAAAGCTCTTCTCTTAAATTAGATGTTGAATGAATATTTGTGGGTTTTTTTGGTTTTGGTTTTTTTTTTGGAAAGGAGCTTGCAGAGTTCTGGTCTAGAAAGTTCAAACGACCCGTTTCAGAAAGCGTGTTGTCTTTCACTGGCGAAAGGTAAAATGGGCTTTAGTCATTCCAACAAAGCTTGGGATTACGAGAAAAAGGTACTAAATGTCATAAATAAAAATATGTGGAGTTTCTTAGGAAAAACTTTGGTAGGCGTTTGGAAGCGTTTGCAAGATGCGTTCGTTNGGCGCTGACACGCTGTTGTTGTTAGGTCGCGGGTTGGACTGGCGGCTCCCACCCCCCTCTCCCAACGCGGCCGACCCCGCGATCCCGTGCACCGCACGAGCCCGGGAGGACCGAGGGGGGCGCGCGCCACGTGCCCGCGCACACGCAGCGCCCAATGGGGCGGGCGGACGGGGCGACGTGACGGGGCGCGCGCGAGCGGTCAAGAGGGGAGGGGGGAGCTCCCCCCTGCCTGGCCCCCCCCCC
>VWZG01000767.1:118790-166096 GCA_013396735.1 Grallaria varia
AATGCGGTGTGTCCTTACAGCATTTCGGGGCTTTGGCTGCTCGTCTTTTATTTTCCTCGTTCGTGTTGCCTCGGTTCATCCTTCCCTTTTGTCGCCGGGCTGAGCGAGCGAGATATCCGGCTTGTCGGAACGAAAGCCGAACCAAACCAAAAAAAGGCAGGAAACCCTCAGTGCTCTTTGGTTTTGCTCGCCGGGCTTTGCATGAATAAAGCATTTCTTCAGGTTTTTTAACGTGCTTCTTCTAAACTACAGGAATATTTCTTTTCTTTTTGTTTTGTTTTTAAAGGGGCTTGCAGAGTTCTAATTTAGAAAGCTCTTCTCTTAAATTAGATGTTGAATGAATATTTGTGGGTTTTTTTGGTTTTGGTTTTTTTTTTGGAAAGGAGCTTGCAGAGTTCTGGTCTAGAAAGTTCAAACGACCCGTTTCAGAAAGCGTGTTGTCTTTCACTGGCGAAAGGTAAAATGGGCTTTAGTCATTCCAACAAAGCTTGGGATTACGAGAAAAAGGTACTAAATGTCATAAATAAAAATATGTGGAGTTTCTTAGGAAAAACTTTGGTAGGCGTTTGGAAGCGTTTGCAAGATGCGTTCGTTCTTTAGAGCCTTTATATGAATGTTTTCCCTTGAGTGCTAATCTATATGCATCATATTGAAATACAGGTATTGCTTTGAAAGTTGGCTTGTCCTCAGTAAACAGCTTCGATAAGTCACAGTAATAGCTTTTCACTTGCTTGTTTCTTTCTCAGCTGGTTGCTCAAAGCAAGCAGAGGGTCTGGTTGCCAGTCCTCAGATGAGCCGTTTTTTCCTTCCCTGTATTGCTCATCAAAGGCATCTGAAAATAAATTGTGCAGTGATTTGAACACATGGGTTTTGCCATGGGAGTCTTGTTTTATGTGAGGTCCAAGGAAAGCAAGTTAAGGCATATGATTTCAGGGAGTGCAATATCTTTTCACTGGCAGAGACAAAGCCTCAATAACATCACTTGGTTCACACATCTGATTAATGTCAATAGTATGTATTGTTTCCACGTCCTTTCTCAGTACTGAAATCTGAGATTCCAAATAGCAAACGCAGACTGGAGAAAAAATGGTGAAGATTAGTGTTATGTCTAGGATTTAATTCTCCCTTGGTTGAGATGTAATTCAAATTAAAAAAGGATCGGTTGTGCCAGTCACTCTGTGTTGTTCTGAAGCCAGATATCCCAGCTTTTGTGTTCTCACTGCTGTTTGTAATTCCCATAGACAACTGGGAGAAACGAAGGCCTGAGCCTGCAGTTTCTCTCTGTGCAGGAGTAGGTCTGCCCAGCTGGAATAAACCTCAACGCTGGAGCCTGAGGAAAGAGTGGAACAAACAAACGTGCAATTGTGTTCAAACAGTCTTTACAAATAAGGGGATAATCTTTGAGTTGACTACTGGTTTTTTGTTACAATGACGACTGGTACTATGTTCCCCGTAGGATGTTGTGTTAGGCTGTTGTTCTCTCCTCCAGCATGGCTTTGTTTAGCTGAACTATAAACTCTGTAGAACTTTATCTAAAATCATTTTAACAAAGCATTTTGGAAACACTGCCTATTTGGGTTTTTTTTAAGTCAAGGATTCATGTTTGCCTGCTTGCATCGCTGAGAGTCGGCTTGCAAGCTTTTTATTTAGAAAACAAATTAGTGAGGAGTTGAATGTGTAGGCAGCAGTTTAGCACAGAATTTTTGAGGGGCTTATGTTTCCAAAAGCATGTGGATTTTTTTAGTTGTGAGCAGATGTAGATGTTTTCCCCCTACTGCTGGTCGCTATTTCGTGGTCAATTTGTCACAATAGGTGGCCAGTTCAGCCTCTCTCTTTACAAGTCATCCTTTCTGGCCTTTTTTTAGACTTGCTGAAATTCAAGGAGTCATCTCCTTCTGCTAGTGCGTGGATACTGAGGTTGTTGAATCTTTTCGGAGCTGTCAGAGCCATGAGAAGAGGTGCTGTTGTTGTAAACTCCCTCTGCCGGTTAGTTCTGCAGCAGAAATGAAGCTTTGTGGTGTACAGTTGTTTATCACTGCATCACGCAGCAGACATTAACAGCTGAGAAGTGACATACAGTGTCTCTGAAAGCAATTAGGGTACCCAGTCTAAGACTTTTAATTGCAAACAGCCTGAAAGCTGTGTGTTGGTATGTGACAGATACTCCCTAGAATCACTGCTGCCTTGTTGCATGCAGAATCTAAGCAATAGCTTGAGAGTTAATATATTGAGACAGCTATTAACATGCAGATTAAAATCATTACTTCCGGCTCCATCTGGTACATTTGCAACTACATTGCACTTAACTTACTTGTCAGTTAAGCTGCAGTCCTTGCACAGTGTGTGCAGACCCAGGTGGTTATCAGGAAAAGTAAATAACGTGAGATCTCTGATGCACTGCAGGAAGGGTGAGTGAAGGACACAGGATTTCTTTTTGCTACTGCTTGCAATGGCATGGCTGAAGTCTCCTAGATCATCAGCCTGTTATAGCAAGGATTTGTCCAGAAGAACTTAGGGTGTGCCTGTCCCTCCAACCAGATTGAAACAAATGTTGTATGCAAGGGTGAAATTGGAGTGTGATTGGTGTGAGAGGTCAGTTACATTATTGCTGAGTGTCTTACCCTTTTAGGAAGTAAGCAGTATGTCTTAAAGGATGCTAGAGTCAATTTGGTTTCAGTTTTGATAACACTGAGTTACTTGAATGACATCTCTATTTAAAGTCCTTTATTTAAAAAATAGAACCCCCAAATACTTTTATCTCACTGTTCTCACTGTAGACTTTTTTTTCCTTCCTGCATCCCTCAGAATTTTTATTGGAAAATGAGAAATTGGCTAAGGTTGTTGAGGAATCCATCCTAAGAGAGGAAAAAATGCTGCTTATGCCTAGGTTGGGCAATTACTTTCTGTGGAAAATAAGTAGTTGAATCAACTTTCTATGCCCCAAAACTCTGAGCTTTGTATGTTATTTTGCTCATTGAGACATAAGCATAAAGAAAAGTAGCTGCAGTTGCTACTGTAGAAATGTTGTACATGAGTGATAAATACTCCAGCAAATAGGAAAATCTAAGGACAATAGTTAATATTTCAAGAGGAGGGGAAAGGGCCGTGTCTTTGGGGGGAAACAGTATGTATTACATAAAGTATGAGAGAGGTTTTTTGTTGTTTGGTTGGTTTAAGGATTTTTGTGAGTCTTCATTGTTCACTAAACCTGGATAGTAGGCTTTAGGGCTGAGATTTGTTAAAGAAACTAACCTACTCGTGGCAGATGAGTTGTCATTAAAATCCTTTCTGGGAAAACTCTTAAAATAACTTTTTGGGATTGTAGGAACAGTTGAAAATGAACAACTGAAACAGTTGACGATGACAGCATTGTTTTATACAAAGCAGTGTTAACTCCTGCCAGATATTGTAAAGTCCGTTATCTGTGGCTGGAGTTCATTGCTTTTTGTCTTCAATCTGGAAAAGCTTGTGTGCTTGGAAGCTTTTACCTACTGGTATTATTTTATCTGACAAGGTATCAGGTTGAGCTTTGAGGTATGGGAAATGCAGTGTAACTTGCATAAGTTTTAGAAGTGCTTGGAAAGGTTTTGTCAAAGAAGTGGTTAACTGAGTCATGCAGAGTGGAAAAGAAGCCAAGTGGATTAAAGACCTAGTGCAAAGATCAGGAAGGGCAGAACATTTTAAACTGATTACCTTTAGAGTGGAGTAGGTTCTCAGGGTGTTGTAAAACTTGTTAATTTCCTAGGACATTCTCTATCAAAGTAGCATTTTGTCTTCATGTCTTAAATTCACAGGGTATGTTGAAAATAACTTCAGGACAGAAAATATTTTTCCTAATATCCAGTTTATTGCATGTTTGTACATTGCCAGTTGTATTTTTATGAAGCAAATTAAATAGGTGACATCAGAAGAGACAATTACTTGGTCTGCTCAAAAGAACAAGTCCTTGCTGTCTCCTTATAATTGATTGATGGTGTCATATGTTAAAAGATTTGCCAAAGTGAGGTAACAAATCTTAGTAGCTAACTAGCCTGTGTTTGTAACTGGACTAGAAATTAAGAAGGCTTAAATGCATTCAGATCTCTTTAGCTGTGTAGAATGTGCTGTGGTCTTGGCATCAGGTAGACTTTAAAAAAAAAAAAAAAAGCTGTTCTACAAATAAATTTGCCATCTGGAGATTTCAAGTGTTTTCAAGACCTGCGTCAAATGTGACATGTAGAGTGAAGCTGGGCTCTAAGTGAGAGAAGTACCTGTAGAGCAGTGCTGAGTTTGTTGGATCAAGGTTATGAAATTTGATAAAGAAACAACCCTGCCTGGGTTTTGTTTGTGTTGGGATTTTTTTTGTGGACATACTTCCGCTGTAACCTCAGTGTTTCTCAAACTTTAAAAACAGTAATAAAAATAATAAACCCCCTTCTTCCACAAAGACATCTGCACAGGATAACCTGTATTTCAGGATTGACTGCTGGTGTCAAATAATTTTCTGAAGCCAAATCTTGGTTATCAGCACAATTTTGAGAACCAGGTATCAGAAGCAAAGAGGGTCTCTTGTGTTCTCACCGTTGTCCATATCTGATACCCAGGCAGTATCAAGAAGCAGCTTGAACAGAGCAAAGAAGGGGGACAGTGGGTTGCACTGAAGCAAACATATGAAAAGGATAGAACTAAATGTTGATGACAGCATGGCATCTGGATAGAGACTGCATTTCTTATCCATTGCATGATTGTCTAGCTTTTTGTTTTTTACTGTTTTATTATTATGTGCCTTGTCACTGGCATTCTGTGGGATTCTCCACGTAGTACTCTCCCAATTCACAAAACATGCTGATACCCCTGAGCATGGATCATAGGTTGTGTCAGAATCCCTTCAGGGTATGAGCGATGTTACAGTTGTCATGTGCAGGACTGACTGCCTGGATAAGCTTTGTATGTTTGTGCTGACTGTCAGCTTTGCTCTTGAGCTGCTACAATTGTCATGAGAAAACTGGGAAGAGGGAGCATTGTAGAAGGATGGATTATATACATTTGTGTTCATTGGAAAATGATATCTATACCCAGTCATGTTTCCAGCTTTTAATGAGATCCAACTTGGTTCTAAATAACAGATTATGACAATTTGACTTAATTACTTTTCTGTGGTGTGTATCACTGCTTAATTGCACACACTCATGAATTTACATCATGCTTTCCTGCTCTCACAAATAGTTTTTGACCACAGTAAGAGCTTCTGATTGTTCAAGATATGGCAGATTTGGGTCATGTATACAACAGCCCCAGCCATATTTTTATTTGCACGTTTCACATATATATCCGTTGCTTGCTTGCACTGCATATGCAAGTTGTAAGGTTACAAAAAATATTACAAGTGAAAAATTTATAAATTGGAATTCCAGCTGAAATCCCCTCTGAAAATTCCCTTAGAATTCCGCTCTGCCATCAATGGATATTTGCTATCACAGATTTTTAATAAATTTCCTTGTAGAACAGCAGATGTTCAGTTGTATTGAATACAGTTTACTAAAGTACCCTGGTAAGAAAAGGTCTGTTCTTCTAGTGTCCTTCCAGTGACTTGCTATTTGTTCACGTAAATACATGGAAATACGATTACATATTTCATACAGAATAGGATGTTTACTTCCAATGTCACCTGTCTTTTCTTCCATGTAAAGGAATTTACCTTATTGCCTGTTGATAGAAGTGCAAAATATGCTTTTTAACAAGTTTGGTGTGTTTTTATTTTTTTCGTTACAGCAATGTCATCTTGCTTATAGGAATGTCATGACAGACAGCGGAGTCATGGTGGATGTAGGCAAGTGGCCAATATTTACCTTGCTGTCACCTCAAGAGATAGCATCCATCCGGAAAGCGTGTGTGTTTGGCACATCAGCCAATGAAGCTATTTACATAACGCACAATGATGAGGTGAGGCTGCAGTCAAGTGGGAAATGTCCTCTACAAATAGTTGTTTTCAGACTCCACTGAATATTTGTAAATAGATTTTCGAAAGCATTGTGTGAAATTTGTGTTTTTCAAAATGTGCTGGTTGTAACATTTAATAGTATGGTTCCTGCAAATAAAAAGCCTAGCTTCCAGGCCTGCCTGAATCTGATAATTCAGACTCATCAGTTAACTTCCAAAGTACCCTTATGCTCACTCTTTTAGTTGTTAATTTCCATGTGGAAAGTCTCCGCTATCCGTTGAGGGTCCATGGTGAAACTATCCCCAGTTTATGAAGACCTGGGTATTACCACATCTGTGCATACCTGAGTGTAAGTCGTTTGAAGTGAGTATTCCTTTGTTTTTCAGGTATTTGTTTTTGGACTGAATTGCAGTAACTGTTTGGGAACTGGAGATAATCAGAGCATAATAGTACCAAAGAAATTAGAAGCCTTATGTGGAAAGAAGATCTCCAGTCTCAGTTATGGAAGTGGACCCCATGTTGTACTTTGTACTGAAGGTAGAAAATTAACATTTGATATAGAAATATAAGTTACCCATTTTAAGTTCCACTTGCATTTAACAGGAACAGATTAAGGTGTAATTGTATTAATTAGTTAACTGGGTAATGTACACTAAGTGGTTCTTGTTGGTCTTAAGTGAAACTAAATGGATTTTGTAATAGGTAAAGTAAGTTTCCATTTCCATTATGTTGCACTTGTAACATTTCACTCTGTCATTTATGATATATTTTTTTACATGAGCACTTTCATTTCCACAATAAATCTAAGATTATACTGTGAAATATGTGTATAGAACAAAGTATATAATTTTTTTTTAGTATACAGGTGATTCTTGTAATAGTTTCACTATTTGTTAACATCCTTTCACTTTTATCTCAGTCTTGGTTTATTTCTTAGAATTGTCTTAACTTCCTTGTGATTTTTGGTGGTTTTCATCACAAATGTTTTTGCAGGTGGTGAAGTGTATGCTTGGGGACATAATGGTTACAGCCAACTTGGAAATGGCACAACCAATCAGGGCATTACTCCTGCTCAAGTTTGCACAAATCTGTTAATAAAGAAAGTGGTGGAAGTAGCTTGTGGCTCTCATCATTCCATGGCACTGTCATTGGATGGGGATGTAAGTTGAAACCTGTTCAAATCTCTTAATCTCTTTCTTGACGTGAATAGTGCAGGTCACCTTGCAGTTTGAACCTCGGTCTCTACAGTGTAGTTACAAACATAATCTTTGCTCCTGCTGTGTCAAACTGAGGTGTCCTTTTCTTCAGAGCAGATTTAAAAAAAACCCCTAAACTAAAGCAAAAAACCCAAACAAACAAAACCAGAAACCACTACCAACAAAAAAAAACCCAAACAAAACCAAATAACCACAAACCGCCAAACCCCAACAAAAAAAGCCCCAGCCACAAAAAAAGTCAATAAAAGCTTAGTGAACTTTAGTCTTTGATTTGCTGTATGTCTCACAGGGGTGAGATCAGAAAGCTGTGCCACTGACAGGTGGAAGAATGGTTCTTAAGGTGAAAAATGTAGCTTACTTGTGTGCAGTTCTTTTAGTTAAGGGCTAAATTGAGTTTTTTGTGTTTACTGGTTAGCATACAGTTGGTTTCTTGTAGTCTTCATTATTTGTACACCGGTGTTGTGAAAGAATGTTGCTCTGCACACCTCTGAATACCTTTGTGTATAGCTAATGAAAGAGCTCTTGGTTTGTATCCAAGTTTGCTTTATGCTCTTTGTTTCCATGGCTTAAGGCTACTTGTATGTATCTGAGTTGCATGTTACTGCACAGAGGGAAATCTGATTTCAGCTCTGCATTAACAAAAGAAGAGTTCTCATTTTTAAACCTTCTGACAATGAAAATGGAAACTAAAATTCTTTTTATCATGGTAATCTGAGCATATCTGTGTTATGGTTCAGTATGGAATAATAGTGCAACGGTAATACAAAGTATTTTAAGGGTAGGAAAGAGAGATTGGGTTAAGTGGTATGTGTTTTATCTGAAAGAAGAGCCTACACTTAGGAAAGACTTTGTGCTGTCATGTTTGACCTAGTTAAACTATAAAATTTGGTGAGCAGGTGGGAAGTGGAGGTTGTTCGTATGTTAATTACACTAGCAGTGCCATTTGCTGTGTGGTAGCTGCCTCAGATGGACATGTTGTCTGTTTTAATAAATGTAACATGCTGGAAATCTCCATGAAAGTGGGGAAGTTTCTTTGGGGTTTACCATGGAATACATATTTGCAGCTTGCTTGTCATCGCAGCTAGTTAGCGTACTCAAAATCCATCCCTTGCTTGCCTTGCAGTAACTTGGTCTGTTTGTGCTCTGAGATTCTATCTGTACCAGAATTGATTACACTGAAAGCAGTGAATGTGTTAAGCAGCTTTATTTACAGAAAGATTTGGCTGCAGAAGAGCCTGCCACTTCATGTTATCTGAAGCCTCAGAGAGATATTGAATTGGAAGTATTTGTGGAAATACCTGACATAATTGATTTTGACAGTTAGTTCAGTGCAATTTTAATGCAGTGCAAATTAAAAAAAAATATTTTGATGATAGAATTAAAATACTGCAGACACTCATGCTTCTCAGAGAGGAAACTGATTAGTTTCTTGGCATTTTGATCTGCCTTCTGGAATTCTCTACCTCAGTATTTTCTGTTATTGAAATTAAGGTCTTTTTTAGAGCCTCTTCAAATATTCAGTAGGAATCAAAGATCCAGCAATTAGAGGTAACAAAAGGCAAAGGACTAATGCTTTCTTTAGTTCATATTATACACGGTAAATGAGGTTTGTTGAGGGGTTTTTTTTTCTTCTTGTCTTTGGTGGCTTGGTTGGTTTTTTTGGTAGCAGCGTAGGTTTGATTTTTAGTGATTGACTTTTGGTTTGGTGTTGTAGTCAACAAGCAGCTTCTGGCCCCAAAGGATGTACCAACTTCTCACTAGGGTACCTGTCAGTATGCTTGTACTGGCTAGCATGACTGTGGCTAGGTATTTCCAAAAGAACAAACTTCTGAACTGAAGATGCACCAGAAGATGAACTATGAAAAACAGTTTTATGCTAAGATGTGGATGTGTGTGCATGCAACAAAAACTAAAGGCACTGAAAGTACAAAGTACTATGTTTTTAATAGCAAACTGCTTCTCTGTCGTCGTGACTTTCAGATAGAAGGAAACAATATTTTTGTTTGTGTTAATATTAGTTTGCCTCTGGAAACTTTAAACTGACAGAGATAGTACTTTTTTGTTAGTGCCATTTTGTAAGAGAATTCAGCTATTGTGAAATGTGGGCTGACAGATTCATCTTCACAGCTCTTGAAAGGTACAGAAGAGGTATGATGAGTGTCCAGCAATAACCTGGTTTAGAGTTCTGTGAAGAAAATTAAACTCAAAATTGGAGAGTTCCACTTATCTGGGAAACAAATTACATTCTGACTTGGATTCCTTTTTCGAACATCATGAAATTATAAAAACACTCACTGTGCTTTTTGTCTTATAGTCTGACTAATATTTAATATGGAAATATGTTCCTTTTGTTTTCTGTTGTACTAAGCTGCTCTGATTCTGTAGCAAGAAGCTGAAAAAAGTGCTAGATTCATATTTGCTAGGTCAGTTTTATTTGTGTTTATAATTTTCAGCTGTTGAAAATTAATTTTAAGCATTTCAGCTTATTAAATAGGATAGTTTATCCAATCTGATGCTGATTCCAGGAAGATTATCATCTATTGCTATCATTACTGTTATTGAGGGTTAAACTGTGTGGTTTTGTTTGTTTTTATGGACAGCTGTATGCCTGGGGCTATAACAACTGTGGTCAAGTTGGATCTGGATCTACAGCGAACCAGCCAACTCCTCGTAGAGTTTCAAACTGTTTGCAGGGTAAAATTGTAGTTGGCATTGCTTGTGGTCAGACCTCCTCCATGGCTGTAGTAAACAATGGTGAGGTAAGCACTGCTGCATTATTCTCACATTCTCTGTTACGAGTACTTACAAGCTGGTGTCTGAATGTGGAGACTTGCTGACATGGAGTACTCGAGTTAGTTGTGTTGGCAGAAGTACATTGGTAACTTCTGTGAGACTAGTTTAAGGAAAATGCTGCAATTAACTGGAGATGCTGTGTTTAAACATTCCTTCTTAGGGCAAAAACTGTATCGGAATGTAATTCTTACTGAGTCTGCAACTGCTGGAATTTGAACAGTTGTAGTAAGCATGTCTGTCTCCATACTTCAAAAGATTATTTAGCATCAATAATATTAATTGCAGTTAATTTGTTAAATCAGTTTCAGTTTGTTTTTCTAAAGCATGCACAATTGGGCATTGGAATGGGCTGCCCAGGGAGGTGGTAGAGTCACCATCCTTGGAAGGTATTTAAGAAGAAACTGGGTGTGGCACATAGTGCCATGGTCTAGTGAACAAGGTAGTGTTATGTCAGAGGTTGACTTGATGATCTTAGAGGTCTTTTCCAACCTAGTTGATTCTGTGATTCAATTAAACAGTTAATTTTTCTGCAACAATACACTGGCTGATCCTGGGGTTTAACAGATTGCTTACTTGGCAGCAACAAAACCAAGCTTTTGAACATTGTCCTAGTATTGTGCAACTCTTCCATTTCTCATAAGTTTATTGTGCTGTCCTTCCTCTAGGCAATTTTACTACATTTCACTAAACTCGAGTGTAGCACCTCTTTGTGAATGGAAGGACTGTAAAAGTCCCTGAGGTTGAGATGAGCTTTCATTGTACATAATTTGCTATGATTTGGCCACCAAAGGAAAAATTAAAGATAAACTGGGGGCTTCAGTTTAAACTAATCAGCTGATCAGAATAACTAAGTTCATGTTCTCTTTAAAAAAAAACCCACAAACAACAACAACAAAAAAAACCCCAACGTAAGGAGAAGAAAGGGTGGTATAAAAGTTAACTAAAGTGTTGATGCTATAGGTGAGATTTTGGTGTACTGTAAGTTTATTACAAAATTCCTAGTACTTCAGAGACATGTATTTTTAGAAATCTTTAAAAGGTAAATGCAGGGTTGAAAAGCTGAATGCAGTCAGTCACTGCAGTGTATTTAATGTCTTTGAGCCTTCTGTAGAATGCTCTTGAAATAGCATATGTTTTTAAATAAGAAATACTTTCTTGTGCTTCGTACTAAGCCTTAAATGCTCTGTACTCCTCTAGAAGAGTGGCTTAATTTTGTTCTCCTTTTGCACCCAGGTTTACGGCTGGGGTTACAATGGCAACGGCCAGCTGGGTCTGGGAAACAACGGCAATCAACTCACACCCTGCAGAGTGGCAGCACTACATAGTGTGTGTGTGCTCCAGGTATGTCTAATGTGGAACTGGACATGCATTCAGGCTGCTAGCTTCTGCTGAAAACATATGTTTGAAATATTATACCTGCTTCTAGATTTTTGAAGTTCGAACACTGATTTTTTTGTAGCTCCTATGAATTATGTTTTGCTTATAAAAAGCGCAAGTAAGCTGTAAGTTGTTGTTGTAAATGCTTGGAAAGATTTAAAGTTAGCTAGTGTAACCAGATGTAAATTATAGTTTGGATACAAATTACATCTTTGTTACAAGCCGAATGAAATGGACTAGGCAAAGACAAGAAATGAAGGGTAACAAAATGTTCAAATTGCCTTCTACATTACTCTTCTAATTAGTCCTTCAGAAGTGAGGGCCGAGGGAAGGTACGAGTTAGGGGTATGGGTTTGAGTGTTTGGTGATTGGATTTGGTTGGCTTTTGGTTGGGTTTTTGTTTTTTTGTTTGTTTTTTTTTTCCTAGGTATGATATCAAATTTGGGATTTCTTGGGTTTTTAGTAAGGTTCTGTGGAGTTGCATGTGGGAACTTGGGTTGAAGTGTTGTTGGCTCATGAACTGCAGCTCTCATTGTTAGAGTAGTCGTACTGTACAGGAGTCAAAATGTCCAACTCTGAAATACTTTCAAAGTCTTGAGAGATGTGATGAAGTTCTGTTCCCGGTGTGAAGAGTTTGCAGCTTAAAGCAACTAGTGGCTAGGGAGACTTTGCTGGAGTGCAGTAAATTATTTGGGAGTAACGAGTTAAATTAATGAAGTTGGGACTTTTCCAGTGCCTACAGCTAACCTAGTTGGTGTTAACTTTAAGTACTGGGAAAGAGCACATTTTAGCACCCAGTGAAGAATGCCGGATAGCCTACAGGAATGTGTACAATATTTTTGTTTCTCATTTGTTTCATTTAGTAATAACACTTATACATTTACTTACAGATTGCCTGTGGCTATGCGCACACACTAGCACTAACAGATGAGGGTTTGCTCTATGCCTGGGGAGCTAACACTTATGGGCAGCTGGGAACGGGCAATAAAAGTAACCAGCTAAGCCCGGTGCAGATCATGATGGAAAAAGAAAGGTAATTTTGCTGAAGCTGTTTCTGGATTGATAAGCATGTGTTTTGCAGCCTCTAGCACTGGAAGCATGCATGTGAAGGACTTGGTGGATTGTTTTTCTATTGCTAATGTTAAAAGCATAGTAAAGAATGGTAACTTACTGTTTATGATAGGCTGAGTGATTTTTTTTTTTCTGTCTGTAATGATTATTGAATGTAAACATACTTTGTATTTACCTGATACTGAAAGATAATGAGTGACTGTTAAGCTATGCCATGTATGGTTCCTTTGGTTAAAAATCTGGAGCTATGAAATCAATAAGCCAAGATTTTAATTGGTATCGGGAGTTGCATTAAAAGAAAAATAAATGAGGGGGGAAGGAAAGCAGCGTCTTTGTAAGAAGTGACATGTAAGGAAAAACAGTTTTTTAAAGGCTGGCAATAGACACCCATGAAAACACAACTCAGTTTGCAAGGTTGCTTGAGCTAAAGACAGTTAATGCCACATTTTGTCAGTGGTACCAGATAGTAGTTTGCAGTTTTTTAGTTTCCTAGACTCAGAAAAGAATGAAACTAACCCTTGTCAACCCTTCCAGTACCATTGCCATGGTCGTGTTTGGGGTAGCTCTTTAGCTGTTCGCTTAGAAACATGAACCTCAGTCCCATTCTCTGGGTCCTTGTGTATACCTATAGATTAATGTACCTTGGCTTGCAAACATCTGTAGTCTATAAATCTTTTAACTTGTGATCTCCTCTTACCTATAAACAGTTCTGATTGGTTTTTCTCCTCAATTTCTGAACTTTCTTTCTGGGAACTTTTTTGTTGTTTCTCCCACTTAACAATAAATCAAAAGCTGCACAGTACTGAGAGTGTTTAAGATTTTTAAGAATGGGGTCAGGGAAAGAAGAAAGGAGCCATCTCAATAGAAGCCACTGAGGTGAGGCTGGTTTTTTCTGTGAAAGAACTGACACTAGTGAAACAAAATGAAATATTCTTTTAAAAAGCAGTGAAAGGGAAATGTGTGTGTTTGCAGATAGGTCGACTTTGTTCTCTTGGCAATTTATTTCATGAGTGAACTAGGAGAACTGTTGCATTTAGAACTGTATGTGAACTCAAGCATGGGGTTACAGTAAAACTGGCATTTGTTCAATGACGGGAGGAGGGAAGAAAATACCATAGAACTTCTGTTTGGAATCTGAGGGGGAGAGAAATCACTTGAACTTACTCATCATGCTTGACTTGGCTCCCTTGGAAACAGTGCTATAAGTGGGTGAGCTGTCATTTCCCATGAAGTATATTACTGCTCCTTCTCCATGTCTTTTTGTTTATGTAACTCTTTTGTCTCTTATATTTAATGTTGGTGACAGTTCCTTAGGAGATGGCACTTGGTGCTATCTTGAAGAATATTGCACATATAGCTTGTAAGGAACTTTTAGACTTCATTTTGTGTTTGCTTGAAGGAACAGCTATGAAGGTCAGCTTCCTGGATTTTGATGTTAAGTGTATGCTTAACATGTTGCCTTGTGCATGTAACTATACTGTACATGTGTACTGTACATAAATGTGTTATAATAGTACATGTTTACTATACTTCTAAGTTTAGTATAGTTACTCTAAAAAGAAGAATCTATTCTGCTAAGGAGAGAAAGTTTGGGGAAGGAAGTAGTTTAAGTGGATAGCTATGATGGAAAGTAAGTTATTGTTAAAATAAGTACTCTGTGATGTCTCTTGCAGAGATGGTGAAAGATCTCAATGTTGCATAGAGAATAACTGATTAGTCTTCTATCTGCCAGAAACTGATATATATATATGTATATATACTGAAAGTGATATAGATTCTTTGAATTTTATCATGAAATAACTTTTGCACTTAAAATGTGGCCTTTGTGCTAAAGTGTTTTGCCTAAAAGTATAGCTCTTCATGGATATTGTTCTGTAAAGGAGCAAGCATTTCAATATGTGTATTCTTAGACTGCTTGGAAAGATTTTTATTTGTTCAGGTTGATCTATTTCTGGCAAAAAAGCATGAAATTGTCTGAATTTTTGCTGTGGAGAAAGAACAGGAAAGTGTAGCTTTTGTTTTGTACTAATGCTGGAACCTCCCTGTTTTTGCTTACCAAGTGAATAGAAAACTGGCAATGTCCATGGGGTATTTTAGTTGAAATTGCATTTCTTCTCAATTCTTGTAATGTTTCAGATAGCATGATAGGGATTGGTTGAGCAGTAGGAGAATAGAGCTGCTGATGCTCACTCATCTATTCTAACATTTGAAGGGACTGTGTGAAGTGGGTGAAAAGACTAATAGACTTGATTTAAAAAAACAACCATATTTCCTCAGGCATGCGGAGTTAGTTGTGTGTTCACCCCTCTTCAAAAGAAGCACTGTCTGTATTTCATGCTGAATTTCAGTGTTGACAAAAGGAAATTTAACCGCAAAATAAGAAGTCAGAAATATGGACGTTGTGTGAGATCTCTACTTACATACAGAAATCAAATTACAAGGAGGGTAGAAGGATTATTGGAAAATACATCAGAGCTTAATCTCAGAATGAGTCTTTTTACTGTGTCTATTTGAAGGAAGTTCTGAAAAGTGCTCATTGAAGATCTAAGTAGCGTAAGTCCCTTCTCTTCTTTCCTAGCTGGAAGTTTCATAAGCTCCATAGCTATTGCTTCTTGAGAATGTATCTGATGTGCATTGGTTTTTCAGGTGGAAAAAACAATTTTCTTCATCTCTTTCTCATGGTTATGAAAAAATAGGAGGAATTTCAGCTGATGAGAATAACATAATTAAAGCAATATCTCATTACAATAAAATCTACAAGCAATCTGAGAATGTCTTTGTGTGTTTTTAATATCTGTTCAGACAGTTCAGACAGTGTGTGTAGTTTAATTGGCTGTTATTTTGGCGAGGCATTTGGAAAGTCACTTGATTCTGTACCTGCAAGTATCTTACCAGGTTTCTTCTGTTCACAGGGTTGTGGAGATTGCAGCCTGCCACTCTGCCCACACGTCAGCTGCCAAGACCCAGAGTGGCCAGGTGTACATGTGGGGCCAGTGCCGTGGGCAGTCCGTGACCTTCCCCCACCTCACTCACTTTGCCTGCACTGATGATGTGTTTGCTTGCTTTGCCACCCCTGCTGTTATGTGGCGTCTGCTCTCAGTAGGTGAGCTCCAGCTCCCATGTGGCAGCCAGTGCTGCAGCCTCTGTCTGTTTGTAGTGATTAGTACAGGATACCTCTTCTGTGGCAGGTTCCTGTTCCAAGGAGGATTGGCAGCTAGTTGCCTTTTTTTTTTTTCTGAAAAAAACAGTCTATTTTGACAGCTATGGATCCAGAGCAGGGTTAACAAGACTGTTTGCCAATATACATCTAGAGTGAACACTGAATATTGTGTATTTCCTACATTTGAACTGTTTGAACTTCAGCTCAGAACTGGCAAGGAATCCTGGATCATTGACATAACTTGTTTTTCTCTTAAAACTATTCCTACTTGGAAGACTGCTCCTGGGGATTGCTATTTTGGTATCCAACAACTTTAAATTTTAAGTGTTCTCACTAGCTTTCCCTAATTAGTGTTTGCTCGTCTAATATGAAAATGGAGGAGCGTCTTTCTCTCCTATGCGTCATCTTTTAAAAGTAACAGAATTCCAAATTTTCATTTTTTGAGGTGATTTGTCTCAAGTCTTTCCTCAAAGCCAGGCAAGCCTGTAAATAAGTCCCTGCAAAACAAGACCCTAATATAATTGTTTTCTCTCTTTGAGCTTTCTTCTTACAGTGTCTTAGATTACTCTGTGGGATGCAGTCTCTGTATCCAACAAATAAGCCCAAGCCTTTTTTCTTGATTATCTTTGATCCACATGCTGCTAATTCTTATTTGACATCAGATATGCTATAAAGATCGTAGCTTGCATTTCCTGGAATATATGTAGGTGTTTTCATGTCCAGAACATATATTTCATCCTAGATTGGCTGCTTCAGTTCACAAGATCATTTAGGAGATCTAAGCTGTTTTCATGTTGACAAGGGATCCTAATTTTATTAGTCCCTGTATAGAATTGTTTTTGTGGAGGGAGGATTACATCCTAAGTAACCTTTCTCTAGACTCAGAATTTATCATTTCATGTGACTCATCCTAACCCAGCTTTTCCATCTTAACTTCTCATTTAGGATGTTACCATATTTGTAGAGGTCCAGGTAACAGCATCTCATCTGTAGAGGAAAAGTCAGTAGCTTTAGTAAAGGGGTAAAAAATTTGCTTGGAATGGTCTGCTCATGAGTAAATCTAAGTCTTGTTTTATCCCATTTCTCACTTTCTCCATTCTCTAATCCCCTGCACTATGGGTTAGTCTTGCTCTCTGCAGGGGTCAAGGGTTGTCTGGTCTTGTTGCTTTTTGCTAATAGTGAGGGCTGTTTAAATGACAGCTCCTCTGTTTCAGTACCTTTCAAGTTCTTGGTTATCAATGACTCTGACTGAGTATAACCAGCTATTTGACTTCTCTACCTGCATTTTAATACCTCTTAGCCTTTGGGGTTTCTTCCTCACTTATTCTGATAATCTTACTTACTGAATGTTTAAATCAAAAGCATTAATTAAGGGGTCATTTTTAATCTCCATTTTTCCAAACACATGCCTTCCTTCCTCAGCTTTTTTAGTCATACAGGTTTAAAACACCCTTTTTTCTCTGTGTTTTTTTTTGGTGGTGTTCTGCTTGGTTAGCAAGAGCCAACTCTGTGTAAAGGTTATTGTTCTACTTCCAGTTATGATGTGTCTGCCAAAAAAATGAATCAGTCAGTCAGAACTGGCTGTGGTGAAGTATAAATCTGCAGCCTTTTTTCAGGACTGAACTTAAGGTATTTGGAGTGAAAGTTGATCTGCATAGCTTAAGCTAAGCTGATGACCTAGAAAAAAAAGATCACATGAGCAAATGGAGAGGGATTGGGGCATGGTTTAGTTAGTGCAGATGAGATGCAGCTTCTGTGGATGATTTGTATAAATCAGGGGAGTGTATGGGTCTTTTGTGGCATAAATGACTTGTCAGTTCTGAGGAGTTTGTTACTTTCTTTTTTTAAATACTATTTATCTGTCCCTAATGCTGGAGAGTGATAAGTGGATTTTATATAGAATACTTCACTTCTTAGAAGCCAAATATTTTGAAACACACTTTTAATGTGCATCAGCAAAAGCTTCAAATAATGGGTTAGATCAGGTTTTCTAAAACTTCAGTGCTTTCTTTACCAGAAGCCTTAGACAACTTGTGCTGCAGCTCTTGTATGATTTCTAGAGACAAAGTGGGACCTCTGTGGGACCAGTGCCATAGGCCTTAGTAGAGAGAACTGTGATATCTCAGCTTTAATCCCTTCAATACCACTTCCAAAATTACTGAAATCCTGTGTCCTTAGTTGTACCAAGAGCACAGTGTCTTTGCCTCTTCAACAGCACTACTGTTGGATTTTGTGTTTTCGTAGCTGGCTAATAAATTGAGTAAATGGTGTCAGTGATAGTTCATGTTAGTGAGCCCTGGCAAGCACCTTACCAGCCTGAAAGCTGTATCCAGTCTGTCAGTACAAGGAAGTGACCAAGTGGTGACATGTTTTCTTACTTTTTGGGCTCAGCTTGCACCATGTCAATACAGCAGGAGTGCTGTGCCCTGTGTCCCAAGTGAGCTCAAGTGATGTTGCAGACTCCCACGAGCAGCAGTGTGTGGGTTAAGCTGTGGAGTCGAGTTTGCAGGTTGCTGAGCTGAGCCAGTGCTAGCACTGAGCTCCCTGGAGGCTGGATATTTCATGGGTGGTGCCCATGTGTAGAACAAGTTCTCTGGGTACTTTCCTTAGTGCTATGCTACCTCTGTGCAGCAGGATGGAATGAGAACTGCTGCCTGTAGCTGTTGTGGAGCAGCCCTTCCCAACAAGAAATGCTATTGGATTAATTAATTCTTCCCATCTTGCTGCTTAAGCCAATGGAGCCTTGGCACTGATCTGATTTTCTTGACATGCTGTCAGTGTAGCTGCTAGCTTTAGTTAGTGATGTGTGTGTTCCATTTAAGATGCTTAACGTGTTGTTTTGATTTTGTGTTTTAAATTGTTTCTGTAGAGCATGAAGACTTCTTAACGGTAGCAGAATCTCTGAAGAAGGAGTTTGACAGCCCAGAAACCTCAGATCTAAAGTTCCGTGTGGATGGAAAGTACATCCATGTCCACAAAGCTGTTCTGAAAATCAGGTAGTGATCATGTTTTGCAACTCTTGTTTGTAAGGAATAACCTCTTACAGCACATCTTAAGGGTTGAAAAAATGTCAGGGATAGGGAGGGACCCCTAAGATCATAATATGTAACATCTATCTGTCATTGCTTTAAATGCAGTGATTGTGGTTGTAAAAGCAGTGGTCCACATTCATTTTTCACTGAGCCTGTTTGTTGTTCTCAGGGTAATAAATTCTGTTCAGTTGGTCTGATTGAAAATGTATACACAGATGTTTATGTAGCATAGACAAAATAAGAGTTTTATCTTAATGCATTAACAAAGTCTGTAGTTTTAGGAACAAAAATGTGGACCACTGTCTGCAATGGGGAATGGTAACACATCTGTGAATATTGCAGAGTGCAACCAATGCATGTTTCAGGGGACCGTAATGTAACGTTCATGTGTTTGTATAACAGTGTTCCAGACAATGTCTTTGTCTCCTAGGTGTGAACACTTCAGAACAATGTTCCAGTCATACTGGAATGAGGATGTGAAGGAAGTGATAGAAATAGACCAGTTTTCTTACCCTGTGTATCGTGCCTTTCTTGAATATTTGTATACAGACAGTGTTGACCTTCCACCTGAAGATGCAATAGGTATTGCTTACAGTCCGATTATATTAGAAAGCACCTTCCAGGAAAAACTGAGACAGGATGCCAAATAAGTATATACATATAGACTCCTAGTCTAACCTATAATGCTGTTTACTGGTGATTAATTAAGCTGACTTTTAAATACTCTTGTAGCAAACTTAATACAGGAAAAGTGGTGCATATTTATGTATGTCAGCATTTTTTTCAAGTTAGGGAGAGAAAATAGTTCTCTGGGTTAAAATACTTACATGTTTAACTGAATTGAGTCAATTATTGTTTGGCATAATTATCAAAGAATCTCAGTAGATCTAATGGGAAAACTTAGACAGCAGAGCAATTGCAGCAAGCTGTAATCCAAGCTCATATTTTAATATTATTAACTTTTTACTCTGGTCGTGGTGCCTGTTTTTATAACACTGTTGCAAGCCATTAGGTATGCAAATCAGTGGAACAGCTTTTATATTTACAGAGATTAACAGGATTGCAGCACGAGGTAATAGAAGGCCTTTCTTACATGTAATGTTCATTTTCTGAGTGGTGGCCTACTTGCAAAAAGCACATTATAGAGATCTAGAACTTTGCATGCAGAATACAGATGCAATCTGTACCCCAGGAGCATAAACTATTGTTGAAAGAGCAGAGATCATTACATCTGACTAATATTGGTGGTGTTTTAATTACAGGACTTTTGGATTTGGCTACTTCGTACTGTGAAAACAGACTGAAAAAGCTGTGTCAGCACATCATCAAGAGAGGAATTACTGTGGAAAATGCATTTTCATTGCTCTCTGCTGCTGTCAGATATGATGCAGAGGTAAACTTCTAAAGTTCAATCTCTTAAATAAGTGACTGCTTTCTGACTTAAACTGTGGAGAAAAGCAGTTGGTTACATTTTCATATAAACTCTTTCATTTACTGTCAGATAATGCTATCTGTCACTTTTGGAATTTGAGAATGTTGGATTTACAAAAACTGTATTGGCCATGAGAGATGAATCTTTTAATTTTTACCCATAGACCAGTTCTGGGAAGGTGATCTAGTATATAGATATTTCTGAGGATGAAAACACTAACCTTGAAACAAGGGAAGGGTTTAAATACAATGGAAAAAAAAGTCACACCATGAAAAGCAGTCTTGTAAGCCTAAAGTTACATATTTTGTAAGGCTGTGTGTCGTGTGTGATGACATGATGGTAGGTTGGGGATTGAGTGCATCTGGCTTTTTTTTTTTTTTCCTTTGATTGGTTGGGTAGTTTTTTGTTTGCTTTTTTTAGTTGTTTTTTTTTAGCTATGGTTAAATACACTTCCAGTTTTCATTGTCTGCTAATGACCTGTCAGAACTGCTTCATGGGCCTTACAAATGCTGAAGAGAGAGGAACAGTGTGCAGAAAGGGGGGAAGGCTAGTGAAACTTCCCTATTGTGTGATGTCTGACTTCTCTACTAGTCCACTAACAAGCTGCTTTGGGAACTAGTGGGGAAGTATTGCTGGGCTTGCTTTGGCTGTTTGTGTTCAGCGTCCTATCTGTGCATTGTGTTGGCAACTTTGCGATTGGTTGGTTTTTAACTTGCTACTTATGCTTATAAAGCAGTTTTGTGGTACTCAGTAAATCAACTCATTGCTTTTTCTTGTATTTAATATCCGGCAACTGGCATGCAGGTTGCCCTAACTTGTTTCAGAGCCTTGTAGTGTGTTGCTTGTTCGATATATCTTACCCAAAGGGCTGTGTCAGTGTCTGTTGTGCCTTAAGCTCTACTGTGAATAATGATGTCTTTGGTGGGAGTTCATCAAAAATAGGAAGATTTGCGTATTTTAGCCTCAAAAGATTGTTTGCAGACTGGGTCTTCAGTGTGTGATTGATTCTGCTTGTAAGGGGTGCAAGAAATCCAGTTGCTGTGCCTTGTCTGTACCTCACTAGCTAAATGAAGTTAGAAATTAAGTTAAAACTGTAGGCCTAAGTACTGCTTTCAGGAGGGAATGGGTGACCCTGAGGGGCTGGGCTTTAGTAAAAAGTTGCTTTTATGTGCTGTAATGCTAGCTGGGGACTTGAACTCCTTGGGTGAATGTAGTTCATTCAAGGGAGAGTGGGCCTGGAAGACAACAGTTAAAAGAAGCTGCTTCACTGATTTAAAATACCTCCATGATGTGAAATTCTCATACACTTTCTTTTGGTGACTGACTGAAGTGGCTAGCATTAGGTCAGGGCTGGCTTTTAAAATAATCGTTGGCTGTACCTTGTGCCTTTATTCACCTAAGCCTATATTAAGTACAGTTTGCTGGGAGTGCATCCATCTGCAAATGGAATTCAGCCTTTTTTTTAATACAGAACTTTAAATTTTCCAGAGTTACTAATACTACAATAATTCTGTTTATTGTATGCTTCTATTGCGTTGACTTGGAATATGAATTTTTTTAATAAAGCAGTGCAAAATATTGTGATGTCTATGATGTAATTTTCTTTAAAATGCTAGTTAATTCTGTTATTTTAAAAAAAACCATCAGTGTTCAGTTCTAATAAGCTTGTCTTTTTTTGTTGCACAGATGCCACACAAGTCAAGATCTGCAGCTTCAGAATGCCTGGTTTTAGGCCAGGATATATTTTTGTATTATTGTTGTGTCAAGAGCTCCCACTGGCACACAGTTGCTGTAGCTTTCAGTATTGACCTTAAGTAAAAACATGAATATTAATCAGTCTTTCATACCTCATGTGGCTTAAAGAGCTCTGCAGATTTGTCTTCCTGCAGTGCCCAGCCTGCTGAGCAGCTGAGGAAGGGTGTGTTCTCATGTACAGAGTACTCGTCCTCCAAATGTTTAATAAAGAAATGGGAAGTGTGGGGAGTTGCCCTTTTGTAGGGGCTGCTTAGATCTGTACCACCGAGTAGATTTCCCTCCTCAAAAGAGGACTTGGAAATATTCAGTCTGAGTGGGAAGTGTTCTGTGGTCAGCCTTATATTGACGGTGACTTGTGTCTTGTGTTAAGACACCTTTTCTGTCTTACATCAGTGATGGTTGTGAGGCTTTTCCAAGTAAACTCAGATATCCGGAGTCCACTTCCTCCAAGAATTGCTGTGCTGAACTGTGCTACAGTACTTCTTTTGAGTAATTTTTGGGACATCTGTGAAGTACTTTGTAACACAAGTCTGTTTCTGCTGCACTGAAAGGCCTTCTGCCTAATTTTTGTTTTACAACTATCCAGTCAGGATACACTATACTCTTGCATTGAGCCTGGTGACATGGAATTTCAAGGCTCTGGTTACGCCCTCAGCTAAGCAGGAGGTCAAGCAACCCTACGGACAGATTTGAGTTTAAATTATGGAATGAAAGAGTTGAATTTTTTTCTTGATTCACAGTCTTGGTTATATATCATTACCCCAAGATCTTCTATTTGTATTGGTGTTTAATAGTTGTTAGTGAATGCAGATGGAAATCAAGTGGGAGAACTTAAAATACGTATTGCTCAGAACAGCAACTTTTGTGACTGCAGCTATATATTGAGAACTGGATTTTGGTTACTTCCCCTTATAACTGATCTGCATAGTGACACAGATGGGCAAAATTATTATTTTCTGTTGCATTTACATAGTGACTGTTTGGGGAGAAACCATTGAGAGCCACTGGGTTAATGTGTTTGTATAATTCTCTGCAAAAATAAAGCATATTCAGGCACTTGTGCCTGAATGAGATTTTCTGTCATGGAAGCAAAAATAATAACACTTTTTCTTTTTTTTTTTTTTTCTGTTTAGGCCCTAGAGGAATTCTGCTTTAAGTTTTGTGTCAATCATTTGACAGAAGTGACACAAACTACAGCATTTTGGCAAATGGATGGTCCCCTGCTAAAGGAATTCATTGCTAAAGCCAGTAAATGTGGAGCCTTTAAGAACTGAAATGAGGCTGTAAGTTATGGTGTTGGTAGGGGTTTTTTGCAGTTACAGCAGGATGCCATAACTGCCCAGGGAAAGGCAAGCATTATGTGGTCTCTTGCACCAGAAGACGTGAAAGGCCACAGTGAAAACAAAGGTTTTCAGTGCTCCAGAGTGAACTGTTGTAAAAATGTCAAGCAAAATATTCACTTGCATTTAACAAAGTTGGATGGCGGAACCAGCTCAAGATTTGAGACGGAGAACGCTGCGGAGTGCAAAGGATACCAGCTGGTGTTATGGACTTACCTTTCTAGCCTAGGAAATCTGTTCTAGTACCTCCTGTTCAATTTATGTTTTGGGGTGGGAGAATAGTCTGATCTGAGCCACTGAATGATGTCACTTAAATCATTAACTCCCTGGGATTATAGAGAAGCAAATGGCACAGTTACCTCTTACAGCATTTGCATGATTGTGAATGAATGGGCCATTTGCTGTGTGTAATTAACCAAGAGTATCCAGTGCTTAAAGTGTGCAAAAACAAAGTATCCTCAAAGCCTATGCGAGTGACTTTGAGGAAAGGAGTTACTAGCAAAACTAATTGGGAGTTAATCTCTATATCTGGATATATTTTAACATAAATTGTAATATGTACTTTATGTAATCTGTTCAAGCAATATTTATAATGTTTAATGGAAATAGTTCCCTCTTCAGTGACTCCAGATTACACTGGTTCCCTCACAGGGGAAGGGGATATACTGTTCTGAAAGTGGGGTGGGGTTTTGCTTTTAAGTATTGTCTAAGTTAAAACTACATGTAATAAAGTTTAATTTTTTGTACCTGTTCACTAGCAAACTAATTTAGACTTTGAAGAATGTTGTAACCTTTTTGTTACATACACTATAAATTGCTTTATTTAAAACAAAAACCCAACAAACAAAGAAAGCCAAAACCAAATTCACCCCTCACATTATGACTGAATCTTGCTGACTTCACTGTGCTTGACAGTACCTGTGATTGTTTTCAGAAATGAGCAGATTTGTAGGTACTAATTTAGACCTCAGTGATTGCAGTCTATGGATCTGATTTTTTCACTAAGTCATCTATATGTGAGTGTAACCCTACAGCAGGTATGTATGGACACCCACACCTATGACTCTTATTGTGTGCTTTTAATAATAGAGCTCCATGTTAATGCATTTTTGGTTTAGGTGGGGGTTTTCTATGCAGAATTGCTGTGAGTGGCACTTGAGTCCTGGGCTTGGCCAGTATACTGGTGGTGTTTCTAGGCCCAGAGAGGCAGCAGGCCTGAACTACGTAAGCAATTAAAATCAGTAGTATTTTGCTCTATGGGGCACAGCTAATTTCGAATGTTGTTATTCTGTGCTTGTTGATCCCCCACCTTCCTGCAGAACAAGCTCCCATCAGGAATTCTAAATGGTCATGGACAGAGTACAGCTGTTGTAACGGGATGTTACGCTTGCCATGAATTCTTAGGGCAGTGGAGCACTCTGGTGCTGCTCTGCTTGCTATGGGGGCAAGGGGTGGTTAAAGCACGGCCTGACAGCATTCCCCTCCTCAGCCACGTCCCATCCAGCAGTGGGGTCAGTGAGCACAACTCCACACACAGCTTTTGTTAAAAATGTTTTATTTTGTTAACTTAAGCCTTTTGTAGCTAAACAATGCTTTTCTGTATTCAAACGACTTTGTAAAGGCAAAACATAGAGAAGTTGAATCCTTTCTTAAAGGAGAAAGGAAGACCCAGACCACTGTTTGTTCCATTTGACATTGTACGTGTTTTGAGTATAATGCCCAACTGGTTTTGGTCTGCCTGTAAACATTGTTTCGCCATTACAGAACGAGTTACACATTGACCAGTCAAGCAAGAATAAATTGGGCTTTTAAATTCAACTCCTGTTCATAATTCAGAAGGCTTCTCTGAGTGTAAGTTCTGTTCATTTATCTTCTTTGGAAAGCCAAAGCACCAATATGATCCTTAAAAGATCACTGTCTAGATACAGACAGTGAAGCAGCTATAGCACAGCCAAGAGAGGGCTCCCACAGTTAAAGTGACTTTAACAAGTGTTCTGTGGCAGCTAATGCTCCCTTCTCTTTGAGAAAAAAGTCTTCACTGGAGGGTATAAAAAACCTAAATTTAGTGTATAACACTGATTTACTACATGGTAAAATTTGAAGACAAAGATTTGAAAATTTTAAGAACTTAAAGTTATTGCACCACTGAGGCATAAAAATGAGTTTAAGACCCAGTTCTTGCTTGTGTCCCTGTCTTGGGGGCAGGGAATTACTTAGACATGGACCAGATGTGTTCTGGGGTTTCTATCATTAGAAGATCCTAAATACTGACACTATTACAGACAGACTTAGGTTATTCAGACACTGTACTAGATGTACTGGCTGTGCTTTCTGGGGTAGGAAGGACTTCTTTTAAATCCTGCAGTAGCTCAATCTTGTGATCCAGTCTTCTTCTGTTTTCCAGAAGTTCCTGTATTTTTTCTTCTGTTCCTATCATGAAAAAGAAAAGGATAAAAGCCTTCATTCATACATAACTATTTTTAATTTAAAATACGTTACATGTGCATAAACACTGCAGAGGCTACCAATATTTAGTTTAACCTACAATAAAACCTCTGCCTTTCTTCAGCAACTTTAACCCACCACTCTGCACACTTGGGCTCTTCATTAAGAGCTGGACCGTGTGTTGGAAGAAAGAACCTCCCTGGTACATCAAAGAAAGCACAAAGCTGTAGTTGCATACTTTGCTGACCATCTCACAAAATCCAAGATGTAGTTAGTTTTGAGATTACATTTAATCCATGACAGCATATGTAAAAATTATTAGTTCCCACTAGATTCTCAAAAACACAACCTTGTATTTACTTCTGCTTCTGGAAAATCATTATTGACAGTATCCTGATGGGATTAACCAAGTTGTTTACCTTATTTGCAAAGCTCTGCCTGACTGCATTTCTGCTTCTCTCTGCTGCTTCCGTTTTCCTAATGTTAAAGATTATTGAAGTCAGTGAGAGCTTAGTAACAGGCCTTGCCAGTGTTCAGAAGCATTATCATAACCTTACAGTGTTAATTGCAGGTTTTAAATGAAGCACCTGCTTTGTTCAGTTAACAAGATGCACAGAGGTGTCGGTGACCTCTTGGCAGGAGGCATTGGTCTGTGAACAACAAATGAATTTTCTCGGTGCATGAGAATGTCAGAGTTCAGATTCTGGTAAGAAGGAAAAGACATTTTATACAAACTAAATATATTTTTCCTCTTTTAGCAGGAAAGATACTGAAGGAGGTCTCCAAAGTTGTAAGGAGTAGAGTGGGGAAATTATCTCCAGCTGTAAAAAAAGCACCTTTGGCTTTCTCCCTCCCTGCAACTTCTTTCTTTGCAGTCAGAAAGCCCATCACTGCTGCTGTCTATGTGTGTACATGGAGGATTATATATGTGCACATGTTTTTAAATACATTTAACCAAAGTTGGGTGCGGGTGTTGGAAACAGGGAGATTGATAGTGGTGCCTGCTGGCCATGGAAAATTCTGGGTAGCAGGTTGTGGAAGAGGGAGCTGCTGTGTCAGCCTTGCAGAGAAGCAGGTGGTCCCTTCTCCCAGTAAGGTGACACCAGTATTTGACAGCACTTCCCTTGCTGCACCACCGCAGCCCATGCCTTCCCTTACACAGTGTTGACCTAGAGGAAAAGAATATGTATTTCTGTAAAATTGGGAATGGCCTGAGGACATGGGCATAGAATGACTCCCTTGCTCTCCTGTAAGACAAGTGCTATGTGGGTCTCAGTGAAGAACAGCACAACAGTTTGAAAATTACATATCATGGCCTTTGTCAGCACAACTGAATTGCAGAATTTGCTGCAACAAACCCCTTGAAAACAAATGCCACCAAGGAGCTCAGAAGCTTCTCAACAGACTGCTGACCAGCAAAGAGGAAACGGAAGCTGATGGAGTATCCCCCCAAGCAGGATGCACAACAGAACTGAAAGCAAAACTAAAGGAAATTACTTTTCCTTGGAGGATAGGACAAGAACCTTCAACCTAGAAATATGAAACTGCTGCTGAGGCGATAGCATGTCCTCTGTGAAAGGTTTTACATGCAATCAAGTTTGCAGTTAAGCTGCACACTGCAAAACAACTGTGTATCCTTGCATATAAAAGGGATTTTAAAAAGCAGTATCAACAGTTACAGTTCAGAGTAACCTTGCTGTCCTGACACATAAGGCTTTAGAACAGGTTTTGCATGATAATCCAACAAGTTAAAAAAATTAAAATGCAAAAAGGGACTGAAGGGTAAAGCATGTCAGATGACCCGAAGTCACCAGCTCCAGGAAAAATATCAAAGACGACAGAGTATTTATACTAGTCCTGCTTTATTCCTTGACTTAGTATGTCACTACAGAGACTTGTTACCTAGAGCTTGTAAGACAGAGGACGACAACAACAACAAAAAACTCAAACCAACCCCAAAAAAAAAAGCTGCTGATTTCTTTCCCTCCCTACACTTCATTTTAAGAGGTTCACTTGGATCAGTTTTGGAACCAGCCCTGATGTGTGTTTTCATTATTGACCTTGAAATTAAAAGTAGGCTGGTGGTATCAGAAAAGAATATTGTGTGGTACAGGAAGAACTGAGCTGCCTCAGTCACAGGGAATTGGGAGAGGGGACAACTTGTACCCACAAGAATCACATGGTTGTGTGTGTGTAGGTGCCAACATCAAGAAATTCTCCTGTAAGCTGAGAAGAGGATGAAAAAATTGATGCAGCTGTGAAAGAAACAAAGAATGATCCAAGGTTGTGTAACATGAGGAATTCTGAGCAGAGATGTTTTGATGCCCTTAGAAAAGGCACTGGCGGAACCTTGTGTCAGACAGCCTGCAACACCAGACACTCCCATTGCTGAAAAAGGAATTTAAATGCAAGAACAGGAGACTGAAGGGAGGAGCCTGGCTTTTTCAGTCACATGAAGGGGAAACAGCAAACACTGCCTTCACACACTGAATCTCAGTGTTAGCTAATTAAAGACCTTTTCACCATAATAAATTAAAGCAAAAGTTAGAACAAGGCTGATAACTGTTAGAGAGGGAAATAGGAGCAAGAGACTTGCCTGTCTGAAAAAAAGTTTTAGCTTTGTTGCCTGAAACAGCTGACACTGGAGCCCAAGGCCCAGAGTTGCCTTCCACACAAATGGTCCCAAGCAACCGCTCCCGACTTTGTATCCATTTCACACTGAGCATTCTCATCTTGTTTTTCAAAGCATGCAACGATTGGCATCAGGTCCAGGTAAGTTCTGCTATTGCTTGGCTGCTGTGTTTCAGTTAAACACATTAGTCTGAACATTTGTCAGGCAGCAGCAGAACTGTAATGCTGGCAAGCTGCTCAAGGGAGGGTGCAGAGAAGGAATGAAATAATCTGCAGGAGAGGGGAGTGCCTCTGGGGCACCTTTTGGTCTTTTAAAGCTGTGGAACTGTGAGTTGCCTTCTCCCTCAGACAGATCTGACATACTGTATTTCAGAAGATTTAGGTAGCAGTGGCTTTTATACAAGACTTCATATGATGTTGAAAAAAAAAGTTCCTTGGAATTTTCATTTTAAATGATGATTTTATCAAAATTTGCAGAAGAATAACTTCAATGAGAAAACCCAGACCAACTGCTACTGCTCTGACAACTTTTCTGCACATACCTGAATGAATATTCGTCAGTATATTTTCAAACAGTCCACAGTCAAACAGTGCCATTACTGTCTCTTCATACTCTGGGGAAAGAGATAATTAGATCTAGAATTACCAAGTTAAGGTTATATTAAGGTTTACAGAGCCCTACATTAGAAGTAACACAAAACAGTAGTTACTTATTTTCCATCATACTAATTGCTCGAGGTTTTAATATGTCTTTCTTCTCATACAACCTGTATTGAGAAAGAAGAATCAAGCTGTCAATTCTACTTTTAGTTTCATACAGAAAGTAATTCCCTTTTTGGGTCTGCACCATGTGAACAGTCCATTTGAAAAAGAACAATATACACAAGTCATATCTCATTCCATCACATCAGGACTGCGTGATGGCAGGGCTGACCATACCAATTCCCCCTGACAGATCATGTGATGTGTGGGACAGAGATATCCCTGTTCAATGTTAGAAACCATCTAAGAATTATGGCTCCATTTCATACTGAGGCTTCTGTTGAAGCAAAATACAAAATGCTTACAGAGTTCAACTGACCATTAAGAGGTTTCCTTCGTGGTGCAGATTCTGAATCTCTAACGTGTCCTGGACTTCACTGCTACTTCCAGCAGCTGGTGTCATATCACACACAAGCTGCGGAAAGACGTATCTAGGTGGGAAATTTCACTTTGCATGTATGTGCTTCAGTTACTTTGCATAATATAACATTTCTTATGCAAAGGTATTACAAATTTATAAAACCAGGAGGACAATAGGAGAGGAAGGTTTGAAATTTTCTTTAACGGTGTTGGGGACAAAGCAACATTAAACTGGAAGTCTCTAAAAACAGTGTACTTCATAGAAGCTGATAAACTGATGAAAACCCCAAGCAGACACTAACAGCTGACAGTGCAGTTGTAACAAATCAGCCGAAGACTTAAAATGCACATACTCAGGGATTTTTCACTCAGAATAGAGTGCTGATATTAACAGACAGCTGTTTCCTCTGTGAAGCTGTAAGAGCAACACAGACTTACGATCCAAATAAAACCTTCCAGTTCTCCTCAGGACTACTCTCTTTTTCAGCGCCTGGGATGAGATGCCAAACTGAACCTCCCTATGCTTATGCCAGTGGGTAACAAGTGGCTTCAAAACTTCTAGTCGGTATCACTAGACCATGCTGAGTTGGCAGCTCTTATATAATGCTGAGAAAAGAAGTTCCTTGGAATTTTTGTTTCAAACAGTCATTTAAAAGCTAAGGTCATTCTCAACCCACTGCACAGCTGCAGAAATAAGACAGCATTATATTTAGCACTACAGTATCCTCAGGAAGGTGGCTCAGGGCCAAGTGCTTGGTATTCAGATCTGCATTTCTGCTTTGAGAGCAGAGTCCCCCATGGGTCTCCATACCTGTTTCTGAAGTGTTGTCATCCATTAGTTTTTCTTGTGCCAGGTGAAGTGTGTCCAGCATTTCTTCAAATATATCATCTAGAAGCCCAGCTTGTTTGCATTTCCTAACAAGGTCTATTTGGACTGTTAAAACAAAAAAACACACTCATAAAAGTGTTCTTTAAAGTGGCCTTTACTCCTCTCTTCAGAAACTAAAACTTTGGCCAAAATTCTCCCTCCAGTAACAAATACTTTTACAAATCTCTGGCTCCTCCAGCCACCCACACAGCCCTTTTCAGTGGGAACAAAAAAGTGGTCAGGCAAATATAAGCATTATGCTGGGTGTAAAATTCTCTAAGCTTTAGGTTTAGCTTTGTTCATCAAAAGCAAGTATCTCCACAACTAACTGTGCCATTCCTAAAGACTCCTAAAACTCTCCAGTACAGGAAAGCAAGTGATTTGTCTTGCTTGTCTTTCTTCCAATCCTTAGGACCACACCATGGACTGAGCGGGCTAAAGGACAGAAAACAGTGCAAGGAGTCAACCAGTATTGGATTTGGTAAAAATTAAGGCTACTTTTACTCCAGATGATCCAGGCATTTAAACTTTTTTATCACAGCCCATTTTATACACCTACTTTGTCAGATTTGGATTGCTAGGGAAATAACTCTCTATTTTTTATTCATCTCAGAGCAGCAGGTCAGCGACAAACCTCAGTAAGATCAATGCAATGGGCTGTTCAACAGGAGAGTTATCAGACAGCTCACAAAAGTCTGCTAGTCTCCATTAAAAACATTACATTTTACTGGAGACATTTGTGAGAAAAGAAATGTCATCTCACTTACATGAGATGCCCTATGAGTATTTCAGGGTTCTTTATAGGTTCCCTGTTCTTTATAGTGATAGTAAAAATTCAGAAGAAAGCACTAGGCAGCCACCTGCAATACGGTGCCCATACACTAAACACATCCACAGGGAGGTGAATAATCACCACTACCACCTTCCAAATATCCAAGTGACAGAACCCCAACAAGGAATTGCAGTAGGAGCTTCAGGATAACATGAAAACTGCAGCACTGAAGGATAGATCCTGTGGTCCACTTCACTGTTGTAATACCATATTTATGCAGAAAATACTATATTAAGTACCCAATGTACACCCAGACTTTGAAAGGTAAGACATGCTGCCCCCCCGCCCCCATCTCACAACTCTCTGCTAACTCATTCCAGAGCACCACCCTGTAGAACTCACCCCTCTCCTTCAAGAGGGGCTCAGGACAAGGAGACTGAGGAGAAGGAGGACAGATTCCCTCTTAAACTTAACTGTACTGATACAAAGGACGGGGATCAGAGAGAAGCAGGAGACACAGAGCTGAACGCAGGAGGCAGAGCAGGGGCATTCCCACGTGAATCACTGGCTCACATCACATAGCAAGTCTCACTCAGCCAAACCACAGATGTTTGTTTGCTGCACGGTCATTCCGCAAATCTGACTTCCACTGCTGTGTCAGAGCTTGGGGAGTCACTTGTCTCACGAGAATAAAGGTACATTTGCAGCATCACTGCTACCAGCCACCTCTAAGCTCTGGACTTCAACATTATAGATCATAGTACCTCCTAGTTGCTCTATAAGGTGTCTCACCTTTATGCCTGTTGTTTTTTCTTTTTAGTATTTGTAAATGGTTTTCTTCTGCTTTCTCTTCTGTCTTCTGTAAGACAATCAAAACAAAGTATTTTTACATCATACGTTAGTATGATGTACTGCTGTTAGTATGATTTACTGCTGTTTTTATTATCAGAAAGATAGAAAGCAGCCCACATTTCGGTGAATACAGTCAGCTTCTCTGCATGGCGAACGATATTCCTCTTCAGACTTTCCATTTTTAAAATGGAAACAAAAGCTGCTTCAAAGCAAAAACACTAAGAAAAGCCCAACAACTGGGACACCACCCTCCTTAATAATTTCATTTGCAAATAGCAGAAAAGTTAACAAACATTTATTGCTAACTCCCAGGCCAAATGATGTTTTGTTCCTCAGACCTTATGTAATACTAGAAAGGATCTGGAAGAAAAGCAGGATTTTTTTTTTTCCTTTGGACAGGATGCAGTCATTCTCTCCTGTTCCATGCCATACTATGGCACTATGAACAATTCTTCAGTTCTGTCACAAAAGTCCACCAGTGTAAACATGCACTGCTTACACAATGGTAAACAATTTAGCCCACAGTGATAAATCCTGGAGCCCCCTCAGCTTTTTCTTTGCAGTATTTGTATTGTTTTCTGAGTTCACTAACACGGGAGAGCAGCAGAAACAGAACAATACTGTGGCTAACTGGCCAAATGAACCTCAGTTATAATACCACCTGAGAAATTCTTGGGAGACAAATAACCAACCCTTATAACAGTACTATATACAAGCTACAAATATCATCCAGGTCCCCTAATGTGACATCCCTTTAATCTCAAAACCAGGGGAAGGCAGATTTTTTTTCCCCCAAGGAAAGCTGGACACCAATTCCTCTAGAAAGGGGAAATTCCATCCCCTCCAAATGTCAAAGGGAATTCCCATGCACACTTCCGTAGAGCCAAGAGAATCACCTCAAAATTTAAAATAAATTGCATTTACAGGTTTTCAAACAACCTATAAAACAATTCCCCCTGCGACCAGAGGGATGTTTGCTTGATAGCCCCAACTCTTGTGAAGGCCATCTGAGAAGTGCCTGACCTGCAATGCAAGTCCACCATGCTTACCATGAGCACAGGCTCACAAGTGCAGGTTTAAAAGGCCAGCTGACTCATCAAAAACAGTTTTTTGTGGAAGCTGTGTCAAGCCCTAAGCAAACCTGGGCTCAGGGCGCAGTACTTCCAAAGAAATGGAGCCCCCAAAAGGAAGCTCCCTCTGTCCATGTCAAGATCACAGGCACTGGGTCAGCCTGGTTTGGAGGGTCCTACTGCATTTGTGCCGCATTACCCACAGGCAGCACTGGCTCTGCCTGAAGCAGCTCCAAATGCAAACAGTTTTGGATTGAGAGAAGGGCAAGATCCAAACAAGGCAGCTGTAAAGGACAAGCAAACTGCTTCTGTGAGGAAGTCTTTCTCTGAAGACATGGTCAAAATACTTTGCTAAGTAAGTCCTTTGCTGTGGGTTCCTGTTTCAGAGATGCTGAAATTCAGAATTACCATTTCTTCCATGATGGTGGGAGATGTCAATGTGTATCTTCTCTTCTTATTAGCTGCACCTAAGAATCAAGAAACAACAAAGAAACGAATGCGACAACCTCAGACTGACAACTACACATAATTCAAATTCCCTTTTCCCCAGAAAGATACAAAAGTGAGGCACTTTGGGTGGCAAGGCAAGAGTTTGTTTCAGCTTCCCCAAATAATTGACACTTCAGTGGAATTCACATTATTTCCATCTAAGAAAAATTACAAGCCTGAACCATTAGGAAAAAGTGCAAATCACTGCAGCATCAGGATATCACTTTATCTGTTAAACTCAGGACATTTTTGATTGTGGCAGAGTGAACTTATTCTCCCTGACAGCAGCACTACCTCTAGGTGGTAAAAATTTCTGGCAAATTTCTAAAAGATTACTTTTTTCTAAAACAATTCCTGTTTATGTTAATACACCCTCAAAATTAAGACTACATGAAGAATTATTTTAGGTATCCCAAAGACATACAAAAGGCATTCAATTTTTGACCCTCCTGGAAAACCTCCAGAAGTAATTTCACTTGTCAGTTTAATATTATTTATGCTCTGAAGTTTTTAGTGATGTGGTATGAGATCTCTGCCAAATCATCTGCTTTCACTGTGTCCTTTCCATCAGCATGCACCAGCCTCTTGCCAACGTCCTAACTGGCAGCTTTTGGAAACAGCTACAGCATCACAAGCAGAGAAGGATAACTCTGGCAAGGAAGGCATGGCAGGAGCAGAGAAATCCAGAGAAGAGTTCAACCCCCCACCAAAACCTGAGGGCTTTAAGAGCGGTGGGGCTACATGCCCCCTGCCCTGTTTAAGTTCAGAACTTCTGGGCAGCACTTAAAGTCTTTCCTGTTAGAAGTCATCCTGTCAAGAGGAACAAGAAGTCACTGTTATACAAGGAGGCTGTCAAAACAAGTTTGGGCTTCGGGTACCGATGCCATACATTTGCATTTTTCATGGCCTGAAAGGAAATCATAGACTCTGACTTGATCCAAAATACAGCTGCATGGCTTAATTTGGAGCAGTCCAGGAGACACTGGTGTAGGTACAAACTGTTCCTTGCTGTCTAGCATGACATCTTTGACATGTGATGGGATTTTCTCAACTCTTCCTCATAGATGCTGTGAGGATGCCTTATACAAACAAGGGGAACACAGTCCAGAGAGCAGGCCAACCCCTCCTGCCCTGCAGAGTACCCACTGCTCTCTGTCAGCCTTTGCTCTGTCCACATCCAACGTTTCCAGTTAAGCAGAGGTTGAAGACCATTTCCAAGCCCAAACTGCTCTCCCATCCCTGCTGCGTAGAGCTGCCAGGAGAGTTTTTGGCCCCTAAGGCATCTTATCCCCTTCCAATCACAGAGCAGAGCACTGATGGTTCAGTACAAGAACACTGTCTCAACTAAGAACAAGGGAATTTCTTTGACCCTATTTTCTCCAAGTTCCTAGGGAAAATAGGCCTTGAAAGGCAGCTCCTGCTCCTGCACAGCCCAGAGGAACAGCTGAGTTACTTCATCCAAGCTGGATCCTGAAAGTCAGAACTACCATGGAGCCAGAGAACTTGCATTGCAGTCTGTCTCCCTCGTTGCCCTGTGCAGACCTGCAAACACTGCACAAGTGTCCCCTGTCTGCCAGGATAGCCCAGGAGTGGCCCAGACAGAGCATTTGCTCCTTCAGCCCATTCACCAGTTAATCCCCTGCCCTATTCTGAGTGCCACATGTGCACCTGAGAGATGCTTAGAAGCAAGAGACCTTTGGCTCGGGGAACAGCTACTTCCTCCAGCAGGTGGGAGAAGCTGATTTAGGAGGCAGAGCAGACACTGCCGACAGAATCCATTTACCCCTCAGAGGGTGGCCAAATTAAGTGCCTCGGAAGAACTTTAGGCAAAAACTCAGTTCTCAGGGAATAGGCCATATATTGTGCATCATTTGAAGACATGACGACCTTCCAAAACCTCAAGGGGGCTGAAAAGAGAGCAAGAAAGCTGAAAAATGACTTTGTACAAGGGCATGTAGTGACAGGACTAGGGGGAATGGCTTCAAACTGAAAGAGACTGGTTTAGATGAGATATTACAAGGAAATTCTTTACTGTGAGGGTGCTGATGCACTGAAACTGGTTGCCCAGAGAAGCTGTGGATGCCTCACCCCTGGAACTGTTCAAGGCCAGGTTGGATGGGACTTTGAGAACCTGGTCTAGTGGAAGGTGTCCCTGCTCATGGCAGGGGGCTTGGAACAGGATGACCTTCAAGGTTCCTTCCAACACAAACCATTTGTGATTCAACTTCATACGAGTTAAGCCCTCCTTATGAAGGAGATGGCCTACAGGGCTAGACCTAATGCCTTAATCTCATCTCATACTGGAAATAAAGCTATTGCAACCCTGTCCAGTACTTGGGCAGGAGACCACCTGGGACCCTGGACACACTCAACAGACTAATAACCATTAGACCACAGAAATCAAAGTAATTTTAAAAAGGGAAGGAAGGTTAGGACTCAAGAGCTATGGATATGCAAAAAGCAAAGCTGCTGAGTTAACTAAGAAGCTGCATTTGATCAGTCAAAATTTGCTAGACTTCAGTGAGAGCACACCACTCTCAGCATGAGTGCTCACAGTCCAACTGAGCTTCAGCAAAGGCCAGTCTAGGACCCACTTCACCTTGAGCAGGGTTGTATGCATTAGGTTAATGAAGTCCAGCTTTAGCTGGTTAATTCAGTGAAATTTCCTACTACCTCTGAATCAGCAAGGATCAAGACTGCCAAATTAGGCTGCATTTCTGTAGCATAGGAACCAATCCTTAAACAGATTGTATAACCCTTTTGTTACACTTAAAAAGTTCTTTGGAATCCTTCAGAATGAAAGACCCTATTTTAAAAACTACTGCAGTAAATACAGAAGATAAAAATGTGAATGTTTTTACATAACTACAGATAAAATCCCAAGGTGACCTTTCCTGTAAAAGCCCTCTCTTGGCTAAGCAAGTGTAAACTTATGCTTTGTCTTTATAAGCTGCCTGGGCCTAGCTGCCCAAACAGAGTCAGAATAATTCCATGAAGGATCAGGTCCATTGTGGTTTAAGTCAGTTTTGAGGGAAATTCAGGAAAGATTAAATTAAACATTTCCCACTTCAAAAAAACCTTCTTGATTTTTGTGCATACATGTGGATCTCAACCAAACCACTCCTGCAAGACTGGAAGTCCACCACTCAATATGAAGGCGGAGTAACATTTATTTTGTTAAAATGAATTATTGACTGTAGGATGCAAATTTAAAAAGAAAATTAAATCAATGAAGGCATTAAAGAAACTCACCATAGTGACTGGTCCTATTGCCTGGGTCATGCTTTGGGCAGAACACTCTAAAATTTAAGTTCAATTTCAAGAAAAAGAGAAAAAGTATTAATAAGGATATAAACAGAGTTATGCTCACTGATTTTAACAGATATTTCCCCCTCCTTTTCATTGAATGTCAACTGAAAGATAGTTATAAAGAATTATCAGGGATTTTGTTCAGCATTACCCACCTAGGAAAGCACCTGTTGTAAAGTCACGTGCTTGGACAACCTTATATCTGCACATTTAGAGCCTCAGTGGACTCACAACACTGAAGCCTTGAATGACCAGTTCCATTAGCCCACTCTGCCTGGACCTGCCCACTGAGTCAGACACATTTAATCTGGCATGGTGATCACTGTGTCAGAGGTAACTCTTACTGAAATGAGGTTAATGCTGTCAAGGTGAAATACCACAGGACTAACACTGCTGCTGCAGTTCTGCCCCCTTGCCCTGCACCACCAGTCCAGGAACCTCTCCAGTCACACCTGCTCACCAGCCAGCTTCAATTTATATGCCCTGCTCGATGTGCCAGCAGAGCCATGCAGCACCACACGCAGCACCAGTGACTTGCTTGGAGATCTCTCTGCTCCTCCCTTTCCGCTGCCCTGGGCTCTGTTGAGGTGGTCCCCAGATCCTGAGGAAGTGGGGCACCCTGTTTGAGATCCAGTAGCTTAAAGCCACTCAATCCATTTGTTCCTTAAAGGCTTTAGTAGTATGCAAGAATGGAGTATTTTCACTGGTTTTAGGAGAGCAAAGGGAATTCCTTGGAAAAGGCAAAATGCAACAAATATAAATGGAAATATTCTTTATCTTCTGGTTACAATAACGTGCAGAGAAGACAAACCAGCTTTTATAATGTGCCTTTCTTACAAAAGGATCCCAATTCACTTTTTAAGCTAAAATGCCTTATAAAGAGGAGAGCTTAGTTGAACTCTTCCTTACAAACCTATTTGCCAAGCCTACTGCTCAAGTCCCCGGAAGCAGCTTTTAAAGGGAACTGCATTTACTAGGACATTTTCTAATTATTGTCATTCTTTTATTTTAAGAAAAGAGAATTTAAAAACACAGCTCTGTCCCTTTTGATGTGCTTTGTAGTATGCCATATTTCACCATGAAAAAGGGTAGGGGCTGTCAGTCCACATTCACCATTTTTCAGGTCTACTCTCCAACAATTTCAGGCTCGCTACGATTTTTGAGCTTTTTTTCATGCCACTGATACGGCGCAAAAAGTCTTTAGTTTCAAATACTTGAAGCTTGCCTCACTATCTTTATCTAATCCAGTCCTTTCCCATATCTTTAATACAGGTTGCTATAGCCCAGTTTCCTGTATTATTACTATGTAGGACGCACAACTAGTCTCACACAGTGACTTAATACAAGGGTCTCTCAAACCTCCAAGGTCACCAGCTCAAAAAACTACAAAACCAAACTATGTATTCAACCACTGCTTTACTACTTTCTATCTAAACAGTCTCACTTATTTTGCAACATCTTGAGAAATTCAGTCTTCTTAAGCCTCAGTTATCCCTTCCAAAGATATATGATGAAAGCCATCTATTTGTAATCATAGGAAGTTTTCATCTTCCCAGCTACACTCTTCCATGAGCTTGGCAGACTTCCAAAGACTTTACAAGCAGAAACTAAACTTAACCATCTTCCCTATACAGCTGGGCTTACAGCCTTGCACAAAGACATATTCATTTTAGACTGAGAACCCTAGTGAAGCAGCCAGGAGTGCAAGTGTTCTGACACAAAAGGACCTACTAAGGACTGCACTAGTCCACTGCTTTCTGAAACAAACAGTGATTAGATGATCCCCAGATTAATCTAAGACTAACAGGGCCTGTAATCTCTCTGGCCTTGCACAGAAATGAACATCAGGGGTTTTATGCAACTCAAACTTTACCACAACTTCAGCATTTCAAAAGATCCCTGAAGTCGCTTCATCTGCATCCTCCAAACACCTTGTTCCATCTGTTAATGGCAACGCAGGCAGCCCAAGGGCAGTGGACACGAGAACTAGCATGATCAGGACAGAAAACCTCTTAGAATCTGTTTAGTTGTGTTAATGATAATAATGTACTTGAAATACAAGGTCTTTGGTGGGAATCAAAGTTCTCTCCTAGCATAGGGAGGGAAAATTACCAGAATTTGCCTAACATGAACAGACCTAGAAGTACTGTAGCCTATTCTGTGCTCAGACCCCATTTACTGGAGCTTCTGAACAAACAGTAATAGAGAATTTGCACGACATTAATAAAAAACTTGGTCCTTGAAGACTAGCTAGACAGTCAATAAGGACTGACTTCCCCCGTACTAGCCTAGTGAACTTTCAGGTATGTTACAGGCTCAAACACTAAATGGATTCCCTCTCACTGCTGTGAAGGTTTCCTATGAAGGGAAAACATTTCCCTCATTGCTTGTAAACGGAGGATCAAGCATCACTTTAAGAGGAGAAAATACTTTCTTTTCTAAAAACACTTTAAAAACCACATAATTTTTAAGTCTCTCTTCTTGACACCACCACCACCACCACAAAAACACTGACACTGGTCAGAAAACACTTGGTTAAATACCGGTAGACTCCCTTTACTTGGTCGGTTTCTATGGCTGCGTCGTCGCAGAGCGCACAGAAGTAGTGGTAACTCCTGCGGCAGGCTCTCTCCTCACAGCCCACAGTGGCTCCTTTCTTGCGACAGAAGTTGCACACCTAGAACAGGATGGGGCTTAGCAGGTAAATGTTACAGGCAGCTATTGAAAGTCTTGCCATATAAGGCAAAAATTGCCCTCCGTGGGAAAACCCAGTATTTTCATTGCAAGTCACCTCTGTATAATTCATCTCACTCCTGCATACTCCTACACGGGTTGTCGTTTTGGCCACCTTTTTGTTATCTTACCTCTACTTCACACCGATAAAGTTGTAAGATGACGCAAAGAGCTACATGAGGGCACTGACCAACTGGTATTAGTCTTTGTACTTATGTTTTCTAGCATAACTTCATAATGGAAAGAGTTCCACCCAGGATGTAGGGGAGTAGGGCAGCTGAAGACAAAGCCAATTAAAAAAACCTCTCATATAAATAACCTTCTGTCTGCTAAATACAGAAGGTGTTTCCCTTTACACTTATGGATTGCATTCTTTTGTTTCAGGCACTGATTTAGTCCTTTACTAAAGTCTTAGAGGCCTGAGCAAAACTCCAAAACCACACTCACAGAATGAACTAAATGTCACCAAATATGTCAAATCTGTGATTCTAACATTGAACCTGTAATTTTCCTGATCTTCGTAGAACAGAAGGACCAGGTACGCATATATTTTTTTAAAAGCACAGAACAGGCCAGACAACCTCCAGAACTACGAGACAGCACTAAGTGCAGATTCAGAAACAAACTCCTTACCAGCCGCTTTCCTCTCCTGAGCTCTTTCAACACTGATGCCACATCAAACCTTATATCCAGATTTTCTGGGTTATACTCTTCAGATTCCACAAATCCTGATGAAAATAACTAAAGATAAAAGAGACAGTATTAAGAAATACGACTGACTCAGCAACCAGTGCAGGAAAGAGACTAAGAGCACATCTTTTCTTCTTGCCCTGTCTAAGGAGGTTGATTTTCCTCTGTGTTTTTAAGAGGTTTTACCTATACTAAACAAGGAGCTGTGCTTAGATGTTCTTGCAGTCAAAAGAAGCTCCTCCCCTACATAGGAGATGTCACATAACATGAAAGTGAACTAAGAAAAGATAGTAAGTTGAGAAACTTAAGAAACATGAACGAAGAAAACATGGAATTCCAGGCTGCCCAGAGCAAGGAGAAGCAGCTGACAGACCTTGAACATCTTCTTATGTGCACAGTTGTTCAGTTTTACAACTGGATGCAACATTTCTCTGCAGTAAGATTCCCATACAGCCCAATGCTGACAACAGCTGTCTGCATGAGCAACACAGGGACATTGTACAAAGTCTGGGAGAAATCCACAAAAAAATGTATACATGCACACTCAGGCCATTTTAATTCCCATAGAACTGCTGAGCCACAACAATGAGTAAGGAAGGGGAAGTTCATGGCAACTACTTCCTCATCATTATATACAGCTAATTGCAAACAAAAGGGAGCTACCCTTTCATCAACTGGCAGGCACAGTCTGTCTGCTTAGAAGGTGACAGATAACTGCAAAAAACCCCAAACAGCCTAAGGCAAAGGTATGAGTAAAGTTCCTGGCAGGAGAGAGAAAGAAAAAGAGAGCGAGAGAGAGAAGAAAGAAAACATTTCAACACTGGAACAACATTAAAGCCCTAATAAAACCTGTTTAAAACAAAACATCCAACACTGTAAAAGAGGTATCAAATGTTCCCAAAATATTCTACAATAAAAAGAACTAACCAACCAAAAAAAAGGTATCTGAAAAATAAATATGTAGACATAAAAACTGGGAGAATGAGAAGCCTGGAACAGTTAAAGCCAGAAAGCTGTTCTAGCAGCAGACATCTTCTGCACTAAATGACCCTTGGCTATATTCTGTCTCTCCTTAAGGGTAAATATAGCATCTGTAATTGATTCTGCACACCAAGAACTAGCTCCACCAAGATGCCAAAATAAAGGGGAGGCATTTTGAAAGCAAGAAAAGTAAATCTGTTCTAGGATCACAGGACACTTACAGCTTCACAGATATTTTTATATAATAAATTTCTGATATTTTTATTTCTTATTGTAAATAAGGTCCAGAGCGGGAAGTTTTTTTACCTTCATGTATCAAGTCATGTGAATATACTCCTGCAAAGATTTCAGTAAGTACACAACTTCCTGCGGCCTAAGAAGTCTTACCCAATTCAGTGTCTTGAGAAGACCGGTTCCTGTTTCTAGACTGTATGTGTGCCTAGAATCACTGATCAGCAACAGGCACACATGACAACACCACAAATCAACATGTGCAGCTGTACAGCCATGTCCTCCCTCACTCCAAAATCCAGGCCAAGCCCTGTTGGTTTTCATAGCTTTTCAATCTAATATAACCTTGCTGGTTTGAGTAACCAGCCTTTCAAATCAGATCCCATAGTAAAGTCAAGAACAAAGAAGCAGTGGAAACTTCCCCCTTGTCCCCTCTTCTCCGTTTGTCTTAGGTACCAACCAACTAAAAGCCACTCACCAGACAATCCTGATGAGCTGCAATATCTCTCTCTTTGGCAATATACATTACAGAACCGGCCTCCCCTTCTGAACAAAATGCACAAGTTCTTCTCACCATCGTCGCCATTATTCAGAAAGCACCTAGAGCAGGAAAAAACTGGGACAAAACACAAAGCAGTTGATGCAACTACCATATGGCAAGCAGGACAGAAGAAAGCAGAGCTTGCTACCTCTTGCCCTCTAACTACTCCTTCACCTGCATCCCCTGAACCTTGGTGGTTTCCTCCTTCAGCAACAACTACCAGTAGAAAAGGCAAAGCTCGCTCTTGGGACAGCAGTGAGACTGAAACCAGCTCGCAGCAGCTCCAACAGTTAGAGCATGAGGAAAAGTGGTTTGTCTCTTCTTGGAAACTCACCAACAAGTCGTAAGGGGCAATACAAGAGTTTTCATGCCTGCTTGGCAGTATCTGCTCGAACAACAGGACCAAAGAGCAGCCCAGCAAGTCATGCCCTGCGGACTGAAACTCCTTTTACTTGGAGGAGGTCAATTACTCATAGCAGTGCTTTTCTTAAGCTACTTCTGCCACATGTGGGTCTGCAAGTCAACAGAAGAGAGAAAAACAGCTGTTCCCAAACTTCTCCAGTGCCTTCCAGGAGTTCATAGAAAACAAGGAAGAAATACTAATTTCTTACTGTAAGAAGGATGTAGCCAAGAAGGATGGAGAGGCCTGCAAATAAAAGGGGGCAGAAGACAGAATCAGAAATGAGAGATTTGAGCATTCTCTCTCAATGAGGTGAACGGCTAACAGGAGAAACAGATTTTTCTCTATGCCCTGGAATTCGTCCCGAGGACACCTGCTCTTTTTTTTCTGGTCATAACCACTCAAGTCTTAATTGTTGATCTTCACACAGTCTCTCTTTTCCTCCAGCAGCAGTAAAATTTGAGCCCATCTACTTATTTCACAAAAACAGTCTAAATGCATCTGAACAAGCCTTTACACACATCCCACACCAGCAGTTTAATGTATCACACCACAACATCAGTAGCAGAAGTTTTACTTTGTGTTTTTTGCGCAAGTCCACCGCAGAAACCTTCGACGCCTTCCCACTCCCACCAGATGTGATGCTCCAAAATGTCCTTTGCTGGAGACGTCACCTCTGACAGCATAAACTTCTGTATGACAAGGGGAAGAAAAGTCTGTGTTTACTTTCAAGAAATAAGAAGATCTGAAGTTAAATTACTCTAGTGAGAGACAGGTAGTACAGTTCAAGTACACAACAGGCAGGAAATCTCATAGTCCAGCAAATCTTGTAACCTTTATCTGGTTTTCAACAAACAAACTCGTTTTCATTAGTACTCATCTCCCCTGCATAAAACAGACTGGGTAGTCCCATGTGAGAACTGCACCAGAGTAGAAGGGGATTTTTTATACATTTTCTTCCCTCTGGCTCCTGCTACTGAGAATTTGCTTAGTCACAACAAATCACTTTGCCTTCATACACAACTGGGGTTGTTTCCCCCCTGTCCTTCTACCTCCTGTAAGCAGGGTAGGATAGGGATTGATTTCCAATATCCACCTACACAGTGACCATCACCTCAGTCTCGGAACTTAAGCATCAAATAAACAGAAACAAACAGATATAAACAGAAATATTAGAATAGAATAGAAAACAAAGACAGAAATTAAAAAGAAGAACAAGCTAGAGTTTGAATGGTCTAGAATGCAGGAAAAATTCTCTGTGGCAAGGTAATATCTGGACTCAATGCAGATACACAGGCCGTGCTCAGGCCCAGTCAGAGGATCCAGCTCTAGGAATTTTGTGAGGAAGAGGCTAAAGATGGAGTCTACAGTCCCTGGTGTTCTTACTGGCCCCAGAGAGATCACTCACCAAATAACATCACAGGCAACACAGACTCAGCTTGGGGATATTAACTGAATTTATTACCAATAAAATTAGAGCAGGATAATAAGAAGTAATCTTGAAAACACCTTCCCCTCACTCCTCCCTCCTTTCCCAAGCTCCACCTCCTCCCCTCAGTGGTGCAGGAGGATGAAGATGGGGGCTAGTAAGTTCACAAGTTGTTTCTGCTGCTGCTCAGGGAGAGAAGACTTTCCCCTGTTCCAGTATGGGATCCCTCCCACGGGACACAGTCCTCCATGAACTTCTCCAACATGAGTCCATTCCAAGGGCAATAGTTCTCCACAAACTGCTGCAACATGAGGTACTCTTCCACAGGGTGCAGTCCTTTAGACACAGCATGCTCCATCATGGGTTGTCCACAGGGCCACAAGTCCTACCAGGAAACCTGCTCCAGTGTGGGCTCCTCTTTCCACAGGTCCCTGCTGGGACTCTGTTCCATCATGGGCTGTAAAGCCCTCTTTCAGGCATCCACCTGCTCTGGTGTGGGGTCCTCCATAGGCTGTGGGTAGATCTTTGCATCCCAGTGGTCCTCCATGGGCTGCAGGGGCACAGCTGCTTCACCATGGGCTGCATCACGGACTGCAGTGGAACCTCAGCTCTGGCACCTGGAGCACCTCCTGCCCCTCCTTCTCCACTGACCTTGGTGTCTGCAGAGTTTTCTACTATCATCTCACACACACACATCTATATATATAGTTTTCTACTATATTCTCTCACATATTCTCACTCTACTCTTCTCTGACCATAATTATATCTGTTTAATAACTTTTTTCCTTCTTAAATGTATTATCACAGAGGTGTTCCTTCCATTCCTGATTGGCTTGGCCTTGACCAGCAGGTGGTCCATCCTGGAGCCAGCTGGCATTGGCTCTATCGGACATGGGGGAAGTTTCTGGTAGTTTCTCACAGAAGCCACCCCTGTAGACCCCCTGCTACCAAAATTCAGCCACACAAACCCATAACACTCCCACAGGAGCCTTCTTCAGCTCCTTGCTCTTCCCTAGCTTTCTGCTACAGAGAGTGCCAAGAAAGGGACATGGAGCTAAACAGAGAAATGGATCTGGCTAGTAGTTCCCATGCAAGAAGGGACAGGGTAAGGGAAGGGTTCCAGTTTCACAGTTTATTTACATTTCATTTAAACAATGTCTTGCTTTCGCAGGGCTTAAGCCAGCCACTCACAGACACCAGATGGCACGCTAGGACCTGCCTGAAAAGGCAGGAAATCCTTGTTCCTTACTCCACTCTTCCAACAGCACTCATGACAGCACAATTCTATTATTATTTCTCCTACTGTCTCTTGTTCAAGTTGAGGAATCTGAAAATATTTAGTTGTTCCTTGCACAGAAGTTGGTCCACATCTCATCACCTCTGTCACTTCTTAATCCCTTCTCTACTCCTGCTATGCTCCACAAGGAACAAAATCACCTCCAAAAGGGTGGGCTACCATTTACACTACAAAGTCACAAAGTCACTCTGTATTTTTCCCTTTTCTTAATAATTCTTAATATTTCAATCACATTTTAGACTGCTTCTGAGCAAAGAGCTGACACTTTCATAAAGCTACTGTCGGAAGCACACAGCAGTGAAGAAAATGCATATCTCACCATGAGGTGGGGCTCACAGTGGTAAGAGCAGACAAGGTAACTGGACAGAGGGCCGGTGGTTTGTGCTGCCACAGCATTGAGGAGGAATGTGAGGCAGGGTGAGAGCCATGTGGTCTCGCTCTTTCACTTCCTTACCACGAAATGTCTTGCACGATTGCTACCAACTACACCTCCAAGTATTCCATGAAATGTGACCACAAAGAACAGAAGGTTGGACCACAGTCCCACCCACCCACCCCATTTTGCACAATAATGGCAAGTAAGGTGTTAGAGTACCCTGATTTGTACACAACTTGTGGGTGAGAATTCAACACGGAAATTGTAGGGACACATTGACAGGTTTGTCCTTCTTGACCTCCCCAGAACAGACACCTTTGGGTGAGATTTGTGTATTCAGCTACGCTAAGTCACAGAATTACAGAATCAATTAGGCTGGAAAAAACCTCTGAGGTAATCAAGCCCAAACTATGACCAAACAGTGCCATATCAGCTACACCAGCGCACTGAGTGCTACATCCAGTCTTTCCTTAAACACCTCCAGGGACAATGACTCCACCACCTCCCTGGGCAGCCCATTCCAATGCCTAATCACGTTCTATGAAGAAATGCTTCCCGATGACCAACTTAAACCCCACCATGTTTTCACCCAGGACTGCTGTGATTGCAATTGTTTTGTTAGTGCTTTATAGAGCTATTCTGCAGTTAACATGTATATCTCTGACAATGGAAAGAGGTTCATATATTGCATTTAATAAACTGCACCTTTTATGAACTCCACTGGCTCTTTGAATGCCACTGGACCTACAGTTAATTGACTATTCCTGCACCCAGTGTCAGGTCTAGAATTATGTTTTTGCAACAACTGTGTGTTACAGTTCTGCAAATCTCTTTCCTAAGTGGTATCAGATAGTAAGTATGGAGGGGGTCAGCGTTATGGTTACTGCTCTGACACATCAACCATCTTCTACTTATCAATGCTGGATTTTCACCTCCTGTATTATAGTCAATCCCTTGCTGTCACAAAGGCCTTCTGCAACCCTTTGCTTCCACTTCCACTGCCACAGGAGCAGGCCATGGGAACTCAAGGGAAGCAGTTCACCTATATGAGCTGGAGGCACTCCACTGCCCTCCAGTCATGACAGAGTAAATAAAGACAGAGATGCAGCTGAGAGAAAGGAACAGTCACACTTGGCTGCTTCTCCTGTACCTGTGCCACTTCCTAGAAGCAAGGCTGTTGGGTTTGGTTTTGCAACAGTGACAAAAGGTAAGAAACCAGGAATGGAAACAGAAAGTAAAAACGGACACTAACATTGCTGTCAAGAACACACTTGCGCCACTTCCAAATACATTCTGCTGAAACACTGCCAGTTTGTCCAAGTATTTCCTCTCCAGACGCCATTCTGAAAGCATTCTTGCATACAAATACACACATTTTACAGGGGAGGCAGAGAATGTCACTTGGCATATCCACAGAGGGGAAAGGAAAATAACCCAAGTGTCCTGACTTGCAGCATGCCAAAGAAACCCACCGCCCCAGCTCCCGCTCTACTCTCCTCTTCCCCGCGGTGCAGGGGAGGCCCGGATGTACGGAAGGAGGCAGAGGGAAGGAAATGGCACACCCGTTACCCCAACTGGCCGTGTCTCCCGTTTCCGTTCTGCGAGGAAAGACGCACAGGCGGGGATGGGATGGCTGGGCACGACCCACACGGGTGCCTCCCCATTCTCCCCAGGTCATTACAGCACAAACACACATAGCCTTTCCAAGGAGCAAACCCAAACAAATCTGCCTTTCTGATCACCTGTCACTTGTGGTCACCTCGTTCCAAGCCCCTGCCGTGGGCAGGGGCACCTTCGACTACAGCGGGCTGCTCAGAGCTCCATCCAACCTGGCACTGAACACTTCCAGGGATGGGCAACCTGTGCCAGTGCCTCGTCACTCTCACAGTGAGGTACTTCTCCCAGTGTCCACCCCAAACCGGGCGCCGTCCTCAAGGGCTCCCGGCCCCGCCTCACGGCCCCCTCACCTCCCC
>VWZG01000772.1:0-10555 GCA_013396735.1 Grallaria varia
AGGAAGGTGAAGGGGGTGAGGGAGAATGAAGAAGATGAGGGGGATGAAGGGGATGATGAGAGTGGGGGGGATGAGGTGGATGGGGGTGCGAGTGGCATCATCACCCCCAGGACACAAAATTATCCGAATTTACTGCAGAGTCCTCAGCATCAGAGGGACGTGGAGCTGCTGGAGAGAGTCCAGAGGAGGCCACGGAGATGCTCCCAGAGCTGGAGCCCCTTTGCCATGGAGAGTGAGACTGGGAGAGCTGGGGGGGTTCACCTGGAGCAGAGAAGGCTCCAGGGAGACCTGAGAGCCCCTTCCAGTGCCTAAAGGGGCTCCAGGAGAGCTGGAGAGGGACCTGGGACAGGGGATGGAGGGACAGGACAAGGGGAATGGCTTCCCACTGCCGTTAGGTGGGATATTGGGAAGAAATTCTTCCCTGTGAGGGTGGGAAGGCCCTGGCACAGATTTCCCAGTAACTGCTCCATCCCTGTAAGTGTCTCAGGCCAGGCTGGATGATTCCCCATTCCCCACATCCCATCCTGTTTTGTTTTGTTTTATTTCTCAAAGGCAATGCAATGAAACCCAGTAAGTTCCCCCTCAGTTCTCAGCTGTGTTTTCTGAACGCAGATGCTGCCAAGGAAAGCAGCAATTTTTCTAAAGCCTTACAAAATACCTTTGTTTGTGGGGGTTTTTACGGGGTTTTCCCCTCAGTTAAACCCAACAGAATCACCGCAAACGCTTCTGGAAAAAAAAACCACAACAAACCAGTCAGGAATTTCACCATTTCCAGCATCACCTTATTGACATGCAATAAAAGGCTTTTATGATGTATTTTTTCTGTAACGTTTTCTGTAAAGTATGTCCCAGCCTAAGCCAAGGAAGTGTGTGGAATCTGTACCCATGGAGACTCCAATAACACAGCCCGCTCCAAATGCCTCAGGATTATTAGTTTTCTTACCTAACATGTCAGGAAAGAACTTACTGGAAAAGGAAGTGCCTGAGTGAGGCAATTTAAACTGGAGAGACTGGACTCGCTGGTCAGCATGTGGTCCATCTGCAGATTTGGGTTGGTATTCCTACTTTTGATAAATTAGCACAAGAGTTATACTGGAAAAATTCATGGGGATGTGTGTCTCCGTGGATTTTTTTTGTTGTTTGTTTTGAGAAGCTCCAAGGCAAAATAACTTGCTTTCTTAATGTACTGTAGATGCTTAAGCCACAGATATTTAAACTGATCAGCTTTTGGGTGATGGTGTGTTGCTTAAAAAGCAGTAAAATAGAGATGGGGTAGTTTTTGAGAAGTCATACACATAAACATCCACCTTTACCACAGGAGGCTGAGATCAGAGTAATATATTTTCCTTAATAGCCCCTTCTGATCTGTTTGAAGGTTGTTCTCATTCCTTCCCTCAATCTCTTGGTTTATAAATTAAGCAATCCTCTGGTTTTCCTGTCAGAAAAATCCAGGCTTTTCCTAAGAAATGCTGTATAAATAGTTGGTTTGGATCCTGCAGTACTGTGCCCACTTATTCCTTCTTAAATTTGGCCATGTTGAATTGCATCATGTTGATTTTGAGTCATCACTAGAATTTATGAAGAGCCTGACAAAGTCCTTCAGAGGTGCCTGCAGTGCCCTTTACCATCACCTACCACATGTTGTTTCAGGCCTGTTATCAAGTTAATTTTTAGGGCACAATTCCCCATTGAAAGGCATCTGCACCTCTGGAAAAGAAAGCTAAAATAATTTGGATTCTTTCCAGGTGTCATTTTTTGTGTGAAACCCAAAGCACAGGTCCTTGTTGTCCTGCCAATATCCCGAAATCCAGAGAATCACAGAATCACCAAGGTTGGGAAAGCCCTCTAAGTCCAAACTTCCCTCAGCACTGCCAGGGTCACCACTAAACCGTGGCCCCAAATGCCACATCCACATGTTGTTTGAACACTTGATAACACTTGAAAGTTGTTGATAATGCCCTAAAGAACCCCTTTGATAAAATCCTACAGACCATAGAAGTCAGCCAGTCCTCCTGGGATCCTTGGGAATCATCCCAGTGCTGTTACTTTTAATTAAGGACCTTCTGTCACCTCTGGTGTCAGGCGGATCGTTGGAATTAATTGTTCCTTGTTTCTTGCAGCCTGTTCGTAAGCCAGATCTACTCTTGTACAGCACCAGGGTGGTTGGAGGGGAAGTAGACTCATTTTTAGGACGTTTTGGGTGAAGAAAGAGTAGTTGGATTCTCCTCTCTTTTCTCTCCCCTCGCAGAGGAGCGGGTTTGCTGCAGCTGTCGCTGATACCCACAGGAGGGCACGTTCCTCAAAGCAAACCGGGAGTCAGCTCCAGTCCGAGCCCGCTCAAAGGATCCGATTGACTTGATGCCACTAAAGGGAGGTATGGACAAAAAAAACCAGTCCTCGGATGGAAGCAAATTCCTTGGAAAAGCAGATCCTTTGAAATGTCGTGTTTATCCATGAAAAATACTGCTGTTTTGGGTGCTGGTAATGCAAACTTAATTTAAGGTCGTCCCTTGAATTGTTTGCTGAATGAAAAAATTCCCAGAGGATTATAACCAAAACAAACAAGAAAATTGCTTTTGGAGGTTTTTTTGGCTTAAAAAAAAAAAGAAAAAAAGAAAAAAGTTTGCTGTTTTAAAGGGGAGAATCCCTATTTTTACACAGCTCCCAACCCACACAGCACCTCCCTCCTGCAAACTTTCTGTGTCAGGTTATCCCCCATCCTTGGAGGTGTTTTCCAGCCTTGAGGATTCTGTGATTCTGTTATTCCATCCTGTATTTTACTGCTGAGTGAACTCAGGACATCTACTGCAAAAATACTGGGAGCCTGAACTGGTGCCTGTCCATGTCCCCCCTCTCCCAGTATCCACAGCACCATCCCATGCAAGTTATGAGGGTCATCCAAGCTGTGGTAATGGATTTTCCTTGAAGAGATCAGCAATAAAATTAAACTTCACAATCATTTTTAGTTGTGAGGTAGATGGGGTAGGTCCTGGTTTTGTAGACAGGTGGTAGCTCAAGAGATGAGCTTAGGAACAGACTAAAATTCCATTTCAGCTCTTCCCAAAGAAACTTCTTCACGGGGACTGGTGCAAACAGGAGTGGCTTTTCCTGTGTGGAGCTCCCACACCCCTCGAGCAGGGCCATGGATTGACAGCCCTGGGTGAGATCCTGCTCCAGCCACAGCCCCAGGAGAGTGTTTTCTGCATCACAAACTTCTGACCCTGCTGCTGGTCAGACAACAACATTCTCCAGTGCTTTTGGGCAGGCTTAAAGGGATAAATCTATCGAGTGTTGTTGTGCCAAGGCCATGCTGGAATTTCCCGGTGGCATCGTACCACATCCTCCTCTGCACATTTTCAGCTGGAAAATGAAATCCAGGCTGCTCCAGAGTTACAGGATGCTCTGTGCTGTCCTGGCAGTGTCCCAGGGCACTGCTTCTCTCCAGCCCTGCCCAGCCTGAAAGCAAACTGGTGAGTGCTGAAGGTGGGAGAAAGAAGAGCGGGTGTTCAACACTTCCTGTGCTCTTTTTCCTGTCTCCCTCGGGTGGCAGCAAATAGCCCAACAACCCCTGACAAACACTTCCCTGCTGACCTGGGGTTTGAAGAGGTTATTCTTCTCAACCTCATGCCTTCCCCCTAACGAGCTCAAAACCCAAATTCTCTCTTCCCCCACCCTGGAAATTTCCTTCCAGCAGAATGAAAGGACTAAGCATTTATCTGGAGTGCTGTCTGTTTGCTTTGGCTGTAGCAGCCTGGAAATTCTGCAGAAACTCTGGGTACAGCCGTGGAAAAAAACAGTGCCTGGGGGTTTTGTGCAGGGAGCTGCAACCTCCTGGGCCCGCAGGGGCTGGAGGAGGATGTGTCCATAACTGGACACAATCAAATATAGTCAGATTGATATAACTAATTCAGCACAGCTTGTGCCAACGCAGCTTCTGCACGAAGGCAACATCTGTGTGATTGAACCCTCAGTGACTGAACAACCAAGGAATAAGGTTTAAATGGGATTTCTGGACGATGCAAAAGTGCTGTAATGAGGGAGTTTAAATGAGGTTCCCCCTGTTTCCCAGAGAGGCAGAGGTGCTGAGAACAACAGGGAGGGACAGAAGAACCAGCAGTCTGGGAGGGAGTGATGGACAAGATGAGCAAGTGAAGGGTGATGTGGTGGGAAGGGCTCCCAAAATCAACTGAAACAGCCTCAGTGATGTCTCCTTCTGCATGTGAGGCACCTTCATGGAGAGCCTTCTCTCCAGGCTGAGCCCCCCCAGCTCTCTCAGCCTCTCCTGCTGCTCCAGCCCCTTCCCCAGCTCTGTTCCCTTCCCTGGACATGCTCCAACCCCTCAATGTCCTTCTGGTTGAGAGGGACACAAAACCAACCCCAGGATTTGAAGTGGTGTCTCAGCAGTGCCCAGCACAGAGGGGTGGTCACTGCCCTGGTGCTGCTGGTACAGCAGTTCCTGGCCACCTGGGCACTCTGGAACTTGGAACCTGAATATTCAGCAGGAATTTTCAGCTTATGCTCCTGGGGAAGCTCACCCAACTTGGGCCTCTGGGCATCTTAAAGTTCTGGAACTGTTTCACCAGGGTGAGTTTATGTTTAAAAAAATTCACGGGAAAAATAAGAAGTGGCCCTGTGGATTATTAACATTTCAGGCTGAATTGCAGGTGCAGAGGTCTCTCACCCTCTCCAGCTCAGTCAACCACCAGCAACCACTTCTCAGCTTGTGCTGTCTCACAGATCCGAGTGGCACCTGGGCTTGGTGTCACCAAGGGACAGAGCACCTTTCCGTGTCACCCTCTCCTCCTCTGGTTACACTTTCATCCCTCTCCTGGTTACAGCACAGCTGGATCAGGTGGGCACAGCCTTGTTCTGCCTGGCAAACACTGTGACACTACTGCAACAAAGTGCCCTGGCTCAGGGATGGGGGAGGATCCTGCTGTTCTCAGCCTGCAGCAGCGAGAGGAAAGAGGGAATTCCACTTTTATTGAAGTTCTGGAGGTGCAGTTGGGATTTGTTTTTGTGAGCTGCTGGAATCAGCTCTTCTCCAAGCAATTTCTGTATCCATCTCATTTTGGAGCAAATGATTTCCATCAAATTCTTTTCCAAAAGTTGACTTACCCATGGGCATAGCATTAAAATTTGGGTTTAGCTCTGACATTCAGAGGATATAGGCAAGACCTCCAAGGAGAGATGATATGTAGCATCAAACTAAATTATTATATAGGCAAGAAATCCTATTTCTCCACTGCTTTCACATTGATAGATGGGTGCGTCACATACTGTACTTTGCATGTTGTGTAAAACCATAGCCTTTACCCATCCTGTGTTGTTTCAAAACCCACTACTGTGCAGGTTTTAAAGAGTATGAAAATAAATTACAAAGGAGTTTGTGCCTGTAACAGGCAGGGTAAATACTTTTGGCCCAGTTTAATCTCTGAGAATTGCAGAAGAGTCATTTAATCAGAGACAGAGGCAGATAAAGGTCAGTTATCAGCTGGTGTGTCCTGGTGGCAACTCCTTGGCTGTGTTGATTTATGGCAGTTGAGAGCTGGGTCTTAATCTAGAACCTAATTTGGTGGAGATTTTAGTGTGTGTGAGATTTTAATTGTGTCTCTGGGCTTTGGGGCTTGGTTTTGTTGGGGTTTTTTCTCCAGTTTTTCCTACACCTGATTGGTGCAGTCATGAGCAGAAAGATGTTGCAAGACACCATGACCAGTCGAAGTCTGGAAATGACTGTGGCACAGACAGACTCTTCTGTGCCCCTTCCTGCTTTGTCATCACGTGTTACCAGCGTGTTTCCTCAGCACATTCATTCTCTTGTGGAGCCTAAAGTGGAAATTGTTGAAAGAATGTATTTTTTCCACATCCCGTTATCTTTCGAGTCAATGTCCTGAGGTGCAGCTATGTCTGGGGTTGAGTCACTTGCTACCAGTGGCTCTGGAGCTGGAAATTTGGGAGCGTTATCAGAGGATTCCCAGCCCAGAATAGTTTACAGATCCAATGCCAGGGGTGGTGATAATGGTGAAACATTATATAAACTGTCTTGGGTAATTCAGATGGGCAGATAAGGCTTGTCCTGTACAGGGGATGATTAAGCTGAAGAAGAAGCTCATCTTCACTCTGTCCACAGCTGCAGGAAGAGATGATTCTCTGCTTGAGGTAGGAAAGAACTTGTCCTTGAGTGCCAAATCTACACATCTTTTAAACACCCCCAGCAGTGTGTCCATACCCAGGAAAAGGTGATTTATATCACAGAGGGAACAAGCTGTAGTATCCCAGGTATGGAGAACCCGGATGGTGCTGTCAGGGGTCCAACAGACTGTTAACTGGAGGTTCTATGTGGATCCTCACCACAGAATTTGCCAACAGGAACAAAATGGATTCTGTGGAGTTTTTGGTCCTCCCTCCAAGGTCGAGCCTGTGTTATCAGCAGAGCTCAGGGCTCTTCACCTGAAGTCATCTCCTCTCTCCCAGTCCTGCATCACAAGCACAATCTAAAGGTGATGTGAAACTCTCATTGTTCAGAGTGGCTCTGTAAGGCAAAGGCATTTTCAAAAGGGAAGGATTTTAGGATTTTCAGCATTTCTTCCATGCTCCATGTTTTCCCAAGCATCTTCTGGAATCTTGATCCACACTCAGACTCTGTAACCAAGAAATCCTCCCCACCTCTCACTCTTCTTGACCTGCCTCTTCTCAGGGCAGCAGATGTGACAAGCCTGTTTCAAACTAAAATTATACCTTAATACCCCTACTTTGCAACTGACTTTATTTGGATATTAGCACTCCAAGGTGGGCTGATCCTCTGGAAAACATGGCAGTTGTTCGGTCACCTTTTCAGAGCCAAACACTGAGACACTGCATTTATCTGCTCCTCTGCTGTGAAATACCCACCTTTGCCTTGGATGTTGATCTTGGCAGAGGGCCCAGCACAGGGCAGGGCTTGTCCTGCAGAGCTGTGCTCGTTGGCATCACAGGAGAACCCGCCTTCATTCCCTCTGAATTCCCAGAGGCTGAAAATGTCAGTGCAGGCAGCAGATACTGTCCTGCTTTTCACAGAGTCCCAGAATAGCTGGGGTTGGGAGGGACCTCTGGAGATGACCCACTCCAACCACCCAAACCCCTGGAGCAGGTGGCACAGGAACATCTCCAGGTGGGTTTGGAATGTGTTCAGAAAGGGAGACTCCATGTCCTCCCTTGGCAGCTGTCCCAGTGCTCTGCCACCTCCATGGGAAGAAGTTCTTCCTCATGTTGAGGTGGAACATCTTGTGTTTTAGTTTATGGCCATTGCTCCTCGTCCTGTCTCTGGGCACCACTGAACAGTCTGGCAACATCATCTGACACCTCTGGGAGATATTTGTGTGGACTGATGGGATGTTTGTGTGGACCAATGGGATATTTGTGTGGATTGATGGGATATTTGTGTGGATTGATGGGATATTTGTGTGGGTTGATGGGATATTTGTGTGGATGGATGGGATCCCCTCTCAGCCTCCTCCAGACTGACCAGGCCCAGCTCCCACAGTGTCTCCTCATCAGGGAGCTGCTCCAGCCCCCTCCTCATCTCTGTGGCCTCCACTGGACCCTCTCCAGTAGCTCCCTGTCTCTCCTGTCCTGAGGACCCCAGGACTGGACACAGCCCTCCAGATGTGCCTCCCCAGGGCCGAGCAGAGGGGCAGGATCCCCTCCCTGACCTGCTGGCCACGCTCTTCCCGATGCATCCCAGGATCCCATGGACCATCCTGGCCCCAGCACACACCATGTCATCCACCAGGACCCTCAGGTCCTCCTCCACAGAGCTGCTCTCCAGCAGGTCACCCCCAGCCTGTGCTGGCACTGGTGTCTTTCTTTTCCTAGAACCCCTCAGGCCTCCCCAGCTCTTGGTGACCTGGAAGACAAGAATCCTGCTATTCCATTGGAGTTACTTCCTGGCAAATAGAGAGCCAGCAGAGGGGCTGTTTGACAGAGGCACAGTCACTCTGGTGCATTTGCTGTTTCCAACTTACCAACTCCATGGTTGTTTATAAAGGGCTGAGCTGTGCTGGCACCAATCCCTCACTCCAAGGTGTCAAGAGACCCCCCCAGGCAGAGAAACAGCCCCTCTCCTGCCCGTGGCAGCATTCCCTGTGCCCATCCCTGCCCTCGCCTGCTCCTTCCCCAGCAACGTGGTCCCCTTTGGGCCCAGAACCAGCAAACACCACAGGATCTACCTTGGGAATGGTGCAACCTCAGTTTGATGGACAAGGACACGGGGAGCATGGAAAAAGCAGCTCGTCTGAGGCAATTTGTTGGCTCAGGGAATCTCCAAAAATAGAACTGGTTCCCCCTGCCACTTCAGTTAACCTTTGGGCTGTGACCCTGGATCTTTCCTTGGTTCATTGGAAATGATGTGCCCCTTGTCAGGGGCTGGCTGAGGACCAAGCCAGGCTGGAGTACGAGGGTCAGGAGTTTGAATTTGACAGATCTCACCAACTTTCAGGCTGCTCTTTGTACTCTTGCCCTCCAAAATAAATTTACCATCAGAATTGAAACCGAGTGACGCAAAGGATTTGTGCTGATAACGCCGAGTTTGATCCCCATACGGGCCACTCACTTAAGATTTGGACTCGATGATCCCCTGTTGGGTCCCTTCCAGCTCAGAATATGCTGCAGTTCTGGAGAGGCTGCAGAGAGGAGGAGGGGAGAAAAGGGAACACAGAGGAGATGCCAGGGAAGGCTCAGACTGCAGGAGGTGGCAAAGAACCCACACAGCAAGAGCTCAGGGCTGCCCAGGCCAGACAACACGGGGCTGGGGCTGCCCTGGAGTCACCATCTCACTGTTTTACAGCTGCAATATCCCCAGCACTGCTCTGACCTCTGGACCTGCTGCTGCTGCTGCAACTGCAGCCCGACTTACAGGAGCTTCCCTAATTACATATTCCTTAGGTTTGCTCATCAGCTCAACGACGTGAACCATACCCTCCCCGCCGCTTGTGAAGGGGGATGGGAGGGAAGAATTTGCAGGAAAAACAAAAACACCCTGGAGTTCAGGAATTCTTGGTCTGCAGCAGCAAAACAGCAGCAATAATTCACTTGATGGACGCAGCTGTTTTCCTAACAGGATAAACAAAATCCTGGCTTTTCTGCAGCTTTATCGGCCAAAAATGACTAAGAACAGTTAGATAATCCCCCCTGATCATAACCATTAGATGATCCACCCACTCATAACCTTTAAAAATAAATTGATAAATGAATATCTACTGTTGGACCCCAGCTGAAGTAAGCAGGACCCGGCGAGGGCAGGAGATGGTGGAGCTGCCCCCAGACCACAAGTTCTGCCCCAGGTTGGTGTCCTGCTGCCACCATGGCCAGAACTGGTGCCTGTGGTGCTGTTTGGCAGATCCAGCCCATTTGTCCTGATTTGGGCTGGTTGGTTTGGGGCTGTGCTTTGCCAGCCTCCACACCACTCCTCCTGTATCCCTAATCCTAAAAGTCAAGGGGTCAACCTGGAATCTCCCCTGGAGGCTCCAGGTAGGGCCATTGTCCTCCATTTTCTATGTCTTGCCCTGTCCAGGGTGGCCCAAGAGCATCCGTGTGAATTATCTTCTGTTTCATTTGGTCAAAGGGTTGTTGTTGCCACCCAGAGCCCAATGTGAAAATCCTTTTTCTTCACAGAATCCTGGAATCATTAGGGCTGGAAAGGACCTCTGAGAGCATCAAGTCCAACCATCAGCCCAGCACAGGTTAGTGACCACTAAGCTGTGTCCCCAAATGCCACAGCCACAGGTTTTTTTAACACTTCCAGGGGTGGCGACTCCCATTCCAATGCTCCACAACCCTTTCAGTGAAGAAATTTTCCCCAACATCCAATTTAAACCCCTCCTGGCACAACCTGAGGTGGATCTTGCCCTTAACCTTCCTCTGGTTTGTGCCAGACCCACCTTTCAGGAGGATTTGAGCCATTTCCTTCCCTTTCCCCAAACCTCCTGCAGTGCTGCCGCCCTGGGGGTGTCCCAGAACTCCCCCCCTGTCCTGGTACAGCCTGGATCGGTGGCCAGGGCTGGCTTTTCATGCCTAAAACCCATCAAATAATTCTCAAACTCTGAGTGTTAGAAAGCAAACAGCTCTCATTTATTTGCTTGGGTGCCCAGGAATCATTTGCAAAGGGCACGGCCCGAGGCACGGAGGGGCTGAGGTTTTGTGCCACAATATCTGACACTGCACCACGTGTCACACCCCCTGCCCCAAACGGGCCATCCCACAGGACCTCCCTCAGTCACACCTCCAGAACTGAGCCGGGGGTCTTGATGACCCTTCATCTTCCTCTTCCTCATCTTGTCCCCTCGGTCTTTGGCACAGAATCAGCCTCCTGGAACCTCCTGGAACCTCCTGGAATGGCCTCAAGGCTCCTGAGCAGCTTGGAAATCAAGTTATGTCAAGAAACGTGCCTGTTACGTCTCCTTTTCTGAGCACATCCCCTACAGCCAAAGTGCCCTCCGCCGGCGCTGCCACAGTCGGAATTCCTTGACGAGGAATATTAACTGGCATTTCAGGAACCTGATGAGAAGTGCTGCTAAAA
>VWZG01000772.1:29052-67809 GCA_013396735.1 Grallaria varia
TATATATATATATAAAAATATATTTTTGCTGCAATTTTCCTCTGCTACTTTTTTCCCCCTTTCTCCATTTTTTTTTGGGAGGGGTTGGAAGGCTGTCCTGGGCTGCTGTGGGTTTGGCTGGGAGCCAACCCAAAGCTTTTACACAGAGCCACAGTTCTGGCTCGTGGCCAGTGCTCACCTGAAGTTCTAAAAAGTTCATTAAATTAAACTCTGCTTGTCTCTCAGGGCAGCTTGGTGGAGACCCTGAGGGAAGTGAGGCCAACAGCTTTCCTGGCCGTCCCTCGTGTCTGGGAGAAAATGGAAGAGAAAATGAAATCCGTGGGCATGAAGTCGTCGGCGTTCCAGAAGAAAGTGGCATCGTGGGCCAAGGGAGTGGGGCTGCAGACCAACCTGAAGAAGATGAACGGGTAATTACGTGCTGCAATTAAAGAATGCTAATGAGCATTAGGAGAACTTTGCGTCAGATCAGGGATTATGTTCCATTCAGGGTTTATATCCCAACATAACAGGTCAGGTTTATGGACAGTAAAGCCAAACACAGCTCTGGGACCTGAGGGTGAGCAGCAAGGGCTGGAGGGGAAATAATTCCTGGTTTCACTGATTAAACTAAACTGGGATGAAGAGGAAAGGAGGAAGGGGGTGAAATTCTGCTTGGAGAGTGAGACCCTGTGCCCGTTTCCCCCCTCCAGGTACTCCGAGATGCCCGTGAACTTCCGCCTGGCCAAGCACCTGGTGTACAGGAAGGTGAGGAAGGCCCTGGGGCTGGAGCGATGCACCAAGTGCTACACAGGGGCTGCTCCCATCAGCAGAGAGACCCTGGAATTCTTCTTAAGCCTGAACATCCCCGTGATGGAGATGTATGGGATGAGTGAGAGCTCTGGGCCTCACACCATATCCATCCCTCACGCCTTTAAGCTCTCCAGGTGAGCCTTTGCTGGGAGCAGAGCAGGGGAGAAGGGTCGGGTCAAGGTTTCTCCTGCATTTGGCACTTCCATCTCCCCTGATGTAGCTCAGCCTGAGTTTGCCTGCCACTGAAAGGCCAGTGGGGAGCACCATGTGGCAGATGGAGATGTGCCAAGGGCTGCAGCAGCAGCAGGGACACTGAAATGGAGCTTGGTGGGATTCTGGAGGAGCTGAGGAGGGGCTGCTGGGGAGAAGGAAGAGTTGGTGACTCCGACCTGCACTTCACTTTAGTGGCAGTGAGGGTGCACTGTGCCTGTCCAGTCGGCACAGTAAAGGTTGGCTGCCAAGGACATAAATCTTCTCATTCAAAGCTCAAGTGTGTGAGCACTGATCTCTGCAAGAACAACTCTTTCTGTAGCTCCCCTTCCATGAGCAGATGCCTTTTTAAGCTCCTTCCTGAAGCAACTGTACTAAAAAGCTGCAGGGCTTTGTTCAAACTCTCCAGCTCCAGAGGGTGCTGCTGTGATCTCTGCTTGAGTTGAATTTAAACTCGATTAATGCCCTGGGTCTGGGTTCTCTTCCAGCTGTGGGAAGGAGCTCACAGGATGCCGGACCCTGATCCATAAGCCAGACAGGGATGGCACTGGGGAGATCTGCTTCTCAGGAAGGCACATCTTCATGGGCTACTTGAACATGGAAGAGAAGACCAAAGAGGCCATCGATGAGGATGGGTGGCTGCACTCAGGGGACCTGGGCAAGCACGACAAGGATGGGTTCCTCTACATCACGGGCAGAATTAAAGGTAACTCATCCCCTGACTTTGTCTTGCTGTTCCACAGCACTGTGGGATCACAGGGTTGTTAAGCTGGGGAAGACCTCGTGGAGCCCAACCATTCCCCCAACCCTGCCAAGGCCACCACTAACCCACGTCCCCAGGTGCCACATCTGCACGCCAGGGCTGGTGACCCTTGGCAGGCTGTGCCAAAGCTGAACACTCCTCCAGTGAAGAAATTTTCCCACAATAACCAACCTAAACCTCCCCTGGTGCAGGGGAGACCCTGCTGGCTGTGACTTGCACAGGTTTTTTCAATCCTTCTCCTTGTGGAGTTTCCCTGTGGACGTGGCTGCAGGGTGACCTGGCTCTGAGCATGTGACACTGATGGCAGGAGAGGGGTGGCCTCTGGAACCAGGGTGTGTTTGCAGAGTGAGGGAGAAACCCTGAGTTCAGCAGCAGCAGTTAATGCTTTGTGGGTTTGTTTGACCACCAGTTTCGGGAGCTTTGCTGGGTGACCTCCAAGGAAAACAACAGCTTAGCCCTGTTGTGCAAGTGGCTTGTAGCAATGAGGTTCTTGGGACACCACTTTGAGCAACCCCAAACAGAGCCATCAAGTGAAGTTTCAGTCCTGAGAGAGAGAGAGAGAGATGCTCACCTGAGGGGCTGCTCTAAGAAAGCAAAGATAACTGAGGAGGGTCTGCATCACACAGGGACCTCCAAGCTCAGCAGATCTTCAGTTTCTGACAATTTGGGTGCCAGCTTGGGTGCCCAGGAGTCCAAGGTGTCTGTGTCAGGGTGCTGAGGGCTCATCCTGTATTCCCAGACTGCAAACACCCCTGGAGCATTGAGGCAGCTCCCACAGGGCTGAGTGTGTGTCCACAGCTCCGGCTCCTCTCCCGGCCTGGCTGGACTCATGGACTCACCATTAAGGTTGTAAAAGCCCTCTAAGATCATCAGGTCCAACCATTAGCCCAGCACTGCCCAGGCCACCACTAACCCGTGTCCCCAAGTGCCACATCCACACATTTTTTTAACCCTCCCAGGGGTGGTGACTCCACCACGTTCCCAAATCCTGGTGTGCTGCCTTCTCCACATGTCCAGGCACAGACTCTCTGACCCAGCAGACATGGAGTTGTTATTTCAGACTGTGGGGAGGGAAAAAGCTCCAGGCATTAATGGAGACTTGCCTGTTTTCCAGAGCTCATCATCACTGCAGGAGGGGAGAACATCCCTCCCGTTCCAATCGAGGACGCCGTCAAAGCTGCTGTTCCCATCATCAGCAATGCCATGTTGGTGGGAGACAAAGCCAAATTCCTTGCTATGCTTCTGACCCTAAAGGTAATGGAAAACAGGGTGGGAACCCACCTGTGTCCCTGAGTGTGATCAGTTGCAGGGAGGAAGAGGATTGTTGTGCATTTTCAGTGTCTTCTGGAGGCAGGAGGCATGGTGGGGCAGGACCTGTTGTGGCTGAGCTGCCAAGAGCAGCTGAAAGTTGTCACTTGCTCGGCCCATCCTGTTCAGGGCAACTCTTTCTGTGCCACAGAGGGCAGGAAGAAACAGAAGGGAAAGATCTAAAAGTGAGGCTGGAAAAGGAAACCCTTCTTTCCTCACCAGTTTTAGTCTGTCCTGCAGCAGTCTGGGCAGTAACTGCTGTCAGGGATTTCTTTGTCAGACTCTGGGTTTTAAACCCCACTGTGGTGGTCCCACACAGGCTCTGAAGGACGGGGGGAGTTGCTCAGAAGTGACACTGAGGGCCAACAGCCTCACCTGAGGCAGGAGACCTGAGCCAGGCCCTGCACGTGGCCCTCTGTGCTGTGTGTGTTCACTGTGGGGTGCAGGGAGGCCAACTGTGCTCCAGAAAAAACAGGGATTCACTTTGGATAGCACAGGAGGGGTCTGGCAGGTGGGCTCTGTACCCTCCCTGCTCCTTGGCATCGGGGCAGCTCTTGAGCAGGGAGGTCTGAGGGGGCTTTTCTGTGTTTTGTCCCAGGTTTCCATTGGCTACAGGGGCTGGTGGAGTGACAGTGGCATGGTGGGAGGGAGTCCAGGCACCATCCCAGGGCAGCATTTTGGGGCTGGAGGCTCCTTAGTGAGGAGGGAATCAGGTGCTCAGCAACATAAAGTTACCTGTTGTGGCTTGTCCTGCAGTGCCAGGTGGATCCAGAAACCGGTGAGCCGGGAGATGATCTCACTCCAGAAGCTCTGGAATACTGTCAGAAGGTGGGCAGCAAGGCCACGAAGGCCTCTGAGATCATCAGCAGCAAAGACAAGGCCATCTATACTGCTATCCAGAAAGGCATCACAGCAGTCAATGAGGGAGCCACCTCCAATGCCCAGAAAGTCCAGAAGTGGGTCCTTCTGGAGAAGGACTTTTCAGTCTTTGGTGGAGAGCTTGGTGAGTGGTGGGGGAGGCATCCTGGCTCCCCCTGCACCCCTGCCTTGGCTGGTGAACATCAGCACAAACAGCACCCCCAAAACACAGAGCTACCCCTGGTCTTTCCTTGCTGCAGCTTTTCCATGTGGCAGTTTGGGGGGTGGGATGAATTGGGGTGAACTCCCACCTCTGCCCAGCACCAACGAGCTGGGCAGTGCTCACCCTTGTTCTGAGATGCCTCCTGCAGGATCACAGAATCATAGGATGGCCTGAGCTGGCAGGGACCCCCAATGACCATCCAGTCCATCTCCTGGCCCTGCACAGACACCCCAACAACCCCACCCTGACCCCCGGAGTGTTGTCCAAAGGCTCTTGGAGCTCAGGCAGCCTTGGGGCCGTGCCCACCACCCTCTGGGTGCTGCTGTGCTGTTTCCACAGGGAAGGAGGGAGACTCTGTTAATCCCAAAGACAAATTGAGAGCTGGTTCTGGTCTCTCTCCAGCCGTGCTTCACCCCAGGACTGACTCCTGCTCCCCGTGGCTCCCTCACCATTAACCCTTGTGCTGTCTCTCCCCAGGCCCCACCATGAAGCTCAAGAGGCCGGTGGTGGCACAGAAATACAAAGCCAAGATCGCTCAGTTTTATGCAGACTTGGACAGTCCCAGCGGGGAGAGCTCGGCCCAGCCGTAGCCCAGAGGGGACTCCCCAGCTCCCCGGGAAGGATTCCCTGAGTTCTGTTGGAATAAAAAGGTTCTGCCATCACGCAGCCCCTCGGCATTGCTTTGCTGTCCGTGTTCTGGCCCTGTCCTGCAGTGTGGTGAGCGTGGTCATGCCCATGTTCTCCCGTGTCTGTGTTCTGTGCTGAGATATCCCAAATGTCTCTCAGCTCTGTATTTTTTATTTCCATTTTTATAAGGGAAATACAATGTTTACTTTAAATCCATGTGACATGTTATGTTTTAACCAAAGTATTTTTTTTCCTGAGCTGAATGTAAATCAGGAGCTGCAAAATTCAGGAGCTGCACTCTTCCTGCTGAGGGAGAAAGGCAGATTTCATTTTCCAGCAGAGTCCTTGCTCCCTCCCTCTGCATGTTTCCCTGCAAGCTGGTGGCATCTGTGTAATTTTAAATCTCTTTTCCCCCCAAACCCTGTCTGAGATGACAAATGCTGTGACTACACACACCAGTGAAGGTGGAACCTCTCAGGGACTGGGTTTGCCTGTGCAATATTTTGTTTGTTTTTTTTTTAATCTTTGAGTTATAATGAAGCCATAAATTGTATTGTTGAAGTAGTACCCATGGCTGGTGTTCTGGAAGTGATTTATTCCAGGGACTATTTATAAGGCTGTGTACAATGTATGTAACCCATGTCTTACAATCTAGAAGTGTTGTGGTGTCTGAAATGGGAAACTCCAGAGTAGTGGGTGGGTTGAGGCTTTGTACCTGTGCTGGGAGAGAGGAGACAGTGCTGGGTAGCCCAGTTGGTTCAGGGTGGTTCCTCTGAAGATCTGTGATCAACCATCCCAGCAGCTGCAAAGGTCCTTCCCATTGGACACAGGCTGAACCACCTGCAAAGCTGGAGGGAAGAACCTGTAACCAGTTAGCTCCTCATGGTCTCTTCTAGATAGTTCTGCAGGGCTTATTCCAGGCTGTCCAATGCCCAGGGGAGACTGGGAATCCCAAAGCAAGTGAAGGATTGCCTGTAAAACGAGTTATTTCAAACCAGAAATCCTTACCCGGACTCAAGTGGGGTACACAGCCCAGCCCTGATTCCAAGGAACATTTCCTATGGAAGAGGAGGAGCAGTGGGAGGTGGTGGGTGCAGGTCAGAGCAGCTCTGTGCTGGTCCCACACCCTGGACTGGACTGGAACTGGGCACCTCAGGGGTGGGTTAAACCTAAAACTGTCTCTGACTGGGCTCAGGGAAATTCCACTTGCCTGTGTGGAAAAGTGAGAATTGCACTACTGTACCTGCTGCTCATCCCTTGTGAATGTGTGTTCTGAGCTGTCTGGATTTGCTGTGTCTCCAGTGTTGGGAAGAGGAACGTGTAATAAACTCCACAGTTTATGTCTCCTGCCTCCTCAGTCATTCCTGGAAAACAGGGGGGGCCTGGGGCAGGGCTGGGAGCAGCCAGGGGCTGGTTTGCCTTGGGCAGGGAGAGCTGCAGCTGGAGCTGCTGCCCAGGGAGTCACCAAGGCTGGAGCTGCTCCTGGGGACAGCCCAGGGCTGTGTGGCCCTGCCACAGTGGGAAGGGGACAGAGGGTCTCACCCTTACCCTGTGCTGAGGAGCATCTGTGCCAGAGCTCTGGGCTTGGGACAAGGTCTGGCATGTTCTGAGTGTGGTGGAGACCCTCTCCAAATCCCTTGGGAGCAGAGGGAGAGCACCTGCCCAAGGCAAAGCCCTGCTCTGGCCTGTTCCCCCTCACTTGAACCAACGTAAAGCACAGATGTATTAAGGGACAGTGGAGTCTTCCCCCACCGTCCTGTCCTTAAAACAATTCCCTTTTCCTTGGCTTTTCAGCTCCCAGGCTCTGGCACAGTCCTGCCTGCAGCCACTGGCATTACCAGCTTCAGTGCTCCTAAGGGGAAACGTTTTCCATGGGGAGGTGCCCTGGGAAGGCCCCAGTGTTGTCCATGGAAAAGCAACACAACAACCACTTGACGTTTTACTTTTCCATCTTACTTTATTTCACTTTTTCTAGAAAATTCCTCCATAGTTCCACAAATTTAACAAAAAGTTTAAAATTCAGGACAAACAATCCTGTAACGTATTACAAACATGAGTTTTTTTGTGTGTGGTTTTTTTTTGTTTTTTAATCTTGCAGTTAGTCTTGGGCCAGCTGCATTTCTTACAGCTGAGTGAAGAACTCATCTCCCAACACAACTTTTAAAATCCTCAAGTGTAGAGGTATTTAATACCTCGGCTCTAGGCAGAAATACAATTAAAAATTCTCTAGAAGTTGAAGTACTTACATTTTTCTTTAGGAGTGCAAACTCATCTTGTCAGTTTTTGATGGCTATTTCACGCCCCAGGAAAGCAACACCGAGTGATTTTGGGTCCTTTTGAGCACTAACACCTGTCCAAGGAGCACCATGGGTGTCCACAGCATCCCCACGAGCCCCTGGGCGAGCAGAGAGGAGCCTCATCCGAGCACAACGGGCTCCAGTGCATCCCCAATGGAAAATCTGTGGAACCAGAGCGACTTGGGGCACCTCCCGAAGGGACGTTTCAAGCTCTCTCACCATCAAACACGTTCCAAGATCTGACAAAAAAAAAACCTGCTTCTGGATTGTTGCATCAATTGCTTGGCTAGTCCTGATGCTCCCACCGCACCCAGCGATCCCACGGGTGGCAGAGTCATTGCACTTCCATGGATTCAGCCTGACCACAGCCAGCCTCGCTACCTCCGGCTCCGAAACTCCTCAGCTGGCCTTTGGGTCCGGCCAGCCTTCCTTTCCTCTTTTTTTTCTTTTTTTTTTTAATTTTTTTTTTTTCCTTTTTTAATACATGTCAGTAATCAAAGCCTCAAGGCTTAATACACCGCAGACCAGGACCCCAGGACAACACTCCTGGCCCCTCTTCTGCCCTTTGATCCGATGGCCAAGGACAAGGAGGAGCCGAGTCCTGATCTCACCTCCAACACTATTCAACTCACAGCGACTCTGGAAGCCTCCGGGCTGAGCAACACCTGTTTGTGCCACCAGCAACACCACGGAGGACACGGGAAAGTAACAGAGTCCTGTCTGTTTTCCTTGGAAAAACCATTATGGCTACAAGTCAATTTTGGATTCTTTTTTTTTTTTTTTTCCTTTTTTTAACAACGCAAGCTACTACACATCCTCGAAGACCTGAAGCAATGCCTGCAGCAGCACTGCCCCCTCCTTCCTAGGGTACAATAATCCATCCATGCTCTCAAGAGTGACACAAGAACAAACACTTTATCCACAAAAACCTGTACACGGCATGTTCAGAACAGCGTTCAGCCAGCCTAGAGGGAATCTACACAGGGAACTCCAAGGGGACACAAGATGAGGCCCAAATTTGACCATTCTTTGTTTGCAGAGTCATTCCTCCTGTGCTCCCCGACGCTACCACATACCCCAAAAAACAACAACTCTGTAGAACAACTAAGTACTTGCAAGAAACCTTTTAGTAACAAATCAGCATGTGCACACAATGGAGAAGAACTATGGCTGGGGAACAATCCTACCTTGGGTTCTCAGGGAGATTATAAACAGTCTAAAAAAATCCATGTGGAAAATACTTCTTATAAAAACCAAACAAAACCCCCATCAATGCTCAGCAGACTTCACCAACAAAGTCACTTCCAGGACAGGACGATGTCACGGCTGTGAGCCCCAGGTGCTTCCAGCCACGTTCAGGAACACCCTCCCACGTGTGTTCTTGGACTGGCTGGGAGCAGGTGACCACGTGGATGTCAACATGAGAAGGGGCAGGAGGGAGGTGGCACCTCTGATCCCTCACGGGGCAGCTCCAGAGGCTATGGATAGTTCCAGAAGTGCTGTGACACAGAGCTGTGGGAGTGATAAACCTGGGTGGAGAGAGGCAAAAGAGCAAAGAGATCTGAGGCCACCACCACTGCTCCTCTGCTTTGGGGACTGGACAGTGTCACCCATGCCAGCACCAGGGAGCCCAGTCTGGGGCACAAAGCTGCCTCCTCCGCACCACAGACCCAACGGAGACATGAGGAGCTGGCACGTGCCCACTGCACAGGCCCATGGCCACCATCCTCCACTGCCAGCTCCTGCTCTGCCCACTGTCCTCCACCTCCTCAGAGCACACGGGGTTTCTATCCAGGCTTGGCATCGTCCATCAAGAAAGAAAACAGCTGAGATCACTGGCGTGACAGGGTTTGCACCTGGCATGAGCTTGAGTTTTTATATATATATATATATATATGTATATATATATATACACACACACACAACACATGAAAGATGGTACAAAGACAAAATTAATGGGAATCGGGTCAACATGACCCAACTCAAACAAGCTTATCATCATATTGCCACTTCAGTTGATTAGTTGCAACATTTCCATGATAAAGAAAGGGGTAACCCAAAACAAGGGACAGCAAACCTAGAGCTGCTCCCTCACTGCCTGTGCCCCATGGACATTTGGCAAAAGCTTACACACCCCTCGGAAAAAAGAGCAATTCCTCGGAAAATACTGAGTTTAGGGACCAGGAGTGTAACACAGCTCTGATGGAGGCAATGGGATTTCCATGCATCCACCTGGACAACACTTGGAGGTCAATACTAGTTTGACTAGAAATATAGGAAAGGTTCTGGATTAGTGTTTATGTTTCCTGCCTTTTCTTGCACAGGCAGCGGGGCTGGGAGAGGGAGGAGGAAGCAAACCTGACTCCACTTGTGTTTTACATCAGCGTCTCCCAGGTGTGTCCAAAGATCAAGGTCTCCCTTGTTTTGGTTTTTCCCCAAAGTACAGCCACTACTATAGGGGCCACTGTAGGAGATTCCTCTTTGAGAACACAGAACAAAACCAATCACGTGTTTTGGCAAAGTTATCAAACACTGACAAATGGAAAGACAACGGGTGAGCCCCTTCCAGAGCGCGGGATGCCTGGAAATTGCTGTCCAGCTTCCATACACTACATATTGTCCACAAGAGGCAATTAACAAATGAGTCAAATCTTATTAAGCGCCTTCCCCTGCCAGAGCCATTAAAAAACAACAGAAAAACACACCCTTAAGATCATAAGACCCAACTAGGCCCTTCTTATACATACAGTACATACATATATATAATATATATATATATAAAATATACAGCTTACAGTTTTGAAGTCCTATTACAGTTAAAGCAGACTGAAAGGAGTGGGACTTTGTTTAGGAGCTCAGATCAACAAACAAGACATCTCCAAACCCCAGTGGGAGACACAGCAGGTTCCAGAGGCCTCTTCACCGAGCACGGAGTGTCCCTGCAGGGAGCTGGGGGTCCCGTTCCCATCGGGAGCAGTGCTCTGTACCGGAACCACGGCGGGACCAACTGGCAATTCCCAACTGGAATCCATCCCCTCTCCTCTGCAGCAGACCAGCAGGACCCCGGGAAGCCTCCTCTGTCACCACTCTCTCGGCCAGCTTTGTAAAAGCCAACGTGACGTGGCCGAGGCGGAGGGGCCGCGCCGGAGCTCTGCGCGGGGCCGCTCCCGAGGCTTGGTGAAAGGAAAACATCGTCCACACTTCCTCGGATCTCAGAGACGCCTGAAAATGTGCTCTTGAAACAACGAGTTGCTTGAAGTAGAAACCGAAAAGGTCACGCTGTGCAGCGAAGTGCAGCACGTCTGCTCTGCTCGGGGCCCGGGGAGGGCAGACTCAGCAAGACGGGCGCTTGTTTGAAGCCTACAAGAAAGTGCAGCTGGCTGAGCGTTCCTAGAGCATGGCTGTTCTCTAAGGCAGTGCTTCGGGTGAGGCAGGAGGATAAGAAGGCCTAGTTCCATGGGTTTCCTGGTACCAATGAAGGGGGATTCTGGTTTAAGAGCAGCCTGCTTCCTCAGGCCAAGCGTCATGTGGCCACTGCCTCCAGGTAGCTCTGCAGCTTACGGACGGTCGTCTCATCCAAGGAGAAGAGGTCAAAGTCAAAGGTTGTGTTGGTGACATTGAAATGCCCGGTTTCCTCAATGAGATTCACGATCTGCACAGGAAAGGGAGACAAGAGAGGCTGTACAGAGAGCCCACCAAGGGTAAGTACAGCAGAGAGGGCAGCAGGTATGGAGAACCCACCCTTTCCCATCCCTTTAGAACAGCCTTGGAAACGAGGATGTCTTGCAGCAGGAAGGGAATCCTCTCCCAAAAAAGTACATCAGCTCCTCCTGCACACCTGACTAGCTCAGTCTGGACAGTGATGTGGTCATGTTTCTTTCCTTTCAACCACAGAATCATGGAATATCCTGAGCTGGAAGGGACCCACAAGGATCATCTAGTCCAACTCCTGGCCCTGCACAGACACCCCAACAATCCCACTCTGTCCCCCAGAGGATCATCCAAAGGCTCTGGGAGCTCTGGCAGCCTTGGGGCCATGCCCACTGCCCTGGGGTGTGTGTTCAGTGCCTGCCACCCTCTGGGTGGGGGAAGAACCTTTCCCTGAGCTCCATCCCAAGCCCCTGGCACAGCTCCAGCCGTTCCCTGGGTCCTGTCCCTGGTCCCAGAGCAGAGCTCAGCGCCTGCCCCTCCGCCTGGCCTCAGGAGGAAGCTGTCAGTCACACCAAGCTGTCAGTCACACCAAGCTGTCAGTCACACCAGGAGATCCCAGCTTTGGCACCACTGCCAGGATGGACAGCGAAGATGCCCACACCACATTCCTGTATCTTTTCCAACAAAAGCATTACATACATAGCTGATTTTTATATTTTTTCCCTCCATATTCTTGCTTTCAAACCAAAGCAGACCCTCTCAGGAAGGGTCAAGCATCTCAGGAGCCTGGCTGAGCCCCTTGGACACACAGATGCCCAGGGCACAGCAGGTGACCAGGATCTCTACCTGCTGTAGCACGTTGCGCTCCCGTAGTGCCATAAGTCGTCTGTGAAGCTCCACCAGTTCATCTGTGTAGGCCTGTACAGGAACAGAAACAGTGATATATGGGCTGTGTTTGAAGGCCATCAAGGGGACTTCCCTAGCGAGGATCAGAGGAACTTGAGGCCTTTTCAGATGTGTTCCTATTCCCAATTTTCCCCTACAATGGTAAATGCAGGGTTGTTTATATACTCATCATGCTCATTGTTCTTATAGAAGAGCGGTTTGGTTTTTCTTTATTTTAATTCTATTTAGGCAGCCAACAGTAGGTCTGCATCAGCAAAACTGAACTCACTTAAGTACTTCACAGAATCAGAGAATGCCAGAATGGTTTGGACTGGAAGGGACCTTAAAGCCCATCCAGTCCCACCCCTGCCATGGGCAGGGACACCTTCCACTAGTCCAGGTTGCTCCAAGCCCTGTCCAGCCTAGCCTTGGACACTTCCAGGGATGGGGCAGCCACAGCTTCTCTGGGCAACCTCTGCCAGAGCCTCACCACCTTCACAGGGAAGAATTGCTTCCCAATATCCCATCTAATTGTGCCTTCTGGCATTGGGAAGCCATTCTTCCCTGTCCTGTTACTCCATCCCTTGCAAAAAGTCATACCTTGTCATATGTTCCCTTCTTCAAGATCTTCTCTGGCTTGTTACAAGACTCTGGGCTTTTCCTTCCAGATGCCTGAGGGTAAAAGAAACCAACATGAGCTCAGACAACATGGTGGTGTCATGGCTTGGACACAGAGCCCTGAACAGGAAGAAATGACCTGTCTGAGGAGGACAATGAAACAGGGAAAATTTGGTGCAAGTGAGAGCTAACAGTGCAGGAACCAGGAGAGGTGGAAAGCAGGGCTGTGTGGGGAGGTGGGATGTCATACCTTGTTGTTTGCTGGGGGCAGCTTCTGCCCAGGAGGTGGCTCTCGGCTCGGCGGGCAGGAGTCGGCGCTGTTGTCACTGTCACTGTCACTGAGGCTCAGTCTGAAAAACCACCAGCAGAGAATGAGCATCACCAGGGACCAGGAAACTCACCCAGCTGCCAACTGAACCCCACAGAGCCATGTGGAATCTTCCTCTTTATCACAGACTACTACATGGTCTGGGAGAATCAGCCAGTCTGTAATTTCCAAGAATCCCTTTTTTTCCCAGCTGATGTCACCTTCCATTCCCTGTTCAGGCAGAGCAGGGAGTTTTAGTTAGCACGTTATAGCCAGTAGTTGAACTCTGTCATACACAGATTCCCTGGAACAACTGAGCACCACTTGATTTTCACAAACAGCAACTGTTCATTTTGGGAATTCATCCCAAGATCACTGAGTACCTGCACAGGAGGCTCAGCAACACTGAGCACACAGGGGAGAAAAAGGCATTTAGTGCTGCTGGTGTGACCTTGGAAATTTCCTATTTATTCTCCTTCTTCCTGTTGCCCTACAGATGTACCATGGCAGATGTGTGATGAGCTTGAAAAACTGTCTAAAAAAAATACCCTTCACAGTCTCTCTATTCCTGTTTAGTTGATGATAAGTGCAATAATGGATAATTGTGTTTGTTTTGGTGAACACCACCATCACTTGCAATTTGCAGCTGCTATCTGGGCCAAGCATTTGGGTTCAAATATCCAGCCTGAGACACCGGATTTTGGCTATGACAGCATTTCCTGAGGGCAGAAGGATGAAATTCCACTATTTGCAGGGACTGAAGCAGGAACCAGCTGTAACTGAGTCCCAGGGGAGTGGAGTAGCCAACTGTCAGTGCACATGGTGGGCACAGACTGACTCCTCTGCCATGTCTGTCCCAAGCAGCCAGAACAGCACAGGCTTCCCTAATCCCTGCAGATCAAAGGTGTCACACTCCATTCAGCTCAGCAGAGATCTGAGGATCACAATGAGGTGACTGCTCTGATGGGTTCACTCACTGACACCTGCTAGCCCAGCACTTCCCAGTGTCCTCCTCCCTTTGAGTTCCTCACCCAGCTCTGTTCTCATCAGGTCCGTGTCCCCACCCCTGTGCTAAGTGACCCACACATCTGCCCTTCCTCCCCAGCCCTTTGAATCCTCCCTCCAAAAGGAGTGCCCCCAAAAATATCAAACACAAGAGGGCAAGAAGCCAAACAAACATCTTTCTTCCAGATTTGTTACCACCTGGAATCCCGGCTGACAGGGTTTGCTTTGACTGCTGCCTCCTCTCCAGAGGAGCTGTCGTCATCATCCGACTCCTCCGACTGCAGATCCTCCACCATGGAGCGCAGGGGGCCTGGGGGCACAGGGGAGACAGGGATTCAGCACCAGGACACATGCAGCACAACTCCACCCCAGCTCCAAACTGGGATCATTATTGGGATACATCCCGATTTCCCTGGAAGATGTCACTGGTTTTATCACTTTGGTAAAGGACACCGTGTCCCAGGCTCAAAGCTAAAGCAGAGCTGACAAACTTGACAACTCCCTCCTCCCAAATCCTCCCACTCCCTTCCCAAAAGAAAACAAAAGTACACACTTTTCATGTTTGGGCCTGATTTAAATGTCACTGAGACAGTATTTGTAGCAACACATATTTTGCTACAGTTAGAACATTTACTATTGCCACAGTTTATCTCTCTGGGTTATCAGTGGAGCAATCTGAGGAAGGAGCTGTTACACACTGGCAAAGTGATGAATGGCACACTTATAATTTTTAATAAAACATAAATGAGCTTGGAGAACTGTTCTGGTGACTTTACAGATCAGGCAGCAGCAACACATTTATAAATCAAGGCAGAAACCAAAGCCAACAGAGAAAGAACCAAATCCACAGGGATTCCCTACTCATAAATTAGCTGCCAAAAGAAGAAAAATACTTGTTCATGATTCTGTTATGACATTATTGCCTTTTCTTGCTGAAGCATCACAGCTACAACACATGGCTGCATGCAAGGCACTGTATGAACCTCACATATAGTGCTGGGAAAGAAGATTTAATTCTCTTCAGCCTTTTAAGGTTATGCAAGGAAGGTTTTAACAAATTGTATTTCTTGCAACACACCTTGACTGTGGTTCTGAGATGGCTCGAAATCAGAATCAGAGCTGGAGTCGGAGCTGGAGCTGGAGTTGGAAGGGCTGGACTGGACAGACTTAACCCCCCATAAAAGGGAAAAAAAAAGAAAAAGAATCTTAATCTTTCTAATCCAGAAAACCGGAGCACAAAGCACAGGGAGACAGGAGAATGTGAGTACTCTACAACATCACACAGCGCCCAACGCAGTTCCTGGGATTACAGAAAACATGCAAAATGTGAGGTGAATAAAAACAACCTTTATGATGGTTTGGCAGAATGTAGCTCAGCACTCCTGGGAGCAGCATCAAGGGCTCCCACCAAAACCCTTCAAACCAGTAGTTTCAAATACCCTCAAGTGATGAAATACAGCAGCTGAACAATGCTTAAGTGAAAACCCCTTGCTTTGAAGTGGAAAGATGACCAGCCCACGGTCTAGAGCACTTATCAAAGCCCTGTTAAAAGGTGTATTTATGCACCTCTGAACACCTTGGACAGGCCACTGAACATGGAATCATAGTCATAGAATGATCTGGGTTAAAAGGGACCTTAAAGCCCATCCAGTCCCACCCCCTGCCATGGGCAGGGACACCTTCCACCAGCCCAGGTTGCTCCAAGCCCCGTCCAGCCTGGCCTTGGACACTTCCAGGGATGGGGCAGCCACAGCTTCTTTGGGCAACCTGTGCCAGGGCCTCCCCACCCTCACAATACAGAATTTTTTCCTAATATCCTACCTAGCCGTGCCCTCTGGCAGTTTGAAGCTATTCCCCTTGTCCTGGCAATCCAGGCCCTTGTAAATAGTCTCTCTCCAGCCCTCTTGTAGCCCCTTCAGGCACTGGAAGGCCATAATGAGGTCACCCCAAGGCCTTCTCTTTTCCAGGCTGAACAATTCCAATTCTCTCAACCTTTCCTCACAAATATGGAGAGATGTCTATCCTAACTAGCTCACTTGACTCCAAAATTAGTTCTAAATTATTATTATTATACCCTGAAACCAGTTGTTTCTACACCAGTTTCAGTGACCTCTTTTACTGGTTCCAGTTTATTGTGAGAACATGAACCAGCTAAACCCTTGTGAACCCACTGTCAGCACTCAGCAGAAATGCCAGGAGTGTCCTGTAAGAGTGAAGAGATAAGTGAGCTACTGGTGACAGCAGCATCCAGAGAGGGAGTTTGAGTGCTCCGTGTGTCTTTAATCAGAAATCATTATTAAATCATTGCACAGCGACCACCTGCGATTCCCGGAGGGGCCGCCAGGGGACAGCAGAGGCCGCAGCAACTCCCTCAGTCAGGCTCCTAAAATCCCTTTAACATTTGGGGTTTTTTGTATTTATCAGGTTCTAGTTTAAAGATTCTCAATGTACTGTAATATCTTCCCTTTTTAAAAGTCATTCTGTGGAAATTCACATTACTGTTTCACTGCTTCATTCCTAGGGATCCGCCTATTCTGCTGCCAAATCCTGATGCTGGAAGAATCACACATTCCCACTGATCAATCAACTCTATTACAGGAAAGGTTAATGCTATAAAAACATTGTGAAAAGTAGAAAGAGGCACATCAGCAGCTTTCGGCGTTATTAAGTGAATAATACCAGCATTCCTTGTAATTTACCATGGAATTCCAGAATCTTTTCTGTTGGAAGAGACCTCCAGGATCATTGAGTCCAACCTGTGTCCCATCCCCAACCTTGTCACCCAACCCACCGAGTGCCACAGCCAGTCATTCCTTGGACACCTCCAGGGATGGGACTCCACCACCTCCCTGGGCAGCCCCTTCCAAAGCCTGACCATCCTTTCCACAGTAAGAAGGAGGAGGGGAAAAGGGATATTGCAACCCTTGGGAATAGTTCAGGAGCGAAGGAGAATAATTTAACAATCACAATATCAGATCTACTGGCACATTGCAGTGGCACTGGTTGTTTAAAGAAATCACAATATGAGAGTAGAGAGAACAGGTTGGGCAGAGCAGCCCCAGCCCTGGATGTGTCCAAGGCCAGGTTGGATGGGGCTTGGAGCAACCTGGGCTGGTGGAAGGCATCCCTGCCCATGGCAGGGGGTGGAATGAGATATATTCTAAGGTCCCTCCCAACCCAAAACATTCTGGGATCCTGTGAGTATATTCCAGATATGGGAGCACAGCTCTCGTGTCTGACCACAATCCTACATCCCTCATTCCTGATAATCTGCAGGTCTTATCTTAAAATGACTTAACAGGATATAAGAAGCAGAAATTGGAAGTTTCAAGGACCCTGTTTCTCCTTTTGCCATTAACCCCCTGAGCTTTTCCAGGCACTGAGGAGGATCCAACTGGATGTGCTCCATGCGCTCAGGGTGCAGTGACTGTCACCGGGATGTGACAAAAGCACATGCCGACAATGGAAAAAAGCAGTCCTGCCTCACATCCCAGCCTCTCCCTTTTGTCAGCATTTAGGCAGCCAAGCCTGAGGCCAGTTCAGGGAACTGGACTTGATGGGGGAAGAAAGAAAAAAAAAAAAGAAAAAAAAAAAGAAAGGACAAGTAAATGGCTGAAAAAAAGCTGAAATGGCAAGACAAACTCCCTCATCCACCACAGAGTCCCCGGAGCTCCCAGACCAGGAGCACAAATGGGAGCAGGGCTGCTCCTTTCCACAGCAGCCTGCAAAGATGTCAAGCTGGAGCCTCGGTGGAGCTGCAGCCTCGGAGGGTGTTGCACAATCCCTTGGCTGCAGCAGCAAAGCTGATTTAAGAGTTTCCGGGCCCTGGTCCACCTCCAGCTGCTCCTTCGCTTTAGTGGCTCCAACATGGCTTGGCTGTGCCAGGACAAACCACGGAGAAGCAAACGGCAGCACTGGGAGCAAGGAGAACCCCCCAGGGTGGGAAAGGAACTCCAGGAGTCTGCTCTGCCACTGCCAATGCATTATGCAGTTGTGCCCCTGAGCTTCACGTTCCCCAGAAACCTAAGCTGCTCTGAGTGGCAGCTGCTGTGACTCCGAGTATTCCTGCCCTCCTCCTGGGCCAGCACTCAAATCCCTCTGTCCAGCATCCAACAGACACAAGAGCTGGTGCAAGGGAGGACACGGAGGCACAGGGAGCTCGGGGGGCCAGGACAGGGCTGTGCACCCACAGCCACAGTCTGTGGTTTCCTGGGACAGGCTGAGCAGCACTATCAGCTTTCAGCTGCCCGGGATGGATGACATCGAAGAAATAATGCAGGACATTCAGGGATCAGCAGAGCACAGGGAGGGCTGTGTGAGCAGAAATGAGGCGCTCACACTATGGGGATAAAGCTAAAAGTGGAGAGGAGTTGCCTCTTTTAGTGCCCAACTCACACATTTCATCAGTCTGGGAAATAAAAGTATAAAATCCCAGAATGGTTTGTGTTAAAAGGGACCTTAAAGCCCATTCAGTTCCACCCCCTACCATGGGCAGGGACACCTTCCACTAGACCAGCTTGCTCCAAGCCTTGTCCAGCCTGGCCATGGACACTTCCAGGAATGTTACTTCTTCACTTCTCTGCAAAGTAACTGAATTAACACTTCCCCAATAAACTCTTCTGCTGGGAATCCTGCAGAAAAAAATCCTTCCTGACAAACACATCAGTACCTGCTGTGTCATGGTGCTGATTAAATCCTAACACAAATTGCCCCTACAGGATTTATTCTAGTAACACAAATCTTTCTAAAAGTGGTCAGGAGGAAGCAGTTCCAAAATTCCCATGACATTATACTGTGAATGCTATTACAAGATATATGGTTTCTTTGTAGCAAATATTAAATACACAAGTTTGGATTTAAGCTGTCTTTCCCCCTCTCACATTTTTTTTGCCTTCTTTTGGAAAATATTTTTTAGAACACACAGGATGAGGAATGTTCTCAGTTGTAAAAAGGAAAAAAATATTTAGACAGCTTTTAAAAATAGTAGTACAAGAATATAATTTGTTTTATGTTTTACAACACAATTTATTTAGGTTTGGTGGCATGTGGTTGTATTTTGAGCTTCAGCCAATAGCACATTTCTTACAGGCCATGTCAGGAAGAGGGGTTTTATTTACATTTTAATACTCTTGGATACAAACCCAAAATGATTTCCTCCTTTTCTGAATTAAGACCACATTCAAAACCATTATTTTATCATAAGCAGGTAGAAAGTATCTGTATCTACTGTAGCTCTGCAAATGTCACTGCAAGGGATGAATGAGGGACCATAACCTTAAACTCTGACTTTTAGGTTATTCTGCCTGCAGACAAATCTACATACAAGTGTGTAGCTGAAACAGGAGGTAACCCAGGTAGGGGGAAGGATTAATACTGACAGGATTTTCCAAGAGGAGTTTCATTTGAGATACAATCCAGCTTAAGCATTTACCAACCTGCTTCTCTGTCTTCTTGGAGGGAATATTTTTAACATCTCTTTTAAGCTGGGATTTAAACAGCACCTCTCCAAATTCTGATAAAGGATAAAACCCTACTCACCTCTGACTTGAAAGAAGTTTCATCCTCCGAGTTTGACTCCTCCATTTCCACAGGCTTTTTGATCTCCTTGGCCTCACTCTCGGATTTTACCTTTTCCACTTTGGCATTCATCTTCTCCTTGGTTTGTTTCTTCTCTGGATATGAGGAAGACGAGGTTCTGGGAGATGTCCCCAGGATATTCTTTACCCCTTTGGAGCTACTCTTTTTTTGTTTTTTGGCACTAGGCTTTGGTGACTCCATGTTGGAGGGCCTCTTGCTGGAAGACTTTAACTCCAGCTGCGGCCCCCCCTTTGGAGAAGTGTTCTCCAGTTTGGTCTCCTTCACGGCCAGTTTTGGTTCCTTGAAAGCAGCTTTTGGAGGTGCCTTCTCCTCCTTAGGCAGTTTGTTCTCAGTTGGTTTTCTGGAGGAGTCCTTCAAAGGCTTGTTTTGTTCCCTCTCAAGGTCTTTGGAGGAGTTTTTGCTCTCAGAGTCTTTCCTGGGCCTCTCTCTGTGCTCCTTGGTTACTTTGTGTGGCTTGGATGCTTTGCTGCTTTCCTTGTTTGCATCCTAAAATTGAGCAAGAGAAACATACAAGTTGGGTATAAAACTGAAACTCTGCACAGAATGACAAAACACAACCTCATAAATCACAATGAAACATTTGTTTCCTGCAGAAATCCACCCACTGATGCCTGAAGTACTTCACTATCTCCCAGGTAAACATCTATGTTTCCCTAAATCTGATGGACACAAATGGACAGCAGGAACTTTAACATCTGCATGAGGACAGGGTGAAACATGTTCCCGTTCCTTTCCAGGACCTATAAAATGTCTAGAAACACCTGTAGATGTTTAGTTCAGATTTAATCTGAATGCAAACACACAGGAACCCCTGAGGGAAACCTGGAGGAAGGGAAGCAGGAAAACATTGTCTCCTTAGCTACGGGCAGTTTTCACCAGAGCTTGTGTCAGAGCCCTTTATTCCTCTGCTGTCTTCTGTGTTCTCTAATGCTCAGTCCTGACCAAAATTAAATCAGCCACTAACAAGTAAGTCATCTTCATTCTGTTTCATAATATCAGAAAGCATGACTGAAGTGCCAGAAGTGTTTAGAGCCCCAAAGAACATGGATATTAGAATTAAATTACAGTGTAAAATGAATTGTTGTTAATATCTGTGACTGCTCAGGCTGATAAAGTGCATGTAGCCTGCTCCAAAACACACTGCCTGGGGATTGTTTCTTCCATGTAGAATTATACAAAAATAGCTTCAGTACATAAGTGAAAAAAAAAAGAAAAGGTTCTTCAGCAGTCTCAGGAACTGGCTACTGCTGGATGCAAACATCAGATCTGGAAATCACCAGTCTGACCAAGTGCAGCATATTTTATGTTCTTTATTTACAGCACTGCCCTGAGCAGTTCTAAGGACAGAGAAGGGCTGACTCTCCTCTCAGCCTTCCTGCCAAGAAATGCAGGGACTTGGAGTAGGGCTGGACATGGCAGACAGTGAAAGATCCACAGAATCCATCCTCAGAATCAAGGGTACAAATCAGAGAGGATTTCATCCCCCTTTATCTGTTATTGCAGACCAGGAGGAAGATGCAATTCACCAAAAATTCCCAGTCTTGGATATTTCATTTTCTTATCAAAACATTCCTGGAAAAAAGTCCATCAAATCATAAAAAAGCCTCCTGAATTATGGTAAGTTCCAGGCCACTGGCTACTGAACTGCAGAGTACAAGAAGGTTTCAGAACTGGAAGCAGCCAGAAACAGCTGCTAAACAGGCTCTCAGCAGCAAGTCCTGAAAGGCTTCTTCACCTCAGGGTGACCCAAAAGTGTGCTGCACTGACCTTTGACCCGTGGGAGGGTTTGGTCTTCTTGGGATCCGAGAAGGCAGAGAGAGGTATCGTGGGTAACATTGGATAATCAGGACTTGGCCTTGAAACTGTTTCTGCTCCTTCTGGCATTACCATTACCTGGGAATAAAGAGGAGAAAAATTATGTCTGAGTAAAGTGGCACGGACTATTAACTATTAACACATGATTATGTTAAGCCACTTGCTCAATTAACACACTATTATTCATCTTTTGAAGGTTTGGGTTTTTTCCCCCCTGCTTAAAGGCCATAAAAAGATATTGTCTATGGAATGCTCAGTTTCAAGGCAACTCCTCAAACACAGCATATTAAACCCACAAAAAATGAAAGGCAACAAGCAATATCGAGTATCTTTCCCAAAGGGAATGCCAATATTCTGAGCACAGGCAGGCAATAAAGCTCTGGACAAGAACTGTATGTTCTGCTGTAAATGCTCTCACCCTGGAAAAGGGGAGTGAGATAAATCTGGAAGGAATGAGCAAGCTTTCATTGGGTTAGGAGAAGCTGAATTCAGGGGGAAAAAGAAAAATAAAAGAGCAAGGTCTCTCCCTTGAAAGGTCTTAACACCAAGCACTGAGTTCCACAGAACAATTCCCTTCCCACCTCCCCTATATTGTCAGAATAATTCTGTGGCAAATTTCCACTACGTAAAGAGCCTCAAAAGTGATTCATAGCCGAAAACCCTCAGTATACAAGGAATACAGTAATTAACTGTGAAAATCCTAGAAAGCAGATGATGCTCTAGCCCTCCTAGGGCTGAAATGAGCACCTTCCTCTCTGTGCCCTGCACAGAGGTGCTGGCACACCACGGGACAGCTGGAATACCTGCAGCTGGAATCTACTATTGACAATCTTCCCCACGACTTTCTGACTTTTCCAGAAGAAAATTCTGCCACCAATTAAGATCACCCTGAATAAAATCCTTGAACAGAACATTACATATTACTATACAAGGGGGAATCTCAGAATGCAGCCATAATTATGGAATGGGTTGGAAGGGCCATTAAAGCTCATCCCATTCCACCTCCCTGCCATGGGCAGGAACACCTTCCACTAGACCAGGTTGCTCCAAATCCCATCCAACCTGGCCTTGACATCCTCTGGTTGAAAAACTGGATAAAAACTTCCTGCACTTTGTGGCTTGTACTGATTTGCTCAGATCTTGTAGTTATTTGAGGATCATCCTTTAGTCTATCACTGCATATTAGTTTCCCAGAGGTCAGAGTTCATGCACTGTAGCAACCTATATCTTATTGTGCCTTCAAGGGGATATACATTTTTACCTGTTTTCACTCTATAGTCTAATATTTTTCATTAACTTTTTGTTATCTAAGCCACAAGTAGCTGATTCCAGGTTTAGAGGACATTTATTGACCAGGAAGCACTACCTAGCTAAATAAAATGAGTAAGGAATAGGCTGGAAGTCTCTCTCTTTCCTTGAGCTTTTCTGTGCTGATTCAGCTCAAGGCACCAGGAAGGTCCCAGATAACTGCAGCTGCCTGATGGACAGCCTCCACCATCCACAGCAGATCTCCATTTCCAGAGGGGTTTTAGTGCTTTGATATTAATGGTCACATTTAAATTGAAAAATGAAGTGCCACCAATCACACTGGCAATGGGTTTGTTCTGCTTCAAGTGCTGCAGTTGTATAACCACGAGTGAAAACTGGCTGGGTCATCCTTTAGATGAACAAAGAAACCTGCTTGCAGTCTGGAGAAGAAACCTCATAGCAAAACAAGCTCATTCCACTTTTTAGCAGAACCTCTTTGGACCCCAAATCTCTTTGGCACTTACCCCTCCAGCCCTAATGAGTTTACGCCTGAATTCCTTGGTGGGGTTGTTGAAAGTCAGTTTCTCACAACGAAGGTGGTTCACAGGTGGATTTCCCTCCAAATTTAGGAACAGGTCATATGTGAAACAAACCTTTTTCGGCTCCTCCTAAAAACAAGAAACACTTTGGGAAAGCGGAAGAAGTTTGGCAAGCACACTAAGTCTGAGGATCCAGTCACTCCTGAAAATCCTAAATAAACCACTAAGTGTTGCATTCATGGCATTTTTCATTATGAGACCAGAGAGCTGGAAATTAAACTATTTATGCCTGAAGTTAACATAGTGTTCATCAAGAACTCAAGCATGAAGCTTCCCACTGCAAAAGCAACACACAGGCCTGAATTTTGAGTGAAAATTGTCTATTTAAAGCTGTTCCCACAAAAGCAGATTCACAAGCTCTATCCATTATTATGTTTTCACCAAAATTCAGATCCTATCTCCTTTGGGAAGCAACTCTTAAGTATCAATATTAAAGAAAAGCATAATCCTTTGTTAGAGAAGGAACAACTTCTGAACTCCCAGGATCTCTGCGGGTACCGAGAAAAGATTAAATGCAACGGGAAAAGGATGACTTGGTTTGCAAAATCCTTTTCAATATGCATATTGCAGAGGCTGAATGGGAAGATATCCCAGGCTTTTGAACTTTCCAAGGGCACTTTCACCCAAGCAATCCCGAGTTTGTATGCACATTGGGGATCATCTGCGCCTCACTGCTTCTGTTCCACCTGCTGCATCTGCAGCACAGAATGGAAGAATCGTCCTCCTTTTCCCCCCCCTTCCTGAAATCGCCAATGTTGCAGACTACTCGTGTATTACAAATATCCACAGGACACTGCCTGGTGTTCTCTTGTATCCCAGCATTTCCAAGCTGGAAACTAAACATGGCAAGAGGGACTCTCCTGCAAAGCCCGACGAGCCCGGCAGTACCCTCCGTATTTCCATGAATGCATCCCACATGCCTCATTCACTGTGCAACATCAAGCAGCTGCACAGCAGCCTTTTCCAGAATTCATATCCAGCAGCTCGATTTCCTGGTGCAGTTGCATTGTTGGATGGGAACAGACGCCACAGGCTCCCAGCCTGAGCCATTAGATTTGCTGAAAATAGGTTGGAGCGTCAAACGGCTTCAGACCACCCCGATTCCTGCTGTTTGCTCTGCGGATATGGAGCTGCAGAGGCCATTTCTTGGACAAACTGACACCTCTCCTAACACAAAGAGGGGGTAACTACACCTGGTTTACATCAAAATCAGCACCCTGAGCTCATCTTGGGAGTGAAGGTTGGTCCTAATCCCCATACAGGGGCAGGCAGATATCGAGTCGCAGATTAATGTGCTACCAACACCAGGGTCTCTTCAGACCCTCTCTTGGGAAAGTCCTCAAGAATCCACACCCTTCCCAAAGGGTTCAGATAAACAGATAAACGGGAAGAAAAATTCTTGCAAAAACCACTGCCCTGTCATTTCCCCCCTTTCCATGACTGTTCTCATTAACAGAATCATTAGTGAGCTCTGCATGTGCGCTCGCTGCAGTTCAAACAGCAGCTGCACAGGGTCCCTCAAAGTCTAATAAACTGAAATGAAGGATGAATAGAAATCCAAATGTGGCCTAATAATGGTTTCTAAAATGCTTTGCCTGGTTTATGAGAGAGTAAATAGGTCTTGGATATACTAGAAAAGGCAGGCTTTGGTCAAAAGCTGTTTTGCCACCACATTACCAGCTCTGCTTTGTCATTTGTTTGCTTTCCGAGCAGGACAGAGGCAGCAGTTCCCTCTCCCTCTCACCTTAGGTATTCCATTTTTTTATACAGGCTCAAAAGCACAGAAGCACCCAAATATTTATCGTGTCTCTGTTCAATTTTTGTAAAATTGAGGCAGATTTTTTTCCAGTTCAGAGACTGCCCTGGGAAGGAGCCCCAGCCAAGAGCCCTGATCATTAAAATCCCCTTTGTATCCCCCAGGCCATGAGGAGCCCCCTGCCCCCCCAAGTGAATAGTTGAGATTACAGCACTCCTAAAAGAACCACCACAAAAGTCTCAAAGCAAAACGCTGCAAATAAACATTCTTTCCTTTACTGCCCTCACTGCCCAGCTAATGATTACAGCTCAAGCCACTCCAAAGCTTAATCCATCCGGTCCTCCCTAAAAGGTTCTTCCCTCCAAACAACCATCAAGGAGGAAGGGGGGAGACACAAAACCAAGGGAAATCTCCCTCAATTGACCCGGACCTACCCATCTTTTAACTTTAAATGGAAAGTCAGGCTGAATCCACAGTGCCACACTTCAAAGCCTTTCTAAATACGGTGTTGGGGTCCACACATCCTGCTGCTTGGAGCTGCAACCCAGTGTAGGTTCTCTCTCACCCTACAAACTTTGGTCCACACAGTCTTACAACATCACTTTTGCTACTCCTGCTTGAGTAGCAACCACACACAAGAGCCAAGCTTTACTCTGAGATGATTCCACCTTCTGACACTCAACCCTTGATATCACCCAGTAAAGCTGAACAGGGGAGAGACTTGCTTTCTCTGGATATGTTGCTCCCCAAGATCATAAACTTTTCTCAAGGGCCTTCCTCCCAAGCAAAGCTTTAAAAATGATGGATCACATCCATTTCTAACTGGTAGGTATCAGTTATTTAAAATTCAATGGTCAATTTGGACATGAAATGGTTAAGCTGGTGCAGGGGGGCTATCTCTCAGCAAGGCACCTTAGAACCTCACTTTACATCTGCCCCTTAAATCTCAGGATGCCAGAGGAGTAAACTACAGTGTGGATCACAAAGCCAGGGCCAAGCTTTTATTTGCAGCTGCTGTAAACTTCCCTTCATCCTGTGAATCCCCCTATTCCACCTCCAATCTCCCAAACAGGGTACATTAGGTTTTATTTTTACTGCTTCCTGTCTGCACCGACTGCCACTGCGCTGTTACGAGCACTGAAGCTGCTTTATTTTCCCTTTGAGTTCTCAAGTAATGGGTTAAAGTTCTTTTGGCACTTTTCTTAGTAAGAAGAGGAATTTTTCAAAGTCTTTTGTTAAAATTTCCTTGTCTTGTTTTTAAGGCAGGGTGTGCCCTTTGCCACTTAACACAAATCAAAAGAATTTCACTGGTAGCGTGCGCATAAGGCTCATAAATCACTTTTAGAAAGCCATAAAACAAAATTATCTACAAAAATCTAGCACACCAAGAAAGCAGGCTCATGGTTATTCAATAACTATAACATCTAACACCACTTCCCTTTTGCCATAGATCCAGCCTGACAGAGCCATTTATCCGGAACGTCTGTACAAATGAAACCACCTTCCCAGGCTTGTACAACCCGTCTGACTGGTCTTCCACCCGCTTCCAGACAGGACATTTAAAAGTGAATAGCCCAATATTCAGTTTTTGTAGTAAGTAGCCTTGTGTTCCACTCAGGAGACCATGAACCAACCTTATCTTCTCTGTGATTCTTCAGGGTTAAGTAAAATAACAGAACAGCATTCTGGACTCTCCTCGCATCAGAAAGAATTCTTTGCTTGATAATTAGGTTTTCCAGATGTATTTTTATACTCAACTGCTCTAAGACAGGCATTTAATAATCTCCGAACTCTTACAAATAGATATGATGCTGCATGGTTGGTAAAGCTACTGTGTTTGCAAACTCATCCTTGCCAGGGACTGCAAATATATATATCTTTATATTTATATATCTCTCTCTCTTTATATATATATACACATTTTCAGCATATGGAAGCCCCACACTGAATGGCTACTGAAACACACACAGTCCAAGAAAGCCCTGCTCAGATAATGGAATAGGTAAACTGATAACACATATTAATTTCTGATAGGAAAAGGTAAAAAAGGAAAAAAATATTCACTCCTGAGCAGCAGCACAAAAGGAAGTGCTGCAGGTTTGGTAACTAAGATGATACAGAACAGACCTAAAAAAATGCTCCCCTTAAGGGCCAGACAAAATGACAAGTTTTACTCCTGCACAGCTCAGCAATGCTGAGTCAATGCCAACAGGTTAAAGCTGCTGCTCCTTTCCTCAAACCAGTGCAGACCCTGCCCCAAGAACAGCAAGTTATGTAAAATCAAATGCCTTGTGCAAACACTGGCTCTTCAGCCTTTCTTAGGAGCATTTCCCAGGCTAATACTTGCCACAACCTTCCTTGGGAGTATTTCCCAGGCCGATCCTTTCCTGATGGCACAGTCCTGACACCACTTGTAACTGATCCTGTTTCACCTCCCCTGCCATATGTGCAGCCCACCAACAATGTCTCCACCGAGTTCCCACTTTGATAACACAAAGAATTTTTCCCTTCTCCAATATTTCTCTATTTATTTTCTGTATCACACTTATAAATGTTGCAGAAGGGGTAAAATATGCATGTTTTTCTTTTGAGCCTCACTGGAAAAATCAAACGGATTTCTCTGCTTTCTTTGCTTATCTCCTCCTCTCTAATAGGAAAAGCCCAAGCTCCGTGTATCCATTATGTAAATCCTGGAAGGCTTTTATCTCTAGCACTAAAATTGGGAGGTAGCATCTTTAAAGAGACTTTAATACACATCTTATCCATGTTGCATTAATATCATCTGCCTTATATCAGAGTAACATGAAAATATACTAGACCTTTAGCTTTGTTGGGGGGGATTGATCTAATTTGATTAGGAGGCAAAAAATGTCACAGGGGATGAATACCAAAGTCAGACCTGTATTACAGCCTCCAGATCACAACATGTACCACTCTAAGAGATTTATTTAGAGACAACAATGAAAAAAGCCTCCAGACTGTTGAAATTGAGGGGGAGAGAGAAGGGGAAGAGCAGGAGAAAAACAGCAACGCATTTGTTGTACCCGGTTTGTATCGATTGGAGCACCAGAAGCCACTAACAGCAGCCCTCGTTACAGGAACACAAAGGATTTCAAAACAAAAATAGCACACTAACATTTCCAGTCCAAATGATCTGCTGTCATTAGTCAACTCTGCTTTCAAAAGCTTTATCAATCAACCTGCTGAGCCCCTGCCATTTGTTTTTCAGGATCGGTTACAGCAGAAAAGGCTTGGCTGGTATTAGCTGAGTCCTGTGGCCACACAGACCACTCAAACCCACCGACTGCCTGGGCTCACAGCAATATTCACAATTTATATTCTGTAATCCAAAGGACAAGGCTGAGAAAGCACCTACTTATGGAGGAACTGAAGTGCAGCACAGGAAGGACAAACACAGGCCAGTAACATTCGTGGAGGGTAAGAACAGGCTCTTACACCTCTTTTACACTCCGCTGACGCTTCCCCATCTGACAGAAAGGCACCAAAAGCTTCAGGGGGACCAAGAGCACCAACTGCTGCTCCAAACGCACACCAACAACAAGAGAGCACTCCAACACAAAGAGTTAATGGGCAATTTTATGCCAAGTTGCTTAAAAAAAAAATCCCTCATGAAGCTCATTAAAACCATTCTTAAAACTGTTCCTTCACAGAGCACAGGCCAGGGTTTCTGTAGCCAAAGCAAAGAGCACATAGGCTCTGACAGCCAGGGTTTGCCATTCCAGGAACAATCAGCACAGGGAAAGGACACGACTAAGAAATGAGGCTTAAACTGTGGGGAAAAAACCCATTTCAGCCAACCATGGCAAAGATAAACGTCTGCAGATTAGTTCACTCTCTCTTTAAATCCTTTCTTTTCTCACCTTTACAAAGCTAAACATGCATTGATAAACAAATCCCAAAGCCTCTGTAACTCTGGTTTCAACCCAGGACACACATAAACAAAAACGTGTCAGAATGTGAGAAGCATATGGCCACAACACCCACCCGACTCCCCTGGCCCAGCCACCTCCAAACAGCCTTTTCTCCCCAGTCCCAGAATCAATCCATAACATCTACTTGAACAGAGTTACTCAAGGATGAGTCCCAAATGCTGTAATTAATTCAGAACAATAAATGCTCCACACACACCAGCTGATCCCCACCAGTGCCAACAGGTTTACACAGATCAGAGGGAACACGTGGTCTTGAAGTAGTGAAGACTTTGATTTATTTGGTGCTTTAACACCACATTGTTTAATTCAGGAAAACACAGGCTGTATCCTAAGCCCTTGCCACTCCTCCTCCTCTTTCCTTATCTTTTTAATTTCTCCTATATCCCAGTCTTTGCATTTCTATCTTTGCAGAAGTATTTACTTCTGCCATTTCCTTCAACTCCACTTACTGAAAAAAATCATAGCTCTTAAAATTCCAAGCTGGCATTGTCACTGGGCAACGGTGGATAGAGGAGCCCAATTCTTCATACAGAATCCTGGAATATCCTGAGTTGGAAGGGACCCCTAAGGATCATCCAGTCCAACTCCTGGCACTGCACATACACAACAAACCCACCCTGTCCCCCAGAGTGCTGTCCAAATGCTCCTTGAGCTCTGGCAGCCTTGGGGCTGTGCCCACTGCCCTGGGGAAAGAACCTTTTCCTGATATCCATACTAAACCTCCCCTGGCACAGCTCCAGACATTCCCTCAGGTCCTGTCACTCATCACTACATCAGCAGCAGTTTCTGAGCTTCCAGCAGTCTTAAGTTCATAGCTGAATCTGGGAAGATGTCTCTGTCCCAATCATATGCTGGAGGAAGGAACCCATCACCTGGTCCCTCAATGACACCATGCCCCAATTTAATGGTGCCTGAAACTCCTTAATGAGCAATTTGTCCATCAGCTTAAAAATGGAAAAGGAATTTTCCCATAACACATGGAACTAAAAACAGAGGCAAATATGAGTATTTTGAAGATCTGTAGGTTTTAAAACAAGTGTGCAATACAACCTGTTCTTCTATTTATTTGTCACATTTCTGAAGACCAAAATGCCAGGAACAGAGTTCCTTCTCCTAAATTAACTGCTCCTTCCATTGTTTCCAGGGAGAACAGAGCCCACCTATTTCCCTTATTTATAAAAGCCACCTCTATTCTCAGTGCTGGGGAACAACTCTGCAGTCACGTGTGTGGAGGAACAATGAGAAGGGATGACCCCAGTGGGTGGGAAACCAAGTTCTAGGCAGAAAAGCTGCCAGTTCCATATTCCATCAGGAACACAGGAATAAAAAGGGCAGAGAAAAAAAGAAAACATAGGAATGCAGATGGCAGTCACTCCAGACTAGAGCACCTACCAAAAGAAACACACAGAAACGAGAGATCTGAGGATTTGTGAAAGACAAACCTACAGCAAAAAGGGAAGTGTGAGGAAAGACTGGGTGAAGAAAGGAAGGGAAAATAAAAGAGTAGAACTAAAACACAGTGCACCCCTCACAGTCATTAGAGGTTCCACTTACAAGGAATCAGCATGGAGAAGTTCACATTGTTCCATCAGGAATGTAAAGGATTTTGAACCTGAGTTATTCTGACATTCAGTGCAGAAGTTTTCAGATTCCCACCTAAAACCTCAGGAAAGCCACCAGAAGACAAACTACTTTTAGGCTTTTGAGGGGTTTTTGTTGCACTCAAGTCTGAGTTTTTGGTGTTCGCCAAAAAAGTGCTTTTATCAACAACTTTCACCCCCCACCCTCTGACTGCCATTTCTCTTCACAGCCATTTGGCTTCCCCTACCCACCCAAAAATAACTTGTGGGCAAAACATTCCCAGGTTTAGGAGACCAGTCTGTCTTCTTGTGGTTCAGTCCCATTATCTGGCTCATTAGTCCAACTCATAAAGTGGGGTCAAGGCAATGCAGTAGGCCAAAAAACCAAGCTAAAATGCTAATTGTTCCCCAAATGACACTGCCAGGAGAGTATCCTGTGCTGGACTGGGTTGAGAAGGATATGCCAGACAGATATTTGTGGGAGGTACATGGAAAAGATGAAGAGAAGCTAAACAGAATTAGTTTTATATATATAATATATATATGTGGTCTGCTGTCAACACACGTGGGGTAATGGCTTGTTCTTGGAGGGCTGAGGGGGTGGGTGAGAGCACAGATTACAGTGATGTGGCTCAGTGGTCACATTTTTAGTTTATTTTATCTAGGCTCCCTCTTAGGGGCAATAAGAAAAACATTATTTTTTATTTTATTATTTAAGCAGTAATCAAACCCAGAAAACTTCATTATTCGTGTTTAACAAAACAATTTAACTGAAACTGAGGTAATATGAACACAAGAACCCAATTCCCTGTTTTCATAACCTTCTCCAAGTCCTGCAGCACGTGATCTCTGTGGTAAGACTTAAAGCAAGCAGTAAATCCCAAATTTTAACTTTCATATGCTTGTTGGCAACGCATCTTAAGACTTAAAATATTTAGTGTTTTCTTTTTGGAAGAGCAGTGAATCAGAACAAGGATATCTGTAACACAGCTCTGAATACTCGTTCCAGACATGTAAATGTAAGTCTACAAATTTCATACCTATACAGTTAACTTAATAAGATTTCAAATTAAAAAGCGGATTTTTTTAATATATTGACAACACAGGATTTACAAATGTTTACAAAAATCAGTGGTTTATGTTTATTTACTTCCATGTGTACATGAAGTATTTTAAGCTGCTTTAATATTCTCCCTGTTAAAGGAGCTACAAGTGGTACAATCTCTGCTCAGAATCTTTAGGACCATCCACTGTCCTGATATCACCTTTCTATGCAATTCCATTTCTGCCAAAAGCTTTCTTTTGAAGTCTGGCAGGAGCTTCCAACTCCCAGTTAAATTCTATTTATTAGACTAATAAAAAACACACACATAAAACAGTCACATAATTTAGAGTCTTTCTGTCAGGCAGTTTTAGGCTCTGGCACAGCTCAAAACAATTAGAAGACCAGAAATCAGATTCTACCTTATTTTTGAAGTGCACTTCAATGGGCATAATGAAGCCAGCGTAGCCAGACTCCTCCACCTTGTAGGGGGGCTCCTTGCACACTGAAAGAGAACAAATAAATGTGAGCTTGGAATTTAGCACAGCTTCATCTGAGCCAAAAAGGAGCTGCAAGAGGAGAAACGGGCCCCTGAGAACTCAGGACACAGTTAAAACACTGACCTTTGTGAAGAAAACCACACAGAGTAAGATGGTGGCCACAGGCTTAGTTAAGAACATGAAAAATCTGTTCTTAGCTCCTCCCAGAGAAAGGAAACATAAAACACTCCAGGCCAGAGCCTCTGTGAGATACAATTACATTTCTGGGCTGTTCCACAACAATGCAAACTGCCAGTTCGAGCTGAAGAAAATGCAAGAAAGGGCCAAGACCCAAAAGGTGGAACAGCACAGAAAGGTAAAATTTACTTTGATGCCCAAATTTATTAATCAAAACACGACAAGAGGCAAGCAGATGATGATTTTTTCCTTGAAATACTCCCCTGCAATCCTCAATCCTCATAATTAGGTAACGGGCTGCCTCCCCCAAAGGTTCACAAACCTGAAGGGCAGGTGAGCACTGCTATTTATTCCACACACAAGGAAACACAAGGAGGAAGGTGAACCAGTTTGCTGCTAAGGTCAGAGCTGCTAACTGCACCAACAGCAATTACAAAAGTTAATTGCTTCAGAGAAATTAATCTGTGTGTTCCCTGTCCCACTACCTGGCGTAGCTTTATGTTCCTGCAGCACAGCACTGCATTTCAGGATGGAGATATCTGACTCAAAGGATTCCAGGCTCACTTATTTGGCCATGACGTTGCAACACACAACAGCTGCCAGAAGAAACGTGAGACCCACAGAGATGTTCTCCCTCCCAGGAACCGGAGGCACTTGCACACAATTTATGCACTACAATATATGTAAATAAAGTCAATTAAGTAATTAGAGGAATTCAGTGCAAATCTTTGGAGTTTCACATAAGAATTCCAAGTAATTAATATGATTAGGAAACAGTACATCAAACCTAAAAGCACACAAATTATTTTCCTTTAATGTAGATGTATTATCCCCAGCTCTAAGCACTTCCACCATCATTAAGGTGCTGGAAAGCAGCACTCAAAATTCAACTGTAAAAAAAAGGCAGAGCTAAAAATAATAAAAACCCCTAGACTTGCTTTAACTTGAATTTTATATAAGAACCCTGTCATTTAGAGGGAAAAACCCAAAATCAAAGAGCAGTGCCAATATGGCAGCAGGAGTCTCAAGCCTATCTGCCAAGCAGCCTTTGTTCCTCTGCCACTCTATTCTGACAAATTCCAGTGACTCCAGGAGCAATCTGCCAGCAGCACGAGCCACCTTCAGCACCAGGATCTGCTCCAAGTGAGAAGAAACCCTTCAAACAAACCTAGGAATGGGATGCATATGCCAGAATATTTATGTACAACCCAGACACACCTTGGTCAAAGGCACTCTGGCCTTAGGAGGGAGCTCCAGGAAGCCTGGAAAACACAGGGATTGGGAAAAAATATCACTGTGCAGGCAGATGACACAGCAACTGACTGAGCAAAGGCCATGGTTTTACAATGCCAGAGGGCAGGGATAGATGGGATGTTGGGAAGGAATTCTTGGCTGTGAGGGTGGGGAGGCCCCGGCACAGGTTGCCCAGAAAAGCTGTGGCTGCCCCATCCCTGGAAGTGTCCAAGGCCAGGTTGGATGGGGCTTGGAGCAACCTGGGCTAGTGGAAGATATTCCTGCCCATGGCATTGGATGATATTTAAGGTCCTTTTCAACCCAAACCATACCATGATTTTATGTATTATGCTAATGCAGTTGTCTGTAAAAAATTAATTACACCAGATGACAAGAACTGTAACCCAGCATATTGCAACTTTCATTCTATAAATTAGCTTTCAGCTCAGTACTGCACTTGCTTATCATACATCAGTTTTACTACACCAGTTTGAAGGAGACGTTATACATATTCCAGATTCACATCCTGTGAGCTGAGCAACTTGGAGTTACTTTCCACTGTGAATTCTCACAAATAACCAATGCCATAGGTTGTCCTATGACATCCTAAGTGTCCTTCTTATAAAACAGTATTTCCAAAGTAGTATTACAAAGTAATTTACAGCAATACTCACAGGCAGCTTATATTTCTTAAAACAGTAACGGTGCAGCTTCAGTTACACAATCTTACACAGAAATAACTCTGCACTGCCCCCCAAAAGGGCAATTCCTGCTCCTCCACCTCAGCCTCATGAATTCCTGCTGCCCTTTGCCAACAATAAGGTTAATTTTGCTATACAGTCAGAAAGCAAAGAGAGACAATAGCACTACAGTGTGTACATTCTCCCCAGCCACAGACTGCACGGGGCTTGCAGCTGGAACGAACAGCCAGTGGCAAAGAGACCATCACCCTCTGGCATCACTGATTTCTGCTGGGCTAATCTACCTGAACTGGCACCTGGGGCTAGAAATTGGAAGAATCCATGACCAGTGCAAAGCTCTACATACGCCAGCACACAGAGAAGCCCAGCATTAGAACATCTCTCATGAATCACGTGCTTCCAGCTTTTGCTGGCAAATTCCGACAATTCAAACCCATCTTTCCCATTCTGTGACATGAATTATCTTCTGCTGTCACTTGTGTCTTGAGAACCTGCAAGTACTAATGCTTAAATAAGAGGAGAAAGCACCTCACCTCCTGCCCTTTCACTAGAAGAAAGGTTCTCATTCTCCCTGACCTTCCTCAAACACAGTCAGGAAAGGTTAAAGCTGGAGCGCACACAATGGGCATTTCACTCCTCTTAAAGGAGATATTTTAAAGAAAAGTGACAGTCCAAGACAACCTTAACTTGCAAACTGCTCTTTCATACAGAGAGCACCTAATAATACACCTTCAAACATCCACTCACCTCGCTTGGGTTTTGGGAAGCTCTCATGTAGCCGAAAGACCACGCGTTCCACGAAATGCTGGATGTCGCACTGCTCGGGGCCACGGACAAAGACCATCCAGTCATGGGTGAACCCCTCTGTGGTGGGCTTCTTCCTCAGTTGGGCTCGGTGCCCCAGCTCCAGCTTGACTTGCACCGTGCACTGTTTTAGGACAGAGGCAGGACCATAAGAAAAATGAATCAGTTTCTGTGTTAAGAAGAATGCCGAGTCCCCACTGACAGCAGACCCTGGGGAGGAACACAACAGCCTCCAAGGAGAGATCAGCCTCAGCCTGAAAACCAGCGCTGTCAACAGAAAAGGTATCACAAAAATAGCTCCCAGCACCATTTCATACCTATTTCTACCCTAATATTAACACTGCAGAGAAAGCAGCTATAGAAGAGGGATCGGTTTCTCTGCCTCACTTATCAGTTAAATTGCCAGCAAAGTCCTAATTGCGGAATCTTTATTTCTAGAAAGTGTCAGAGACAGAACTTGATGTTCACAGCTTACAGAATTCACAGCACTGACAGAAAACTAATTTTGAAACAGGAAAAATCAGATCATGAATCGGTGGTTTATGATATTCTCTAGAATATGTCACCTGCCAGAATAAAACTACGGTGTTTCCTGTATTCTAAATATATTTCATGAATGCACTTTCAAGGACCAAGTTATCATATCTGCTTGCACAATGTCCAACACTAAACTGACCTAATTCTGATTTGCACTCCCAAATCCTACCCTAATCACTAACAGAAAAGGTGTATTCTGTGTCTCGCTCAAAGCAAAAAATCCTATTAAATGTCTTAAAAGCCAGATGAAACAAATGGTGAAGGTCCACATCTTATTGCAGACTTCAGTCAGGAAAAAGGAAATGAATTAAACAAATGTAAAGGAGGAAAGGAATTCAGACACAAGATAAATCAAGGAAACATTAGGGCCAGATTTGTAGACAGGGAATAACACCCAAGGTATCCGACTTTTGTGCATATTTGTTACACAAACCAGAGCAGTAGCGCAGTGATTCCAAGCTATACCTCTCAAAATCCAGCTTCAGCACCAGGAGGTTTATAGAAAAAGGGTCAGTTTTTAGTCCCTACCCCGTTCTTCACTTCAGGCTTGAAAATAAGTGTCTTGTTCTTCCTGGCAGATCCCAATTACCATGGGGAGAGGCAACATTATTTGTCATTACCTATATTACATGCTGACCTGCAGCCAAACCAAGGGCATGATGGTAGACAATGAACATGGAAAGAGAAAGCTTCCTGATCTCTAGACAAATGTTTAGGAAAAGCAACATCCTTATTTTCCCACTGCAACAACCAGTGCGATCACAATTAACGCTTGAAAAATATTTTGAATCTCCAGCCTGACTTTTTATTTTCAGAGCATGGTGCTGAAAAAGCACAAGTCACTCCACCTCAGTGTTCTTGTCTTTGTAAAAAGCTCTCACAGGAGGTCTGCAGAGCACCAGGCATCAAAGCCTGACCTCCCAAATTGCAGCCCAGTTCCAATTTCAACCATAAGCCTTAACACACTCTTTGAGGCAGTTTAAATCCTTATAGCAAAATACCTTCAGCTGCCATCCAACGCATCAATTCTACGGCTCGGGGACAAACTCATCTAATTAATTCCTTCACTACAGCATTTCTTTGGGATGCCTTCCTCTGCAAGTTCCCTTGGCAGGCCATCTTTTTCCCTGTTCTTATGGCTTATCTACGCCGGCTCCATCTCACTCCTGCGCTAAAAACCAAGGAGCAGGGCCGGCTGTTCTTTCATGTCGCATTAAGGACTAAGAAGAAAGGTAAGGTGTGCTTCACCCGGAGCACAGCAATCCTGGGAAAGCATTATGTGGAGACAGCCTGCCCAAATCCTAAGCTCGCACTGGAGTGTGCCTGCAGGCCTGCTTTATCTGGGATGCTTCCCACAGCGTTCACATCCCCTGAGCCAGCCTGTGCCGCAGCCTCACGTTATCGATTCCATAATTACCCTTTAAATCCTGCTACTGTTGCCAGTTACTACCCCTCTCCTGAGAAGTGCAAATGACTGTCAGGCTACAAAATCTGCCTTTCCGAGTCGAAACGGCTGAGAATTTGTAGCTGAGAACCAGATGGGTCTGTGCGGAGGAGACTGAAATTAAACATAAAGGAGAACTGTTTAACTGAGAGCGAAAGTTGTACTTGCTGCACTCCTCGCCCCCTGCTCCAATTAACAATCGCTGAGAATTAAGCCAGAAGTTGAAACACATTTGAAAATAAGATCTCCCGACATAACCAACATCCAAAGTTGCTCCGCTGAAAATGGAGGGTTTTTTTTTTCCTTTTTTCCAAGCGTGTCTCTCAACAAAGGGAAATCAGGATCCTATTCAAACAATTTGTAATAATACAAAGGAGCCTGCTTTCAACTTCTCAATAAACATTCTGAAGGCTGCTCCGGTTTTTGTTTGATGTGCTAATTGCCTGAAAGCCATCAGCAGCTCCCATGCCCGCTCCTCCGGGTGATTATCCGGGATAGCGGGGCTCATTCCCGAACCTCAGCCCGGGAGGTACCTGTTACCCACTCCCGCACACACAAAAGGCTCCACAGCCACATCACCTCAGGTAAACTTCCAGCATCCATCCTGGAACCGCCGGGCCCGGCACTGACTCTCCCGGTGGCATTAACCCTTCCCGGTGGCATTAACCCTTCCCAGGGCGGCTCGGAGGGGGTCGCAGAGCCGGCACCTCCCTCGCTGTCAATAATCCCGGGCAGGAATTTGCGGGAAATGCTGCTGCCCACCCGCCCCGCCGTGGGCGAGGCTGCAGTGGCTGGAGGGCTGAGACCCCACAAAGGGGGTGGCGAGGAGGTGTGACACCTAAAGTAAGGGATGTGGGGAGGAGATGCCCCCATGTGGGAAGGGGATGACCCCCTGAAATGGGCTATGGGGCATAAAGGGGGTGGTGAGGAGGTGTGACGCCCTAGTAAGGGAGGTGGGGAGGAGATGCCCCCCCGAAATGGGCTATAGAGCACAAAGGGGGTGATGAGGAGGTGTGACACCCTAGCAAAGGGATGTGGGGAGGGAATGTCCCCCCGAAATGGGCTATGGGGCACAGAGGGGGTGGTGAGGAGGTGTGACACCCTAGTAAGGGATGTGGGGAGGGGATGCCCCCCCAAAATGGGCTATGGGGCACAAAGGGGGTGGTGAGGAGGTGTGACACCCTAGTAAGGGATGTGGGGAGGAGATGCCTCCCCGAAATGGGCTATGGGGCACAAAGGGGGTCGTGAGGAGGTGTGACACCCTAGCAAAGGGATGTGGGGAGCGGATGCCCCCCCGAAATGGGCTATAGAGCACAAAGGGGGTGATGAGGAGGTGTGACACCCAAGTAAGGGATGCCCCCCTGAAATGGGCTACGGAGAGGGGACATGTCCCCCCAAATATGCGGTGGGGAGGAGATATGCCGCCCCAAAGGGGTGAGTGAGAAGGAAGTGTGCCCCCGAAATGGGGAGGGAAGAGGAAATATGCCCCTCAAATGAGGGGTGGGGAGGAGATGTGACCCCCACAAAGGGAATTGAAAAGGTGTTACCCCCTAAAGGGAATTAGGGAGGAGGTGTGCCCTCTCAAAGGGCTCTAGAGAGCTGTGACCCCTCAAACGGGCTTCAGACTGACCCTCTCAAAAGGATGTGGGGAGGTGCAACCCTCAGAAATGGGGGATCTGGAGGAGGTGTGCCCCCACAAAGGCGTGTAGGGAGGCGCGGCCCCCAAATGGAATCGGGGAGAATGTGTGCCCCTCAATGGAGGTGTGGGGGGGGAGATGTGCCCCCCAATGGAGGTGTGTGGGGGAGATGTGCCTCCCAAAGGAGTCCAAGGAGATGTGTCCCTCAAATGGGATGTGAGGAGGAGGAGGCGTCCCCCCTCAAACGGGACTGAAGCAGAACTGTGGTCCCTCCAAAGGGCTGCGGGGAAGCGTCCCACTGAAAAGGGTGTGAGAACACACGTGCCCCCCAAATGGGGGGGCGTGGAGGAGGCATACCCCTCCCCAAAGACGGCGCGGGGAGAAGCTGTGCCCCCTAAACATGACTGAGACGCAACCCCCCACAAATGATGGGTGGGGAAAACGCCCCCCTCCTCCATGACATTGGGGAGATACCCCCTCCTCAAGGCACCCCAACACTCCGGGTGAGGGAATCACCCCCTCTCCCCGAGCACGGGGGGTGCCTCTCCCCTCGCCCCCCCTCCCCAGGCAGCACCCCCTCCCCGGAGGGCCC
>VWZG01000772.1:68606-102075 GCA_013396735.1 Grallaria varia
CCCCCGCCTCAGTCCACGCTTCCCGCGGGTCTCGCCCGTGTGGTAGTTCCCGACGCGAACCAGCCAGGAACTCGGGAGAGCGAAGGGAAGCCGCGGCAGGTCGGGATGGCCGGGCAGGGCTCGCCTTGTTTTCCCGCAGCCTCTCCTTCCTGCGCCTTTTCCATCTGTTTTCTCCCCCTCACCTCTCCCCGTCTCGCTTTACCCCTCGCTGTCCTTAATTTTCCCTCAGTGCTCCCCGCTTTGCCCTCCCTTATCCCTCCTTTCTCCTCAGTTTCTCTCATTTTCTCCTATCGCCCCTGTTTCTCCTCATGCCTTCCTTCATTCCCCTTTGGCTCTCCCTCCTTTTTCCTTCGCTCTCCCTCCTTCCAACTGCCTTCAGTCTCCCTTATTTTCTTTCCTTTTCCCTTCAGTTTCTTTCCTTTCTCCTCAGACTCCCTCATTTTTCCCCTCAGTCTCCCATATTTGCACTCACTTTCCCTTTCCCCCTTCATCTCACTCATTTTCTTCCTGGTTTTCTCCTTTCCTCCTCAGTTTCTCCCCTTTTCCCTTTGCTCTTCTTCATTTTCCCCCTCAGTCTGCCTCATTTTCCCCCTCAGTTTCCCCTCATTTCCCATTTTTCCCTGTCTCCCACCTTTGCTCTCATTTCCCCTCTCAGTCACCTTTCTATTTCTCTCCTTTTCCCCCAGTTTTTCCTCCTATCCTCCCAGTCTCCATCTTTTCCCCTAGTCTGCCTCATTTCCACCTCATTTTCTCTCCTTTCCCCCATCTCCCACATTTCCTCAGTTTCCATTTTCCTGAGTTTCCTCCATTCCCTCAGTTTCTTTCCCCTTCATTCTCTCTCCTTTTCCCCTCATTCTCTCTCCTTTCCCCCTCACTCTCCCTCATTTCCTCTCAGTTTCCATTTTCTCCCCAGTCTCCCACATTTCCCCTGTAGTTTCTCTCCTTTTTCCCCTTCATTTCCCTCATTTCTCCCCTCAGTCTCACACATTTCCTCTCAGTTTCCATTATCACCTTGGCCACCCTCGTTTTCCCCTCATTCTCCCTCGTTTTCATTCTATTTCTTCCTTACCCCTCAGTCTCCCTCATTTCCTCCTCATTTCCCTAATTTCTCCCCTCAGTTTCTCTCCTTTTTTCTTCTCAGTCTCCCTCATTTCCCCCCCCCTCAATTTTTCCCTTCAGTGTCCCACATTTCCCCCCCTCAATTTTTCCCTTCAGTGTCCCACATTTCCCCCTCATTTCCCTCATTTCTCCCCTTGGTCTCCCTCATTTCTCCCCTTGGTTTCTCTCCTTTTTTCCTCCCTCATTCCCCTTATTTTTTTCCCTCAGTCTCCCACATTTCCTCTTGGTTCCCATTTCCCCTTCATTTCCCTCCTTTCTCCCCTTTGTCCCTCTGTTCCCCTCATTCCCCCTCGGTTCCCTTCCCGCCTTCCCCTCTCCCCCCTCTCTCCCCCTTTGCTGCTCTCCCGCCTGGGGAGACTTTTACCTTTTCTTAGATCTCTAAGTGACAAGTTATTTAATTTTACCAGCCCTAAGTGAACACGGGACTATCTTTACAACTGCAGTTGGTGACTGTTTCCGAGATAAAGTTGCTCAGAATTTCTTTCTCTTCGTGCAACTTTCTTGTTTCAAACAGTTTGTTGTTCTGTGTGAGGCAGCAGAACAACCCGTGTTAGCCAATAACTCTGTGTGTCGCTGACTGATCGCCACAGGCGAGGATTAATCGGCTCCCAAATCGTTCTAAAGAGCCACTTTACCTCATCAACCTGATAGAGGATATTAGGGAAGCAAAATGCTTAATCGCTTCAGTTAACAACAACAACAACAACAAAAAAGAGCCTGATTTGGGTTCCTTTAAGTGCTCCTCTCTTAATTTTCCATGTTTCTGTCTGATGCGGTCCCAAGAGACATCTCCTTGGACAGTCCCTTTTCTTCTCCATTGAGACAGGGCCTCTTTCTCTGGGAGTTCTCATTGATATCTTTAATTGTGGACATTATTCCCATGCACGTGACACTTGGGTCTAAATCTTTTATTTTCTACCTCCCAGTCCTGACTATTCACTCACGGCCTCATCACAGCCCTTGGTGGTTACATACTCCCAGGACGGAATATTTTCTGGAAATACCTGTGTCTTTCCCAACTTTGACTCTACTCTTGCTCTGTTGAATTTCCTCCCTGTGCAAGAGACACACCAGACCCTGAGCTTTATCCTGTAAAATTGCCTGTTACTTCCTCTGAAACATCATTAAAATTAGCTTTTCATTTTAATTTCCATCAATGACAATTTTCCCATGCCTTTGTTTTTGCCCAGCCTGGTGTTAATGGTTGTTTTCATGCTCTCCCAGTGCAGGACCCGGCTGCCCTCCCACTTCAGAACAGGCATCTTTACTTCTGGTTTGGACATGGGTCACTCCTCCAGCTTTCAGCTGCTCCGTAGCCTGGGGAGAGATCCAAGCAAGAATTTGGATGCTTCCAAGATGGGAAACCCAGAGCCAGGCACCTCAGCTTCCACACTGGCCGCCCAATACACGGACATTAAACCACACTGCAGTGAAGAATGTGGGGTGCCCCACTCAGGGTAAGCACCTCATTGTATTGTCACCCCCTCCAAGCATCCCAGGGCTCTCTGCTGGGACAAGCAGTTTGGAGCTGGGCCCTGCTGATCCCTGTGGATCCCTTCCAACTCAGGATACTCTATGAAGTAGCGTGAATGGATGAATTTAAAATGTGCTGGAGTGGCTCTTTACATACAACTGCGAAAATACTCAAGGAGAGAAATTCCTAGAACCAGCCTTTGCTCCATTAGCTGTTCCCAGTCTGAGCAGCTTCCAGCACAGGGACTGGTCGAACTTACCCCGATTTTGTTTTCAAAGCTCCCCTCAAAAAGAAAAATCACAGCCAAGGGTAGAAAATTTGCCAGGCTTTAGGGGAGTGTGTTGGGAGTTTCGGGTGCTGGGGATGCTGGAGCCAGCAGCCATCCAGGCTTCTCAAAACTTCTAATTTTGCAGGGAGATCTCAAGCTAACGAGCTGTCAGCTGAGTGCCTTCGCACCCGAGGCAGCCGTGGGCTGAGCTCCTGGTTCTTTATACCTATTCCAGCAACTTCTGGGCTTTGCAATAAGCGTCTGCAAATCCAATTAGCGTCTTTCTTTGTGGCACTGGATGCTGGCAGAGATCCGCTGTGCTGCTGCCATCTACAGTAGGGCCAGTGCCAATGGATAAGAAACAGATCTTATTTGCATATTCAAATATGCAAATGAATCACGGCAGCTCTCCTAATTTTTGTTTGGGTTTTTTATTTTTCCTTCCAGAGTCTTGCCTCAAAGATCCTTGTCTTGGATTGAAAGGTGTGTGTTTAATCTGGTTTGGCCCATGGTAGGGGACTGACTATGCCAAGGGCTGGTTCTGTCCCGTGGGATCTGGGCATGGTGGAAAATAAGAGTGGAAAAAAGACTTTGCACTGCGCTTATCCCTGTCTTGGCCAGGGACGGGAAAGATTTCTGTGGTGTTTTCCCAGGTTCCAGTCCTGGGAAGGGACAACACATCCTTTTTCTCTCTTGCCTGTACAATCCATGGATGCTTTACAGGCCGAACACGGCTGTTCTTGGGGAGTGCGAGTGAGAGGCAGCAACTGGGGTGTTGAGAAGAGACGAGTCCAAGTGCTCCAGTGGGAATAGCCTTGTTGTGTGCCAGTTGGGACAGACAACTCTCATGCAACTCAAAATGCCTGAATTGTTCATTTTTCAGCAAAAGTTCTTTCTGTAGCCTTAGCATCCCTCACTGCAAAGGTGGGGTCTACATCAGCTGTACATCCACTGTAAGTCCCTGTCATGGTTTTATATGTCTCTGTATGTTTGTGGCTTGCCCTTCCTGTCCCTGGAGAAACAAGTTTATTTCACTGTTTTTCATCATTCATTATTATTTTCTCATTACTAATTTAGTTGCATCTTCCCTATTTCCACTCTTGAACTGAAGTCCACAACTTCTGTGGTCAGTCTGGACTCTCAGTGGCTTGGACACCAGCCAGGCAACCAGCAAGGCTGATTCCAGCCCTGAAAGAATCAGTGTAGAGAAGTGATCATCTTGTAGTAGTTCTAAGGATTTAATGATTAAGACACAAACCTCACATTTGGGCAGGGTTTCTGTGAGGACATATGCTTTTCCACTTTGTGCCCTTGTGTGACATGCCTGAGTGGAAAGACTCCCAAGTTCTCCTGAGTGTCAGTCACTTCACTGCCTTCTCTTGCAGCTGCAAAATGATTATAGCAGTCCACTTCTGCAAAGCACATCCCAGGAGTTTCCAAGATGAACAAACCTGCAGTCAAAACAAAGAACTGATGGTATTTGGGTAAGAAGGGGCAGATATCTTTCTCCTGGTGTGTGCCATGGCATTGCCAACAGCACTGTCATGTCTTTAAGAGCAACCTCAGGAAACATCCTGAACGTCAAGTCAAGAAAGGACTTGGTTTCTCTGGTGGGACTGGGGTGCTGCTCTGGTCTCGGTCTGGCACAGGCTCCCCACAGGACTCATCTGTGCTGGCTGTCAGGGGGAAAACCTGGGAGTGACAGAGAGAAGCTGAGTGAGGAGTGAGCTCTGGTTCTGGTGTAGCTGAGGTCCTGGTTTGCTTATCAGCACTGGGATCCCTGCAGGGAATTGTGCTTGTTCCAGTCAGCTGCTAATCCCAGCAGTGTTTATTTTTTCTAAACATGATTTTGCTTTGCCTGTTCTCTGCCTTCCCCTTCCCCAGTTCACACTCCACACTACACTGTTCACAGAACATATTTAACACCAGGGTAAGCGTAGCGAAAGTCCAGATTGTTAATAACCAAAAACTCAGATTGCCAAAAAGATACTCCTAGCAACTACCAGCTGCATCTGGGAAAAATTAAAGACAGCTTGGAAATTCTTTAGTTCCCTTATTAATGAAGGACTTCATAAAAAAAAACCAAACCCAAAACCAACAAAAAACCCCCCAACCCCACACTGTAATACGGTTTAGCTTAACTAAGTTCTTTTGTGCCCGAGGAAAATCTAAATTATAGCGTGCTATAGCTACTGAAAAATGCAAAAGGATTTAAATGTACAATAACCCTCCAAACCAGAAGGAAGAGGGAAAATTTTCTTGGTAAGTGGGAACACAAAGAGAATTTATTTTATTCTTTCTGGGTATTTAGTGCTGGTGAAAAGAGGCAGATGAATAGTCACAAATACGTCATGTCCCTTGCAGATGCAACATGGGCAGCACAAGCGTCCTCAAACTGCCCTGCCAACGTGATTCAGTTCTGAATGAGCAGGACCAGCTTTCTAGGGGAGAAAGGAGCCTGTCTCTATTCAGCTCTTGACCCCTCTGCTCAGGGCTGTTAATGAAGGGGCCTCATTAACACCAAAGGTGAGGTTGGCATTATAATGCACTGCTGAACTGACACCCATCAATCCCTGTCGTTGGCCATTGAGCCACTGGCGGGTGTCGGGCACCTTCCCCTTGTGCTCTGCAGACAGAGGTCAGGTTTGGCCAAGTGATGTCACATTCTGTGTCGTGCCAGAGCTGTCCAGACCTGCCACAAGGAGCATTTCACCAGCTGGATTTGTCCCACGCTCCGTACAAACTGCTGGCACAAGTGCAGCTGGAGAAGAGTGGCCCAGGCACCTTATGTGGCCACTGGAGCAGACACAATCACAGTACAATAGGGAGGGAGTGAGATTCACTGCCCAAATTGGTGTCTGCTTTGCACAGGGCTTTGGTTGCTGCCAAAGTCTTTGAAAGGTGCTCATCTGCATGCTGAGAGAGAGGCCACCTTCTGACTAGGGACTGTCACCCTAGGCAGGGTGACCTTTAGGCCTCTGAAAAATACCAGATGGGGGAAAAAATAGCTTGAAAAAGAGATCATGGCATGGGGAGATCAGTAGAGGAGTCTGAGCAGCACCAAAGGGCCTGTTCTGAGTTGTGTGTAGGAATTAACTATCTCAAGCTGCCCAGAGAAGCTGTGGCTGCCCCATCCCTGGAAGTGTCCAAGGCCACGTTGGATGGGGCTTGGAGCAACCAGGTGTCCCTGCCCATGGCAGGGGTGGAATGAGATGATGTTTAAGGTCCCTTCCAACCCAAACCAATCTATGATTCTATGATTCTACAAATACACTACCCAAGACACAACCTCTCCCAAGGGTTTGGAGCTTCCGAGGGCAATCCTATGTATTCCTATACAAAGCAATCCAGTGGCCATACACTCACACTTGCCCTGTTTCTGAGCATCTTGAGCTCTGCTCACATCGTGTGGAGCCTTTTCATCCTGCGACTGGTGTTTCTGCTATTTCCAGCTCCAGTAAATCAGCTCAATGGCTTGGAGTGGAGCAGGCCACTTCCGACAGCTGCAGATTCCCAGCCCAACTGGTGTGATTCTCTCTGGACTCAGAGCAGATTGTGAGAAATCCTGAAGCTTCTGGGTCTGTGTTTTGGAGCCTGTAACATTCCAATTTAGCCTGGAGAAAAGGAGACTCGGGGGGAGCTTCTTGCTCTCTGCAACTCCCTGAGAGGAGGGTGGAGCCAGGTGGGGGTCGGGCTCTGCTCCCGGGGAACAGGACAAGAGGAAACAACCTCAAACTGTGCCGGAGAAGGTTTAGAATGGAGATTAGGGAAAACTTCTTCGCAGAAAGGGTTGTCAAGCACTAGCACAGGCTGCCCAGTGCAGTGGTGGAGTCACCATCCCAAGAAGTGTTAAAAAATACATGGATGTGTCACTTGAAGCCGTGGTTTAAGGGGCGAACACGGTGCTGGGTTGATGGCTGTACTCGATGATCTTAGAGGTCTTTTCCAACCCGAGCGATTCTGCAGTTGTACAAAATTAATATGAATTTCTGATTTTTGTAGATTCCCATGGCAGGTTCCACTAAACTGTTTTTCTGGAGTGATATGAAGTGAGCTTTCACCTGTCTGCTCAACAACTGTAGGTGGGGTTGCCACACATATAAATTTATGCAAATCACCCCTGATCTACCTATCTTGGGTATGATACCGGCTCAGATAGTGCCCCACGCAGCAGGATGGGCTATGCCAAAGTGCCTGTGACTCAGGGAATTTGGCTGGTCCTACTAGGCTGAAATTCATCCCACTGAAACTTAATCTTTATCACTGACATCGTTACCTGTGAGACAACAATGCACCTGATTGCAGCAAAGTAATTTTTTAGCAGTGTGGCACATCTCAAACACCCTAGAGCCTGATTTTGTTGCATAAAGGCACAGCCAGTGCAGTTTCAAGGGACTCAGGTTGGCATATAAAGTGATAAACACCATTTTGACCAACACAGGAAGGATTGAGAGTTGTACCTGTGGAAGTAGAGCTGTAACAAATTCTTTCCTTTTGTTACTCAGCCATCAACATTGGACAGGTAATGCCCTCTCATGAGAGAATCCACTGCACACCCACAGTTATAAACCATCAATATTTGAGCTAGATGAAGAATACAATCAATTTGGACACGTTTCATGCAATTTTGGAAATGCACATTGCAGATGCAGGACGCTTGGTTCCAGTGCCTGGGCATTTTTATAGGCCAGGAAATCTCTTTTAAATAGATGCGTGAAATGTGTCACGAAACATCTGACATATGAGGAAAACATATTCCTGCACCGTCTGGGCAGTGTGTGGGGTCGCTCATGAACAGCTTGAAAACAGCAATCATTTGCATATGGCTATACAGTTATTTATTTGGTGATACCACCCCAGGGGAACAGAGGCAAGTCCCGGGTCTGTGTAGGTCACTGGCAATGTCAAGAACATTGGACTCGTGAGGAATAAAGTTATGAGAGCAAATACAAACAACTGAAGTGTTTGTGCCTGGAAATTTTCATCTGTTCCCCGTGACAGAGCAATTCATAGAGTTTTATGGAAGGTAAGGGGCAGAAAGAGGAAAATCGTGTTTTTATTCACCCTTTGCTCTTTAATATTTTAGTCATTAAGAGTCATAGAATCGTAGAATCTCCTGAGCTGGAAGGGACTCACAAGGATCATCAGTCCAACTCCTGGCCCCACACAGGACACCCCAGCAATCCCACCCTGAGAGCTTTTGGGTTGGAAGGGACCTTAAAGATCATCTAGTCCCAAATCTAATGGAATTAATCTATATGTCTGTCTGACTATAAGGATGGTAAACATTATTCAGTGTTACATGAGTAGATCTTGAAGTCTGATAGGATGATTCATGATGAACAACGCATTCAACTTGCTGTCATTTTTTTGCTCTGTTTCACAGATTTGCTTTTGATTTCGCTTGTCAATGCTCTGGTGGATGTTAATGCTTGGCAATATTAGGATAGTAAACAGCAAAATCTCACATATATTAATTTTTGCATTTTCCCATGACAGTTCTTCATTGATTAATTTTTAAATTGGTCTCAGAAAGCACTTAGAGAAATATTGCAGTTTGCACTGTATTGGCATTACATGGCACCGTTTCTGGCTCCAGCCCAGCAAAATACATTCTTAAGTGTAAGTAAGTACCATTGATATCAAGGGAATTATTCATATTCTTAAAATTAAACATATGTTTAAACATTTCAGTGAACTGAGACAGCTGGTCTCTTGTGGAAGGCCTATCTAAATAAATGCAGCATCAGTTGCAGGTTCTGAAATTTATAACCTGATGCACAACTTAATGTTGCTTTTGGTGAATATTTCAGCATTTAAGGTAAATCTGTGTCTTTTGTTAATCATTTGTGACAGTGAATCTTAGTGTGCCATTCCCAGACAATCCAGTTTTACATTTAAACACATTTATGAAGAACCATGTGCTTAAGTGAATTCATGAATCAGGACCTGAGTAACTCAATGTTCATAGAAAGTGAATAAAACAAAAGTGGAGACCAGTCCTAATTGAAACCATATTCTGAGCTGCAGTGGGAAGGCACAGAAAAATTAATCCTTCCATTCTGGCCATTTTGATAGCAGCCATTAGTAGAGAATTGAAGTTATTCAAACCACTTTGCCAGACAGAAGGGAACTGCTTGTTTTTCTTCTGCAAGCAGCAGTGAGAATGTCTTCTGAAGTGGAACCGAATCATGGGGGTTTATAGAAACAGCTGAAGAGATTATTTGATCTGTTGATTAAAACCTCATTTTTTTGTCAACTGGTTTATTTGCCCAAGTAATGGCTGTGCTTCTCCTTTCCCATATGTCTCTGATCCTGGTCAAACCCAGCCCTGCTTATGCGTGCAGCCACTGTGTGAGCTCAGAGAGAAGAACATAGGCAGGGACTTCAACACCCGTCCTGCTGCAAACACAGAGACAGAGTATTCCCTGAAATCAGATTTTCAGCTAAACAGGACCTGATAAAATTCATCTGTCCAGAACAGTCATCAGTATCTGGGAAATCCTGGCATTTATGTCCCTATGGTTAATTTTGCCTTCTGTGAAAAAGGGACAGCAAGGATGTAGGTAAAACATTGAGGGAAAATAACAGGATTGTCTTCCCTAGCAGTTGTGAGGTGGGTGTGACAGAACTGCCAGCCCTTGAGTTGGAAATCCTGTGTCAAACCTCAGAAGTAACACTTAGAGTTGAAAGGACAAGACTTTTAGAGGTAATAATTCTTGGAGCTTATCTCTTTCCTTCCTGGACTTTATTAGCCCTTTGTGTTCACCGTTTCAAACTTTTGACTGAAGATTTGGGAGATTAAAACTAAAATCAGAATTGAAGCTGAATCAATGTTGGTTTACCACAACTCCAGCAGAAGGTTCTTTAAATCAATCCTGAGGATTGCCAGGCTGGCACTAAAATTCCAGGACTGAGTGTTTCAAAACTACCATCTCCTTTCTCTCTGAGACACTTAACAAATAGAGATCTTTTGCAAAAGGCTTAAGCGACACTCTAGTGAAGCAATTTCTTTTCCTGGCATTGTTAAGAGCAGGGACTGAGTTATTATTAATTACTTTTGCATTATTTATGCAGCTCCATGAATGTGCAATGTCTTTTACAGATAAATCATTGTGCCTTGAAAAGTTTCCAGCCTGGGAGCCAAATCCTGCAAATCTGTAAGAGCAGGAGGCAATTTGAGGCAGCAGAACAGGTAAATGTTAATCCTTGATGCTTCAGGACTGGTCCCTTATCAATGTTATTCTGTTTGTGTTGCAGTTGCACCAAATAGACTCAACTCCTGTTTCTCAGCCTCTTTAATCTGCCATCAGCTCTCTATCCTCTTCCTTATTCCTGCTCCTTCTCTTGCCTCTTTTTTTGTGGTTTAGGCAGCCACATGGAGAACCAAGTCAGGGAAATGATCTCGGTTGAGGCTCATCTGGCAAAAATAAGGAAAGGTTTCATTCTGACCGGTCCCAACTCAGATTCCCCCCAGTGTGTGGGGTTGCAGCTCTTCCTGCCATGCCTGTTTTCCTGTGTCAGTGAGCTGAGCTGATGTGACACCCATCGGACACCCACCCTGACAAGGATCCTGGGACAGAAGGTACCCTCAGAACTCCCCATGGGACTGAGCGAGGCCCTTTCACCCTCTGAGGGCTCCCAGCCTTCCCCATTCACTTTGCTGGGCATCCCTGCAGGATCCCTTCAACAGCCCCACTGGTTTTTAGGGCTTTTTAGGGGTGTTTGTCAGCTCTGCAGTGCCGCGGCTCCCTGACAGCAAGGACGGAGCATCCCCAGCAGCTCAGGGACCTGTTGGAGGTGCCACCCCAGCCTCAGATAACCCTGTGCGGCCGTGGGGATGCCAACCCACGGTCACACACACTGGTGTGTCGGGGCTGCTCCTCTTTCTCAGGCTGCAGCCCTGCTCAGAGCAGGAGGCCCTGCCTCGGGCTTTGCCGGCCTTTTAAAGCTGCTTTGTGGCTTTCTTTTCTTTTCATTTCTCTGTCTTTTTTTTTTTTTTTTCTTTCCCCAGGTTCCCAGGGCTGGGGATTCAGCTTCTGGCCTCATCCAGAAATCCCTGAGGGTTTCAGATCCCCAAGAGGCCTCTCAATGTCTTGATCTGCTTGAATAGGCATTTTTAACGCGGCCCCGGCTGTCATCAGGGCCTGTTACAGTCACTCAACTGCAGCAACATTGTTCTCCAGGCAGCAGCGCCCGGGACACCTCCCTTATTTCCATACCGCACAGGGGATTTTGCCACTGGGCTGAGCATCACGCTGGCTCGGTGGCCGGAGGTGGCCAATTAGCCCTCGGCGCCCACAGCCCAGCCTTCATCCCTCCGCCGTTCTCAGCATCCCCAGCCCGCGGGGCTGCTGGCGCCTGTCCATCTCCGTGGGTCCTGCCGGAGGTGAAGGTGACCCCCTTTTCCTGTGCCAGGCTCCTTGGCAACGCAGCCTTTTCTTTGCGAGCGGCCTCCTCCACCCCCTGACGGGGCGAGGGGCTGTGAAAGCCCCGCTGCACTTTTGAACTTGCTGCCGACGCGCTCAGTGGCTGCGCGGGGGCAGCGGCGGCGGAGGGGCCGAGCCCAGCGGGGACCCGGTGCAATTGCCCAGAAGTTATTAATAGGCTGCAGAAGAATGTGATGGGCTGGGGAAGGGCTGAGGAGGGGGGAGAGCGGGAGGAGGCGAAACGGGGAGGGACAGCGAAAGGGAGACGGGGTGATGAGCAGCGGCACGCAGGGGAGACAAAGAGGCGAAGAGAGGAGGAGGTGGGCGCCGGGCGCGGGCAGAGAAGGGAGCGCAAAGGCTGGAGATGCGAGTCCTCCTTGCCCTGCACCTCGTGCAGGTGTCTCAAGGATGGCCGTCCTGGCAGAGAGGTGTCTGATCCCGGTGCCCGGGGATGGAGAGGGCGAGGGGACCGGGCCTGGGGATCCAGCTCATGGCAAGGCATCCGTTTCCCAGCATGAACTATTGCTCGGGGTTCATGAGCCAAATTTGCCATCTAGTGGCCCTGGGGACCATTGCAGAGGCACCCACGCGACAACCATGGCCACGGGAGGGCCACGGCACAAGGCATTGCCTGTCACCTTCTTCCTCAGCGGTGACACCAGGGTGCTGCTGCTTTTGCTTTACTCACAGGGTCCCAAAAGCCCGCGGTCCCTGCAGTGACATTACCTTGTGTCTGTGTTGCAGGGAGCCAACCTCAGCCACCCTGCCAGCCTTGGTGCTCTCCAGGGCAGTCCCTGCAGGTTGGGTGAGGAGCCAGCCCCATGACATGGCTCAGCTTGTCACTGGGAGCAACAAGGCTTGGAAAGCAAGAGAGTGTCCCGTGGCTGTGAGAGCAACTATGGGGACAACCTGGAGGGCACAGCAGGGTCTTTCCCTGAGGCTCTACATCTCTGCTCCTGTAAAGGTAAGGACATTTCTATCTGATGTCAAAGAATCATAGAATCACAGAATATCCTGAGTTTGAATGGACCCACAAGGATCATCCAATCCCAATCCTGGCCCTGCACAGGCACCCCAACAATCCCATCCTGTCCCCCAGAGCGTTGTCCAAACACTCCTGGAGCTGTGGCAGCCTTGGGGCCGTGCCCATTGCCCTGGGGAGGTGTGTGTTCAGTGCCCACCACCCTCTGGGTGGGGGAAGAACCTTTCCCTGAGCTCCATCCCAAGCCCCTGGCCCAGCTCCAGCCATTCCCTGGGTCCTGTCCCTGGTCCCAGAGCAGAGCTCAGTGCCTGCCCCTCCGCCTGCCCTCGGGAGGAGCTGCAGCCCCCGAGGAGTGTCCCCTCAGTGTCCTCTGCTGCAGCTGAACCAGCCAAGTGCCCTCAGCTGCTCCTCAGACCCTTCCCCATCCCCATGTCCCTCCTTTGGACACTCTCCAACAGCTTTAGATCCTTCTTACATTGTGGCCCCCAAATTGCCCCCAGAACTTGAGGTGAGGCCACCCCAGTGCAGAGCAGAGCAGGACAATCATCTCCCTTGACCAGCTTTGACCATCTTCATTCCTTACCTGGTCTCAGCCAGCCCTTCCAGCGAGCAGAGGAGTCTCCAGGTTACACATGGCCATTGGAGACCATCAGAGCTGGGAAGGAACAAGGACACTGAGGGCTGAGTAAGGGGAAGAGCCTGGGGTAGAGTACCCTAGGACCTGGGCCATAAGAGCCTCCTTTGGGTTGTCATCCAGGAAGATTTTTCTTTATAAAGAGCTCTCCCTAGATCAGAGAGGGCTTTGGCTGCCCTGTCCGCCAGAGTGACTGGCAGATAACTGGATGTGGTGCAGTCAGGGGCAAGAAAGGGGCTCAGTGTAAGTCAGTGTCCACAGCTTTAATGTACAGCTCTCCTGAGCAAGACCACATACATCAATAAATAGAGTTAATAATAATAATTAGAGCAGCCCCAACAAACCCAGCTGCCACCAGTTTGGCTTCAGTGTTCTCCGCTGTGCCCTTGTCAGCAAGGGCTGCCAGCACTTGACTAATGCAGAGGACACAGAAGAAGCACCATCTCCCTCCCCTCCTCACTGGGGATCTGCTGGAGGAGATCTCTGGCTCTCTGGACAGAGTCTTCCAAGGCACCTGTGGGCTCCCACCCTGCTTCATGCCCAGCATCACGAGGCCTCAGCTGCTCCCACATTGCCCTGGTCCGAGGAACAGGCGGCACAGCCGAGTTGTTCCCCACGTGTGCATCACACACACCCCGTGCCCGAAGGATGCCAGGGGACAGCTGGCTCTAGCACTGCTTGTGGGGTTCCTCCAGGATAACGTAGGGCACCACGACAGGCCAGGAGTCACTGGGCCAGTATTCCAGCTTGGGCTTGAACGATGGCATCTCGTAGCTGACGTCGAAGTAGATGACCAGCGGGCAGCAGTACAGGAGGGACATGGCTATCAGCACGTGCCTGGCAAGGAGACCAAAGACGTGTTGGACAGGGATTACTTCACCCACTGGCATGGTCACCTTGAGGCTGGAGCCAAGGGGTACAGCAGTTGCAGGTCTCAGTCCTGTGGGGCTGAGGGAATGTGGGTCCTGCAGGGTTTGTGCCTACAGGGAAATCCTATCAGAGCTCTGTGAGCTGGGGTGGGGGGACTACAGAAGACATGGGGTGACAGAGGGGGCTGAAGCCCCAAACCACCCATTCCCTCTTGCCTGACCCAGCCCGGGTGTCTGTCCCAGCCATCCCAGTGCTTTGGGAGGGTCAATCTGAGTGTGCAGCACTCACAGCCACACTTGGGCAGGCTCTGAAATGTGTCCAAGGAAATCGCTGTCTTTCAGTTTGGCTGTTGAAATAACTCCAAGAAAGGTGCATTTCACACAGTCCCTGGGAGCAGCTGCAGCCCTTTGAGAGCCAACTTGCTACCTGGAGGGACTTCTGGACCAATTTCCCTTACAAAACACTGTTTGCTGGTGTGGAGGAGGAAAGGGATATTAAGAAGTGGTTGGGGTTGAATCCTAGAGCTGAGGCTGGGGTGAGAAGCAGCATCAATAGCGACAGTAAAGCGGGAGAGGCTTGGGCAGAAATGCAGAGTCTCTCCTCCCTGCAGCCATTTCTCTGCAGCTGTGACCCTTCAGCCCCTGAAATGTTTGGGCTGGGGTTCTTGGAGCCCTTACCAGAAGCTGTGGAAGTAAGGGAAGTTCATGGCCTGCCAGAGCCAACAAAGCCACCGGTCACTTAGCCAGCTGGTGATGGCCAGTACCCACCACATCACCATGACCGCGGCCATCCGGTGAACCCGTTTGTCATTGCACCTGGAAGACACGGCGAGGGAGAGGGAGCAGAGGAAAAGTGGGTTTTAAAGAGGTCTGGTTCCTGCCTGCACATGTAACAGGGCAAACTTCCTTCTGAAGGGTATTGCTCAGACCACAAGAGCTGGAGTAGCTCTGCAGAGAGGGATTCTGACTCTCTGTATGTGAGGATGATGATGGGAGATGCCAAGGCACTCCTGTCTTTCTCCCCAGATCCTGGTGGGTTCTCCCAGCCCCACACTAGTTCCCAAATGCCGCATAAAGGGGAAAGAGCTACAGAGATGGCAGTTGAGGAGAATCATAGAATCATCAAGGTTGGAAAAGACCTTTAAGATCAGCAAATCCAACCACCAACCCAGCACCACCTTGTTCACCATCAAGCTGTGTCCTCAAGTGTCCACACATCTTTTGAATGCTTCAAGGAATGGTGAATGCACCACTGCCCTGAGCAGTCTCTTCAGAGAAGATTGTCCCATGGATTGTCCCCATTCTGCATGGCACCTGGGCCAGATGCCCTTCTTGTACCCCACTGGCCACAGTCCTGCCTGTTCCTCCTGGTCCCTCCCAGGCTGCCCCAGTTCTTTGGAGACCCAGCACTACATGTGGCTGATGAAGACTTGGGCTCAATGCGCTGCTGTGGACAGAGTCACTGCCCACCAGGAGCACAAATGGACCTGCAGGTAACCCCTCTCAGCCCCCTCCTTACTTTTTGAGCTCACGCTTGGTGAGGTACAGCAGGTGGAAGGCGATGCAGTTGAGAGCGTAGGCATTGAGGGTTGGTTTGACAAAAGACATCAGGGTACTGATCACGGTGGTGATGCCAGTCAGCCAGCAGAATTGCTTCCTAAAGGGAGTCGGGAGTGAGTGTCAGTGCCCCCTGAGTTCACAGGAGAGAAGGATAGGGATGGGAGAGGTCCTGAGAGAGGAAATGCTTCTCCAGCACCTCCTGTGTGTTTGCACATGGTTGAGCTCAGTCTCTGTGGAGCCCTGGCAGGAAGGCTGAGGTATCAGTCCCCCAGTCAGTTCATGGCAGTGCAGAGCGCACAGCCCAGAAAGCAGCTTGAGCACGTTCATGGTGATGCCAGGGAGGAGGCAAAAGCACCGGGAGCTCTGCACAGGGAAGGGCTGCAAGGCAGGAGGCCACCAGATCGGTGCGAACAGGCCGATTTGGGCTGACTGAATAATAGGACTCAGAGGGGCCTTTCACATGCAAATCCCTTCCCAAGTCCCTTCCCCTCTTCCCCAGCCAAGTCTCCACAGTGAACTCCTGGTGACCTCCTTCTGCATGGGAAGAGCAGACTTGGAGCAGGCCTTTGCAAGGCTTCTAACTGGGCTGGCTTGGAGGGCTCCAGCCAGGATGGGACCATCCTCTGAGCAAAGCCCAGCTGGGTTCCCGTTTCTGCTGGTCCATGCTCACCCAGTGCCCCCCTCCCTTCTGCTGAGCTCCTTCAGCCCAGCCAACCCTCCTGCTAACAACCCTTGAAATGAGAGGTGTAACTTGGGCCTGCTTATCCAGTGGGAAACCCCATCAGGCTTTGAGGAAAGCTCTCTGTGGATGACAGAGGATGCTGGAACAGTTTGACAGCATTGGGTAATTGAATGTTAATGCTCAGGAACATTTAATTTCCTAATTAATTTTGAAATTCTCCATGCTAAGTTTCCTCTGCAGCCTCACAAACACAAACAGCTCCAGCTGAGAGGAGCCCAGCACGGCCATTCCCATGGGAGGGTTCTGACTCTTGCTCTGTCAGCACCAAGTAATGGAGGGTCTGGTCCCAAAGCCAGCTGGAGTCACCTCAGTGCTGACCCCTTGCAGGGTAGCTGGGTGGGGGTCTGTGGGTCACACACCTCAATGCCAAGGTCCCATCCCTCCCCTCAGAGGCTGCAGTGTCCCTCCGAGTCATACCTGGTCTTGATGCACTTGGGGAAGTAAGCCCGTGGGTACCAGAAGGAATATGCCACAGCCAGCGTCCAGAGGATGGAGAGCTCATCCAAGAGCTGTCCCATGTAGCTCAGGGTCATGTGAAAGTACGTGGAGAAGATACCTGCAAGGAAAAAGGACACCTTGTGTGTGCAAAGCTTCATCCTCTCACAAGCCTGTCTGGCCTGTGAAGTTCTTGGGGGCCATTCCTAAAGGCACACTGTTCCTGAAGAGCAGGGTGTCGACAAGATGGTGCCAGACTCTGTTCAGTGGTGCCCAACAGCAGGACAGGAAGTCATGGCCATAAACTAAAACACAAGGTGTTTCATCTCAACATGAGCAAGAACTTCTTTCCGTTGAGGGTGGCAGAGCATTGGAGCAGGTGCCCAGGGGAAGGCATGGAGTCTCTCTCTGGCGACATTCCAAACCCACCTGGACGTGTTCCTGTGTCACCTGCTCTGGGTGACACTTGCCTGGGCAGGGCGGTTGGACTGAGTGATCTCCAGAGGTCCTTTCTAACCCCAGCTATTCTGTGACTGTGATTTTGTGATGCTGTGATTTGGTGACATGGACCTCGGTGAGTCCACACACTCACCACAAATGGGGATTTACTGGGCTGGAAGGAAGCATGACCTGCAGGGCTTCAACCAGATGGGGCTGTTCAGTGCCCCACCTTAGCCTGCCCCTGTGCTTGGCCACTGAGACCCTCCAAAGGTATCATGTTGGGTACTCTGGCAACCTGCCTGGTCTTCCCACAGCCTCGGCACCCACCTACAAGGATGAGCAGGCCCGAGACGAAATACAAGGGCACGGCACGGTGCTGACAGTACTGCCGGTTCAGGTAGAGCAGGGCAGGAGAGAGGACAAAGAAGCTCACATTGCTGATCTGGAAGACAAGAGGCACATTCAGCTTGTTGCATGACCTTGGGCAAGTCCCATGCCACCAGGTGCCTCAGTATCTCCATGTATGAAGAGCATACTGATCTCTAGTGGAAGGCACGGTGTGGAAGCAGGGATTGCCCTTGGCACGGGGAGAGGGCAGAGGTGTTTCTCCAGAAGTGAGGCTAGAACTGGAAGGACAGCTATTGCTGTGACAGCAGTGGCTGCAGATACCTGTGCTCTCCCTGCAAGGCCAGCAAGCCCAGGATGAGCTGGTGTGCCCCTCTTGGGTGATGGTTTAGCTTCAGTTGCACAGTGTCTTCTAGCAGTCTGCCAGAGTCCTCTGTTTGCAGCCATCTCCTGTCAGGCCAGACCTGCCAGGGGCTGCCTGGATGGCTCCTGACCCTTTCAGCTGGCAGTGAGTCCTTTGTGAGGGGCTGGGAGAGTGTGAGGAGCTCAGCCACCACAGCAAGCCAAGGTCAGCAAAACATCCTTAGCCAGGAGTGGGTGTGGTGGGGAGCAGCAGGACAAGCAGGACATGGGTAGGTGGGAGCAGGCAGGACTGAGGTGACGTCCTGTAGTGTCATGTGTTAAGCCACCTGGCCTGCAGGGGGGAGGGGTTCTTGACACCAGTAATTACATGAGGTCATAAAACTGCTTTAAACACACCTGGCAAATGAATGCAGTGAAATTATTCTGCCCTGATTTCCAGCTCTGCAAAATTCCTTCATTGGCAGACTTTGACATGTCTGGGGAGGAGGGGATGGTGTTGGACTGGTTGAAGGTGCCAGTGCTTTGAGGAGCAGAGCTGCTGATGGGCAAAATGGGGAGAGCCCAGAGCCTGGACCTGTGTGCTAGCTCAGGCCCACTCCACCCTGCAGCAACAGGGCAATGAGGGCTGAACTAATTACCCTCTGTGTGTTCTTACCCTGGATTTTTCACCTGACTCTGCACACTCAGGAAAGGGATATCACTGGGAAGCATGGCCTCTCCGGGGAAAATCAGTCTTGCTTGTGAAATGTTGGGACTGTGGTGCTGCGTTTACCTGCCAGGCAGCTATTTGGGGCTTTGGAACCATCTGCTCAAGTGCCATTTGGCAAACCACCAGGGTGACTTTTATCTCTTTTCCTTTCATCTTCCAGTTAGATGCTGACCTGGACCCCACGCCTGGAATCTGACATCCACAGCCAGAGCCTCCCCCTCAGCAGCACCAGGTAAACTGCAAAACCAAGCTTGGCTTGCGAGGTCCCCTGGGATCTCAGCTTATAGTAAGAGGGCCGCAAATCACAGGGATGTTGTCATCTCTCTGAAACACACCCTCTCATATTCCAGAGGGAAACACAATTCACGCTTAATGTAAGGTCTCAATTCCCTTAAACACCGGAGATTAATCTTGATTTTCACTCAGGCTTCCATGAAACAAGTTGATGCTCCCATTAACAGCAATTCTCAGGCCAAATGTATTGTTTTTCCATAGGTGCTTAGAGCCAAATCCAGGCCTATTCCCACTCCAGCTATGAAAAGAGAAGTGCTGCTCCCACTTGCACACTTGAGGTCAAACTGTTCCGAAATGATCAAGAAACCAAGCCATGTGTTAAAGTAACAACTGCATTTTGAACGTGTTTTTTTTTTTTTTTTTTTTTCATGTGAAATGGTTAAAGAGGATTTTGGAAGACAAGCAGGGATAGCAAGGAGGGGGAAAATGCTTGGAGAAAAGGCAGCAGTGTGCAAGTGCCAGCACGCATGGCAGCATGAAGAAACATGGGAGAGCAGGATTATGCATGGAGAGGTCTGGATCCCTGCTGCAGTGGGCATTGCAACAGTGCCATGAATTACATGATAGCAGCGTTATCACTTCATTAATTCAGGACAAGATGTGCAAGATCAGATATCAGAGGGGAAGGATAATCAGGGGAGCTGTGCCAGTAGGGTCAGGAAGATAAGAGTGATTCCTTGCGGAGCAGCCAAGCTCAGAGCTTAAGGGAGAGGTCCTACCCCTCTGGGGGACACGAGGTTTTCATCACTCGTGGGATTCAAGCCCTGATTTGTAAATGCTGACTTCTGTCTTCCATCTAGGATGTGGCAAGCTCCGTCTCAATTAGGAGGGTTTTGCTCCCAGTACTCCCATCAGGGAGTTTTTCCTGGAATTTCTACTCACTCTGAGACCCCCCCAGCACAGCTTCTATTTATACCTGTCTGGGCAGCAGCTCCCTCTGCCCGGGGATGCCGTGGGGATAAGAGAGTGGTGATAGAGTTGAGGTGTGATTGGACTTGTGATAGTCCCCCAGCCCTGTGGTTTCCCACTGTGTGAGCTCAGGGCTGTGTCCCATTCCCCAGCAAGTGTGATTTACTGCTCCAGGTGCCCACCTATCCTGGCATTTGCTTCTTTCACTAGGGGAGAAGCGAGACTGGGATCAGCAACATGGCTCTAATCCTGGTGCATCAAAAGGATCATCAGAAGACCCCAGTCTTTTGCAACTCCAGAGTGAGATGGAGGGAGAGACCTGCAGAGAACCTCCATCCATGGCAGGGTGAGACCAGCCTGGACTGGAGCAGGAGGTACTGCTTTGAGCACAGCAACAGTGCAGCTGAGACCTGTGCTGGTCCTCACTCCAGCCAGGCTTTTTCTGCTGTCGAAGGAGGTTTCTGCAGGACTCATTGCAGAGTTCCTCCACTCAAAGGTGAACCAGCTTTAGCTTCCAGAGGAGCTGCCAGGGCCCAAGACAGGAGTGAACACCTCCAGGGCTCTCCAGACCTGTGCAGCAAGTTCCCAACAGCCAGACCTGTGTAGCAGAGGACAGGGCTGCAAGTCCTGACATCACAGTGTCCTCCTGCCAGTGCTTTGGGGCAGGAAACAGCTGTTTGGGGAGTGTTTGCAGCGTTCTGGGCTGTGCTTCTGCACATGAATTTCGGGGCAGGCAAGAATGATGTGGCTGTGCTGCCATGAGATTAGACTGACACACTGACTAGTGAGTCCCCTCTGTGTCGATCTGGGTAATCTGCACCTGCAGCTGATCTTATCTCACCAATCAATGAAGCATCCAGGAGCTCTGGATATACAGCAGTGTCAGAGCTCCTGCTGCTGCAGAGACTCTGCTGAGGAGGTGGGTGTCATTACCAGCATCCTGGATCAGTCATTTCAGCAAAGAAATGAGGGTAAAAAGACAAGTCCCTGACTGATGACCCACCTGGAGCACAGTACTGTTCTCCTTTGAGCAGCCAGAAGACAATAAATTTCTGGGTCACTGAGTCACTATAAATAGAGCTTTGTTGCTGAACTGCATCCAGCCATGAGCCACCATGTATTATTAGGTACTTAAAGATACTGTTTACATTCTTTTCTTATACCCTTGGTGCTTATTTCTAATAAAAAGCATCCAAGCCAAGCAGACCTGAGAGAGTGTGGCTGGCACGGAGCAATTCCCAACAGCACAGCTGCTGGCACACAACTGCCCTGCTGGAGCCCCGGGCAGGGTTGGGAAGAACACATTGAAGAGGATGCTCTGTGAGGAAGCCCTGCTGATTAAGTGGTCCAGCAGGCTTGGGCAGGAGCTGGCTGGATTCCCAGCCTCTGGGCTGGAATTCCCTCTAAAACTCTGGGAAATTGACACTGAAGTCAATATTGTTGTAATTATCCCAGGGCAGGCCTATAACGCTGCAGAGGCAGCAATCTGACTGTGGGGAACAAATGAATGGAGAGGGGCAAAAAGGAGATCCAGTCTGTTAGGATCACATCTGGGATAGTGCCCTGAGCCCCAGCTGGATTTGCAGGATGCTGCCAGCCACAGGGATAACTATGGAGCTCAGCCTGGTCAGATTTCTCTTGTCTCCCCTTTAGGGCACATCACAAGGATCCTGCAAGGGAGCCCAGAGTGTGAAGGAGGGTCCCTGTGCTGCTGCAGGGGTGAGAGCCAGGCAGTGCCAGCCAAGGTGTGGTGGCTGAGGAATGGAGCCAGGCACTGCCAAACAGGCTGTGGTGGCTGAGGAAATGAGCCAGGCACTGCCAAACAGGCTGTGCTGGCTGAGGAAATGAGCCAGACAGTGCCAGCCAGGCTGTGCTGGCTCAGGAAGAGCTGATGTCCATGTCAGTGATGCTCCTGCCTGCCTTTGGTTACAAGGTTTAGTTTCCCTGGGCATGGTGCAGCTTGGGGCTATTGTCAGATGCCCAGTTAACAGCAGTTTTTAGGAGGGTTTGCTCCTTTGTCACCCCTTGTCTGGACAGGTCACACCCCAGCCTGATGCAGGAAGTGATCACAGCAGGTTTAGATGCCTGTTTCTTTTAGGAATCACATCCTAAACCAGAAGCTGCAGAATTGGTTCCTTTCACCTGCACAGGCACTCTGCTGAGCTCCATGAATCTGGCAACAAGGATGTCAGTGCAGGGACCAAAAAAACCTCTTTCTCTGCTGGGGAAGGGGTGCCCAGTGTCATACAGAGAAGAACAAAGGCAAGTTCAACCGCTGGAAACAAATCCTGCATGGTTTGGTCTGCCCACATCTCTCTGTTCCTCAGTATTGTACTAGTTTGCATCTGTGTGGAAACATACATTGAAGAGGTTTTCCAGTCCTAGAGGAAAGCTGTGTCTGAGTCCCACCCAGTGAAAATTCACCCCAACAAGCCCCGTGCCTCGAAGGCAGTGTGGTGTGGAAACATGGGAGATGGCTGTGGCGAGCAGGGACCTCAGTCCAGGACTAGGCACCTGGGTTAGATTTTCAGGAATAGCCACATAATTTCAAAACCTGTGCCACAAAATGACCCAGGCAGCTGAGAGGCTTTGTGTCCTAGCCACATAGTTATGCATCTGGTATCCAGCAGAGAAGTCAGACACAGAAGTGCTTTTGAAGAGCTCCTGAGATACTTGTTGGTGTGATAAGGATCCAGAGCCACTTTGCCAGTCTGGGTGTAAATCAGGATCTTTGTGAAAATGATATCTCAGCTCCAAAGACATGTTTGAAAAGTGCTGCCTATGTACTAAACTAGGACATGAGGCAAATTTATCTCCTGGAAGGAATTCTCACTAAAACCTTCATTTTCAGTCTTCCTGCTCTTTGTGAAAAGCAGCCCCTCTGTAATGTTGCCAGTGACACCTCCAGCTGCATTTAGAATCACAGAATCCTGGAATGGTTTGGCCTGGCAGAGACCTTAAAGATCATCCCATTCCCCCCCTGCCATGGACAGGGACACCTTCCACTAGCCTAGGTTTCTCCAAGCCCTGTCCAAGCTGGTCTGAGATTTGAGATGATGATGTATTGAGTGATTTCTGTACTTCCTTGCTGGTTATGCCTTGCTCTACACCTCTGAGCCCACCCAGCAGTGTCATTAAACAGGCAACAGCACATCCAGTTGGATACCAGTGGGAAGCAGGATTTGGTCTGGACTAGCAGCTCTTTCTTTGTTGACTGTCTCAAAGAGCTGTGACTACAAACAGCCCGAGCCCCCTCCTCTGAGACCCTGTGAGGGCAATTATAGCAGGGGAACTGCAAGGCTGGGCAAGGGAATCATCGTTATTACAGGCAATTTATTAAAAGCAGGAAATGCTTTTAAAAAAGAGGAAGAGCCATTTCCATGAGAACAAGAACTTCTAGTGTTAGACAGTAATTGCCAAAAGTTGTAAACAAGGCCTGTGGAAGGTTGTAAATCCACATGCCTCACACCCCTGTGAGCCTGTAATTGCTCCGAGGGAGAAGGGCATGCTTGGAGAGGGTGGTTATCTCCGGGCTCTCTGCAGGCAGATATGGATGCTCCAGCCAGGCTGCAGTTGAGGGACTGGCTCTGGACGCAGCCTGACTGATAAAGGATCACAGGAGGTGAAACTGGCTCATGCATCAGCTTTCCCCCGTGCTGAGTTCCGGATTCCCAACCTGCCTGACACGGTTCATGGAAGTGCTGCCTCTCGTTTTGCCACTCCTGTACATTTAGCTGGAATACTTGAGCCCTGTGTGGGACTTATCCCAGTTGTCAGGAGAGCTGCAGGACTGGTATAACAGGATCTCATAGATCTGCGTGCTGCCAGGCTTTTCTCACTGGGAATCAGCCCCAAATACACCACAAGTCCCCCCGACCCCAGCATGTTTTGGAAGCGAGCAATTAAGTCCCATGATTTACCTGAAGCTCAGAAACGTTCCCTATACCATCACCCTCCAACACCAGGAAGTTCAGAGGAGTGAGCAGGAGGAAAGAAAACAGGGATGTCCCGTCCCATCTGGTGTCCCCAAAGCAGCTCCTGAGTGCCCCAGCCTGCCCTGGGATGATCCCACACTCACGGTGTTGTAGTACTCTGCAATCACTGCCGAGCGCTCGAAGTTGCCCTCACACCAATCCACCTCGGCACTCTGGTAGGAAAATATGCTCGGCATCGTTGGGCACCTTGCAGGAGGGAAGGGAGAGGAGCAGGTTAGTGCTGCACACCCCAAGGGAAGTGGAGGATCCCACTCTGCCCCTGTGTGCTCACCTGGCACCAGCCAGCTCGACACAGTATCTTACCCATCTATGAGAGGCTCGTCCTCTTCCTACCATGCTTCATAGTGCAGGACATTTCCTCTCTCCCCACAAAACAGGAGTTACCAATCACCCCAGAAAATGCTCCTGAACTCTGATCCTGGCAATGCCCATCCATGGCACTAACATCTCTCATCAGGCGTCGTTGCTGTGTCCCCACCTCAGCCCGGTCCTTCTCACCCTGTCTTCTCCCTTCTCTTCACTTTCTCTGTGACTCAGACCTTTCTGCCAGGAGGACTTCCCTGTGCTCTGTAGGCTGTGAGTGGCCTTTTGAGACGGGACAACCCTACAGGGCTTGGTGCTCATTTGCTCTGTTCTCTGCAGTCATTCCTCAGCATCGTCCCGAGGGCTGGAACTCACCTCCTGGGAGCTCAGCCCCGGAGCACCAGCCCAGACCCAGGGTATTCCCAGAGTCCTGGGGCGCAGAGCAAAGGCACTGGGAGGTGGCCCTTCACTTTGGATTTGATTTCCCTTTGAGTGCATTCCCATGCAAGCTCCATCCTGGTTTCCCAGTGAAAGGCATCAGAGTTTCACCCCTTGAGTGGGTTTTTCGCTGCCAGGACCCCCAGCCTGACCTCTGGTAATGGCAGAAGCTGCAGTTACACACAGGGTTCTAAAAAAAAAAAAATAAATCTAACCTTCTGCTTGCTTTTCTTCCCCATTCTAAAGTCTTTCCTATCCTCACTGAGAGCATGATTTCTCAGAATCTTTTATTAATTTGAAAAAGTAGAAATACTGTTCCTCTTTGCATTCTAAGTTTTGTATCTGGTGTATTTTGTTTCAGATTCTTGAGACCCTGGAGCTATTTTTGAAGCTGGTAGTTGGGTGCCAACCTTAGAGGTGTTTGGAAGCACCATCCAAACCCCAGCAGCTGGGGTTTTGGTACAAAATAACCACAGAAATTCCCGGGAATTCAGTATCTGGATGCAGCATGGAACTAACCCATCTGGCTGTGCTGCTCTAGCCCTGCAGAATGAGCAGGTGTGTGGTGACACCAAACAGGTACCGAGGTGACACCACTTCAGTGGCAACTCTGTGGCAAACAGAACTTTGGTTCCTTTGCAAATCCTCTCAGCTCTGAGTCTAATGCAGGGAAGGGAAGTTTATCTTAACCCCTCTCAGCAGCTGATCACATTCTTGAGGAGAAACAGCCAGCTCCCTATTTCCACTGGTGTGAGCCGAGCAGAACCACTATGTCCAGCAGAAGCCGTGAGTGTGCAGTGGTGTGAAGCTCCCCCAGCTTCCTCTGCCACTCTCCCCAAGAAGTTCAAAGGGAGAAAACACAGGAGTGTAACACTAATACGAGCTCTTTGTTAGCTCCTGCTCCAACCAGATAAACCAACTCATGGGTGAACCTCCACCGTTCTTTTACAACTGCAAGTTAACGATGCCCTCTCTTTAATCCAGGCTGGCTGCTTTCCAGAGCAGGTGAGTTCACAACTACAGAAGTAAAAGAAAATAGATTGCAGGCAGATGGGCTTTGAGCTCTGACTCTTCATGCTCTTGAGTTTCCATGTGCTCATTCACACCACCTCGTCCCCGGTGCTGTGCATTGCACTTTTACAGCGATGCAAGGGGTTGCGCAGGGTGAAAAAAAGAATCAGCCCCAGGATGGTAAATCCCATCTCATGGCTAAACAGAGACAGTTGAGAGATGGTGAAGGGATGGAGAAGACAGGAGACAGAAGAAGAAGGAACAGAAGAATGGAAGCAGTGATGGAGTGCCCAGCGCTGCTGGATTGCTGCTCACATCTCCTCCACACCTGGCTTACCTGGGATCCCTCGGCGGGCCAGCACTGCTTCCACACGGCGGGGTGAAGTGTCAGCAGCTCCAAGGATTTCAGCAGAGCTGGAGCAGTAACCTGCCCTGCTGCTCTAGCTCCGAAGGAGTGCCCACGGTGTGAGCTCACCGGGAGCAGCCGCCAGCAAATACCCCTGCTCTGGCTCTAGGCAAAACCTTGGGATGAGAGCAGAGCCATGTGCACCCTCCAGGCAAACCTGCCAGGCCCTCACAGGAAACATATTGGCTGGAGGGTTTATATGTGTGTACGCAGATGGGCAGGGGCAGGGAGGGAGGGCAGGGAAGCGTGAGCTGGAGGGGTTGGGAGAGCAGGTGGAAATGCAGCCTGAAATCACCAGTGTGCCCCTGGGCGGGTTCACCTGCGCACGCGCACACGCCCCGATCCTGGCCCTGCTGATCCCAGGGGAGGGACTGATCCAGACAGCCTGCCTCACAGAGATGGGTCAACCCCAACATAACACTTTGACCAACAGCAAGAGGCTGCTGATGCTTTTTTCAGGGTTTAAGTTCAAGTCGCTTTTCAACTTAGCCCCAACTACTGTTTTATTATAAAAAATAATGTTATTATCAAACCACCCCTCTTCTAGGTGGTTTATTTTTGTTTTGAGTTCAAGAACTATCTGAACAAGACACTTTTGGGTGACTGGTTTGCAAATGTTTTCCTCCTGAACGTCATTCAGGCGTTCTAGAAAATTGGCAGCAATTAAGCTTTTCCTCCAAATCAACATTTTTTCCTCCGTGTAGAACTGAGTAAAGAAAAAAGTATGTTGGTTTCTCAAACATAAGACATTATTTGGTCAGTGCTTTCCTGTTAGAGCAGGGGAGACACACAAGCAGCATCGTAGGGAAGGGTCAGATGAAGATTCAAGGTGTCCCTGTCCATGTGTTTCCTGAAAAGTAGGGATGTCTTTGCCCTGGGAAAAGGCTCTTTGGGAAGCTTAGCCATTTATTTTGCTGCTTCTGCGAAAAGGAGCATCCCTGGGAGCCCTGAGCTGTACAACACCTCCCAGAGAAGCCAGGGCTTACAAAAGCCTAACAAATCCACATGCATTTGGAAATGAGAGGGTAATTAACCACTGAAGCAGCTTATGTTACAACACGGAGGAGCCTCCGTTACGTGCAACTAAGTCAGGCTGGGCGTCTTTCTAGGACAGACTTGGGGTGGAAGATCCGAAGGGGTTCCCAGTGAGGTGCTCCCACCCTTGGATGGTCTCTCTGCTGTGTTTGTGGTGTGGGAGTCTGGGGTGAATTTGCTCCTTGTTTGCCCACAACTCCTTGAATGGACTGTGCAAGTAGGAACTGAGTTCCCAGGCTGAAAGAGGCTCCCCAATTCCCCAGGGAATCTCAGTGAGAAGCAAGCGTTGACTTGCCCTTCCCACTGGGAAGGGAGGCACAGTGTCAGCTGGGAAGGTGGCAGAGGTGGATTTCAGAATAAGAACCCACACACACGATGCCTGGTCTGTGTGAACATCTTGGAAAAGAATGTTTTCCCACCCCAAAACCTCTGGCATCCTCGGTGTGAGCAAAGCATCGAAGCATCTCTGATACATCCTGCGCCACACAGTGGAAAAATAACCAGGGAGGGACACCATGAATCTGCATCTTCCCTGATTCATCAATAAGTAGGACATAAAGAGAGGTTGATTTCCTGGTGAGTCCTCCTTCCCAGCTCCTGCTAATGTTTACATCCTCCTGCCTGTGGTCAGAAGGGCCTGGGATGCTAAGGATGCTGGGAATGCTGAGGATGCTCATGTGGAGGTGGGTGCGTTGGGGAGAGGGGGGTACTGAGACAGTACAGGGTGAGGCTTCCAGGGCTCAGGTGAGAGTTACACAAAGAGACTCCCCTGTGCTGGGCACTGCTGAGGCACCTGGGATAATTTTTGGGCCCCTCATGACAAGAAAGACATCGAGGGGCTGCAGCGTGTCCATGGAAGGGAAGGAAGCTGGGGAAAGGACTGGAGCAGCAGGAGCAGCTGAGGGAGCTGGAGGGGCTCAGCCTGGAGAAAAGGAGTCTCAGAGGGGACCTTCTTGCTCTCTGCATCTCCCTGACAGGAGGGGGGAGCTGGAAGGGAGTTGGGCTCTGCTCCCAGGGAACAAGGGACAGGACAAGGGGAAATGGCCTCCAGATGTGTCAGGGGAGGTTTGGATTGGATACTAGGGACACTTTTTTCAGGGAAAGGGTTGTAAAGCCCTGAAACACGCTGTCCAGGGCAGTGGTGGAGTCATCAGTTCCTGGAATTGTTCAAACAACATGCAGATGTGGCACTTGGGGACATAGTTTCGTGGTGAACATGGTGGTGCTCCTGGTGTTGATCTCAAAGGTCTTTTACAACCATAACAATCCTGTGATTCTGATCCTCCCTGTGTTTGAAACTTCTTTCTCTGAAAGCTTCACCCAAAGTCCTCAGCTTCCTGCTAAGACTTGCTACCTCCTCTCCAGCTTTCATCTAACACGTGACATCTCAGCTCGCTTCCATCTGGGAAGACCAGTGACAAGTGGCATTTCTCAGGGGTCAGTACTGCCCTGTCCCCTTAGCTGGTCCCTTCTTGCTCCCTGGAACTGATGCCCTCTTGCAAGACCCCAAGGACATCTCAGGCTTTGTGATACCAGACATGCTTTAATCTGGAGAGCCTCATCCCAGTTCCTTTGCATCTCTGTCATCCCTTGGGCAGGGCCTGAGGGTCCCACTGAGACACCTGAGATCACAATCATAGAACGGTTTGGGTTGGAAAGGACCTTAAAGCCCGTCTCATTCTACCCCCTGCCATGGGCAGGACCACCTTCCACTAGACCAGGTTACTCCAAGTCCTGTCCAAGCTGAGGGAAGGCACAGGGGCTTTCACAGGAGCTGAACCAGCAGCCTTGCTGGTTTTATAACTTTGTGCTCACAAGGTGTGGTGGGGAAGAGTCAGTTCTGCTGCTGGTGCCATGAAAACAGGAAAACAGGGACTCTGGCAGGCAACTTTAGGAGAATCTGATTCCTTAACTTGACTCTGCTCCTCCTGCCTCATCCTATCGCACCTTGAATGGGTTTCCATCTGAGCTGCAGCTGATGAGGGAATTTATTTTACAATACCCTTGAGAGTAGCTGTGGTTCAGAGGCACGTGTGTTTATTTATTGCCTTGGTTTGTGTGGGGCCGTGACTGTGGGCAGAGGGGCAGCAGCATCCGGGGCACGAAAGATGAGGTGGGAGTGTTGGCATCCCAGATTCCCACCGCTGTTTGCTCAGCATTTGTGAGTCAGAGCCCTGGGGTGGAAGGAGACAAATTACTTTGCTCATTCTCACATCAAGGCAGCGGTGAGCTGGGAAGGGATACCAGGCATTTTGGCTCATTGTTGCCCTGCTGCATCACTCTGTCCATGCCCAGGAAGGCCCCAAAGCCTCCTGCACAGGCTCCATCCCACTGCCATCTCCTTTGCTTTTAGTACATGACTTCAGCTCCAGGGCTGCAATTTCATGTTTCCAGGTATAAAAACACAGGCAGGTGACCTGGGAGCCTTGCTAATGCTGAACAGTTAGATAATCCCTCTCATTCATGGATCCACAGGGCAGGACTCATATCCTCTGCTCGGCTGGGAAACTGTTTAGCAAATTGTGCTCTGGAAGGAATAACAACAGCAGCAGGAGATGTGCTAATGTTGGATGTGCTCTGCACAGCCAAATGGAAGCATTTGTCTCCATCGCCGCTGCAGAGCCCCCCCGGGAGCAATGTACCCGCTCGTGTTCACATCTGCAGAGCTGTAAATATCTGTTTTTCCTCCCCAGGTAGGGCAGGGGCTCCAGGCAACCAAAAACCAGCAGCAGCAGCAGCAGCAGCAAAGCCAGATGCACCCCACGCGAGGTGTGGCTTTGGAGCCTCAAGTGCCTGAAACACCTGCTCTTTACAACACCATGGCCCTGCTCCTTGTGCAAGTCAGCCTCCACAGCAGCGGAGCACAAGCCTTGTCAGGCTCCAGAGGGTTGGTCTCGGGGTCCAGGAGAAATTCCCCACCAATCCCTCATCATTGAGCAATCTCCCAGGCACTCTATTATCTTTACTCCAGGCAGGATGCCATTCCAGGCAACCCAAGAGGCTTTGTCAATCTGACCACCTTGTGCTTGTTTTGAAATGCAGACAGGTTTAAAGCAAATGTCTTAATTGCTAATGGTGACAGCAATAACAGGAGTAATTAAAGGACGTTCTCCCAGCACTGTCATCTGTCACATGCACCTCCAGCACAGCCCTGTGTGTGCAGGGAGGCTTTAGCTTGTGTAACCCACAAGGAGCTGCTGGATGTGCAGGGCTGAGCAGAGACTTTCCCCATTCTCCCCTTCTTGCAGATGATAATGTGAGCTCTTTAAATCAGGAGGGAGAAAAAACACTTTATTCTTGGCCCTGCTATAACAGCACAACCAGGGCTTTCTCAGCCACAAGGGCTGCCAGGAGTCCTGGAAGGTTTGGGATTGAGCAGGGAGGCACCTCTTGTCAAACCAAACCCCTGCGCCCAGCAACTTGTCAACATTTTTTATTTCATAGAATCCTGCACATGTTTCTCTCAAGCTTTTAAAGGTTATTTTTATGGTGCTGACTAGAAAAGTACCTCCTCTTAGACTTAGAGAGTCACAGACTGGTTTGGGTTGCAAGGGACCTTAAAGCCCATCTTGTTCCACCCCCTGCCATGGGCAGGGACACCTTCCACTAGACCAGGTTTCTCCAAGCCTTGTCCAGCCTGACCTTGAACACTCCTAGGGATGGGGAATTTGCAGGAATGCTGACTCTGAAGAGATGTGAAAATGGAAGAGAGAGTTCCTGTTTGCTTGGGCTGAGCCCACAGCTTCCCATCACAGCTGGCAGGAGCTTGGCAGCACCTTGCAGCCAGGCAGATGTGTTATCCCAATTACAATCATTCCCAGAGTGGTGCAAAGCTTTGGCAGGAGATCCCAGGGGTCTGTGCAAGTTCTGGGAGAGACTTGATAGCAGAGACAGCGACAAACCCTGGGAACCAGAGACTTCTTCATGAAGGGCTCTGAGCACTCAAGGGGGAGACCCCCAGCCCCTCTGTGCTCTGCTCCCCACTGGGCAGAGAGCAGGAGCTGCTGCCTCTGCTCCAGGAGGGGAATTAGTGCCTTCCTAAGCTCCTAGAAAGGCAGACCACAGGTTGCCTCTTGCCCCACCTTCTGGCGGTCAGTGACTTAATACTTCCTTAGCTGGAGGTCCTGGATCACCATGTTTAATCAGTCAGCACAGGCCAATCCTGCACACATTTATCTCAAGCGTTTAAAGGTTATTTTTGTGGTTATATTCAATGACATCGAGGTCCTGTTTAATTAAGTGCTGGATAAAAAAATACCTTCTCTTAGAATTACAGAACGGTTTGGGTAGAAAGGAACCTTAAAAATCATCCAGCCCCACTCCCTTGCCATAGGCAGAGACACCTTCCACTAGCCCAGGTTGCTCCAAGTCCCGTCCAACCTGCCCTTGGACACTTCCAGGGATGGGGCAGCCACAGCTTCTCTGGGCAACATGTGCCAGGGCCTGCCCACCCTCACAGGGAAGGATTTCATCCCAATAACCCATCTAATCCTGCCCTCTGGCAGTTTAAAAGCATTAACCCTGTTTCTTCCTTGCTGCCTGAATTCTGCATTGGGAACCCTCCTGCTGGTTCCGTTCTGGAGTGGGAAATTATGTGTAGTTGTTCCCTGCTCCCATTCTCCAGATCTGTTCTCTGCATCTCCCTGCGACCTCCTCATCCCACCCTGCTCATTCCCAGTGCATGTCCCTATTCTTCAGTTTTCCATCTCTGTTCAAAGGGCCACATCCCAAGTGCTTTAAACCTCTGTCTACCTACAAAAATAAAGGGTAGCTGATATTTAACACAGTTTTTCTCTCAAAATCAAAAATTTGGTGTGAGTGTCTCAAGGGCAGACAGAGGGGTTGTTATAACAGTGGAATGGTGACTCTTCAAAGAGGCACCTGGACGAGTTTGACACCTGAAATGGCAAAGCCTGGGAAGGGCACAGAGATGCCCCCAGCAGCCACAGAGCAGCTCTGCCAGGAGTGTCCCACCTGCTGCACCCTGGCTTTGGTGCCTGAAACCACGAGGAAAACCTTCTCCAACATCCTGCACCCTCTGCCTGGCACAAACCTCCCTCTCCCATGAGCAGGTGAGATCCCTCCCAGCAGAGCATCCCTTGTTGATTCCAGCTCGATCCCAGCAGAGAGCCAGCAATGTCTGTGTCCCCCTGTGAGCTGTGAACAGCCTCTGTCTGTGTGTCCGTGCCCAGGCAGTGGCCACAGCTCAGCTGCCTGCACAGCAAAACATGGTCCTGTCAAGACCACATCACTGTCCTGCAGGTCCCATTCCTGATGGCCTTAGCACAGGGCTGGATGGATCCCTGCAGACATTCCCCACTCTGTGCACGCTCTGTAGGAAGCTCCTGACGCCGTTGGCAGGGTTGTGCCAGCACTGATCTGTTGGCAAGAGCGTGCCCTTCTCCCAGGGCTGCCCCAGGGATGCAGGGAGGCACCAAAGATGGAATCACAGAATTGCTGAGGTTGGATAAGCCCTCTGAGGGCATCGAGTCCAGCTGCTGACCCAGCACTGCCGAGCCCACCACCAAACCTTGTCCCCAGGTGCCACATCCACACCTTGTCTGAGCACTTTCAGAGACGGAGGCTCCACCACTAATCAGGGCCACTCATTCCAACACCTGAACACCCTTTCCATGAAGGAATTTTTCCTAACACCCAATTTAAACCTCCCCTGGTATAATGTGATGGGCAGCCAGGCAACTGATGGGCCAAACTGGGGAGGAGATGTTTGGGAAGGCACATTCCATTGGAGATCCATCCCTTCCTGCACCAGCCCTGGCCTGCAGAGACATTTCCTTTATTCACTTAATAACTTCCCATTTCTTGACTACATTGTTACTCTTTTAATTCCTGCCTTTCCCCGGAGGGACTAAAACCCATCTCCAATCAACAAAACCGACTAATCCCGAGCATTTCAGAGTCTTCAGGCAACTCAGAAGCAAACCTGAAGGCCCCAAAATAACCCCTGGCTGGTGCAATTCACTGGATTTCCTGCTTGCATCAGGACTGAGCTCGGCTCCAAAACACCTCCAGGGTGTTCCAATGAGCCCCGAGTGTTTGCAGCCGGTCCAGCCACCCCATCCCAGCTCCGGAGGGGCGCGGGGGGACACGGTGAGAGGGGAGCAGGGGGTGCAGGGGGGACCCCTCGGGACTCTCCCACTGCTCTGTGCCCTCGTGGAGCTGTTTCCCAAGCCCAGCTGGACCCCGAGCAGCGCCTGCCTTGCCAGGGCTGTGCCCACACCCTCGGAGGGAGGGCAGAGGGTTGCACAAGGCTGGTGGCAGAGGAGGAGGCTGCTCTGGGAACCCACCCTCCAGGCTCCGTCCTTGCCTATCTGCCCTGTTTGTCGAGGTTGGAAAAGTGGGAGTGGGAACTGGGAGAGGGAAGCCATCCCACCCACAGTGTGCCTCTCCCCGTGGCACCCGTGGGACTGTTTCCCAAAGGGTGACGTTTCCCAAATCTCATTTTCACGTCCTGCAATCTCACTGCAGGCAGTGAGAGGAGTGCAGCAGCTCCCTCACGCTCTGGATTGCAGAGGTGATGAGTAGAAACTCCAGTTTGTCCAGGGATGCTCCTGGGGTAGTGGTTGGACTCCACAGCCCTTGTTTCAGGCACTCCTGCCCAGTGCCAGGAGGGCACCCAAACCCTTTGGGCACCCAAACCCCTCGGGCACCCAAACCCTTTGGGCACCCAGACCCTTCGGGCACCCA